>VZSE01009161.1:971511-1062776 GCA_013398275.1 Promerops cafer | reverse complement strand
AGAGGAGAGGAGAGGAGAGGAGAGGAGAGGAGAGGCTCTTTTCCAGGTTATGGTGCTCACACAGGCCCAAACCTTCTGAATTGTGAACAAAATTCTCTTTTCTCTTTTCTTTTCTTCTCTTTTTTTTTTTTTTTTCTGACATACATCTTCAGGGCTTTACAACAAAATAACTTGAAAAAAGTTAACTTACAAAAAGGCAATATGAGTTAGAAGGACAAAAATCTTGGAGTCTTGGAGGTCTTGGAGTCTTTTGGGACAGCCCATAGATTTGAGCAATACTTTCTTCTCAAAAGCTGTTCATAGCAACCTAATAGAGATTTTCCTTCAAGTCAGCCTTTTTCTGAGCTCAAAAAGTGTAGGAGGGGAGATCTGACCTTTGATGAAGTTACTGTCTCTTTTATTCCTTTAGTTCAAACAAAAGACTTCAGGCCTTTGAGCTGTGCTGGCTTGATTTTTTGTTTGCAGAAAATGAAGATATAAGGCAAGTTAAAGGCATGTAGAATGAAATTTCTCTCAGTTATTTAAATTTTAGGGCCTTAGTAATGAAAGACTTGTGATTGAAGATAGCCTTTAAATATATTAAATGTGTGTATGGCATTAATGGACGAAAATTGAAAATAAACAGATACTGAACTGCAGACACAGCATGATTTTACTCTGAAAAATGCTGGAGATCTCAGCAATACACACTTTAGAATGGCTACTGCTCTTAAGTAACTAATAGGCAATTAGATTACTCTAATGAAACAAAAAACTGAGCAAATTATTGTGTACATTATCTTACATTTGAACTTAGTTCTTTTTGTGGAGCACATTGTCAATAAGGAAAAAAAAGCATTTAACTTTCCAATGACCTTGTCATTCAGATTTGATTAAGTCTGTACTGCAGTTTTATTTCCTGTGGTGCCCATTACTGCTAGGGAAGACACATTATAATTATCTGACAGTACCAGAATCATTTAAAAAAGATAAATTCTTGTAGCTGAATCTAAAATACACCCTTTAACTCATCATGGAAAACTCTGTACTGTTGCAGAAACTAAGCAGAAAAAGTCATCCTCTATATTCAACAACAATGTAAATAAAGGATGTCTTTATTAAGAATGCATATGGCTACATTAACTTAGCCTATGTTAATTTAGTTTCTCATTTATTTGTGTATACAAATGTGTATAAAAATATTACTGAAAATGAATAAAGGTATTTACATCAGGACCCTCAGAGGATTGTTAAACAAAGCACAGTCACTTGGTTGAAGTCTCTAAATATCAAGAAATATAGCTTCTGTGCAACTGCTTCTGCATCAGCCAAAGACAGAATTATCCTTATTTAACAGAGGTGGTTGCTAACAGAAACTTCCTGCAAGTAGGTCTGGCTCTTAACATGCTCACAGCCCCAAATCCTCTGCAATGAGGGCTGAAAAGTTAGAAATCATGTTCCAGGACTGTAAATAGGAAACAGCGAATCACAGAGGAATAGTGCCTTACCAAAATGAGGATCAAGAGAGCCACAACCAGGCTCCCTCCTTCTGCTGCCTTCATGTTTATGTGGATTTGGACTACTGGGGAAATGCATCCAAAATGAATAATGATGCTGAAATATCTGTGTTGTCGTATCACAACTGAGGAGTCAAAGTGGCCTTGAACAGTGCTTCAGTGGAAGGTAGCTCATGGGGAAAGAAGCAAAAGGAGAACTCTCATGTTTTACATGCTGAGCCATGTTCATATTCTGGAGCAGTTAAAGAAGATTTTTGCTGTTAAGAGTGATCTAGAACTGTACTTTGCTGGTTTGGGTGGGGTTTTTTTGCCTTGCAACCTTTTTTCCAATTTCATAGTCAAGAAGAAATGAAGCCTTTAGTTTGCTAAAATAAAGACCTTTTCTTCTTTAACCATGCTTGTATTTAAAAGGACTGCAGGTACTCTGGCTAGCAGATAGCAAATTATTTCTTCACAAGCAGCAGCAGCAATGTTTTTTACATAAACTATACAACCATAAAGAGAAAAATAAAAAATTGGAACCTTGATTTGGCAAATAATCTCTGTACATGAAGACTTTCTCTTCTGTGAGAAATTCTGACCAGATTTCTGCTCTACAGCAATACATATTGAAAACTTTTTATGGATTTATAGTAGCAGAAACAAGCATTTGATGTTGATCAGAGGTGATATCTGTCCCATATTCATGTTGAATATGAAATTTTGCTGAAGAAATTGAAATATGTGTATTTGTCCTCAGTGTTCTATCTGCTATAGAAACGGTAATCTTCAGGAGAATATAAACTTTAATGTCATCTAGACTCAACTTCAGATTTAAATCCAGTCGTGCTATTATATCATTTCTGATAGTACAATGACAGATATGTTTCTGTATAGATTTTTTTCAGGATTTCAGTAATTGTAAGTAGTATCAGACTAATATTTTCTCATGCTTATTTTTCATATTATGTACTATTTATTCATATCTATTAAGCTGTTGGCTTGCAAGATCAGACTTATTCTGGAAAATTTATACACATTGTTTAGATTGTTTAATGCTCTTGAAGTGCAAGACCTTCTGTTCTAGAAATAGAAGAGCTTTTAGTCATGCATACCAGCAAATAGTTTAGGAAACATAGTGAATACTATAACCTTAAGGCCAACAATGCAAACTGACAAGAGGTATTTGTGAAAAACTGTATGCAGATAGCCAGAATGGGATCTCATCAGAAAAATCCCAATCCCACTCCTCACTGGAAATAAAAACAAATGTCTGTAATGTCCTCCAGCCTACTTAATTATAGAAACATAGAATTATTTGCATTGGAAAAGACCTCTACAGTCATTGAGTCCAGCTGTTAACCCAGCACCCCTGTGTCAGCCCCTGACCCATGTCCCCAGGAGCCACATCCGCATGCCTCTGTTTCCTCTGTTTCTGATACACACCAGGATGTCATTGGCCTTCTTGGCCACCTGGGCACTCTGCTGGCTCACGTTCAGTTGGCTGTTAGCCAGCACCTCCATGTCCTATTTCACCAGGCAGCTTTCTAGCCACTCTTCCCCAAGCCTGCTGCATGGTGTTGTGACCCAAGTGTAGGACCTGACACTTGGCCTTGTTGAACCTCATCCAGTTGGCCTCAGCCCATCAATTCAGCCTGTCCAGATCCCTCTGCAGGGCCTTTTCACCCTCCAGCAGACCAACACTCTTGCCCAGCTTGAATTGCCAACACCCTGAAGATGCATTCCATCCCATCAGGTAAGTGATAAAGATATTAAACAGAACTTGCCCCAATGCTGAGCCTTGGGGAGCCCCACTAATGACCAGCTGGCAGCTGGATGTAGCTCAGTTCACAACCGTTCCGCGGGCCCAGCCACCCCACCAGGTTTGCACCCACTGAGGAGAGCACCCGTCCAAGCTGTGAGCAGCCTCCCTGCGTACCTGCGTGCAGCACTGTCTTGGTCCTTCTTGTTCAACAGTTGTCAAGAGGGTTATTAATGTCAGAGTTCAGCCAGCCTGTGCAAGAAAAAGTGCTTCCCTTTCAAGCACTGTCAGCTGGATCTCATCAAGCTTACTTTCAAGGGTGGGATCTGCCTTTCTTGTGTCAGCCTGGGAACACTCATCGTAGCGGAGCTAACTACTGGCAGACCTACGAAGACTGCAGCAGGCAGCCTATTGCCTCACTTTCTCAATGGACCAGTGTAGGAGAAACAAACAAATAAAACTTGAAAATTAGCATTCAGACACTTGTCACTTTTCCACCACTGTTTCTCCATTGACATTGTTATCACTGATTCTGGTCAGAACCATGCTGCACATTTTTCAGTTAACTGTGTACATCTGGGTGGAATGAGAAAAAGTGTTTTAAACAGTAGAAACACTAAAACACTGTTCAATATTTTAATAACTCTATCATTTACTGGTGCCTCTGACTTCATGTGCATTTATCCTAAATGAAGCTGGTGAACAGTTTCAGTTTATCTTCAATGTTGTTCAGTCATTTTACATGCCACCTTATGCAAAAGTAAAGCAATGTCAACCACAGTATTTACAGTCAATTAATGACAATTTAGGGGAACCAAAGATCCAGTTTTTGAGCTGTAAGATGCAGTATTTAACTGCTTTAAAATTCCCTATCTAAGGTTATTAATATAAACCACATGAAATGAATGAAGGTAAAATAATGATATAATCATATTTTTGTTGATAGTTTAATACATATTTTATGGTATCATGGGATAAATCAGATTGAATACACCCCTAGAGGTCATATAGTCCATATATTTAGCATTTTACAACACAATTCTTTCCTTAGTATTTAAACACTATTGCAGGTAAGCCAACCTTCAAAGCAACCTAGTGATTTATCACGTTGTTCTTCACTGAAGTCTGGTCTCACTTATTCACCCCTTCTTATGGTACCAAGCACTATCAGAACTTCTGAGTGCATTTTTAGAGCTGAGGGAAAAAGTGGAATATTAGCACTTAACAGGAAGGAAATGTGCTGTTCTGTGCAAACTTGAAAAATATGGGACTGATATCCTGAAACATGGAATAATAATTTAGAAGTATTCAGAGTCTTTCTGTACCTTTTATTAAAATGACCAAAGAAGTATCTCTTGTAAGTTGACTGGTAATAACCACACTTTTATTTTTAAGGGAAGTGTAAGTATGTGATATTAAGATTTTAAAGTGTACAGAAACTCTTACAGGTTATGAAATAGAGCTTTGTATATGGAAAAGGTTGAATTATCTTCATTTGCTTTACCAACTACGAAGTCAGTAAAATAATTATAGAAACACCACTATTTTTTTTCTCAGGGTTACAAAACATTAGTTACTCTGGTACAGTGTAATTTTCTCCATTTGTTCTTATCCAGTCTAATCACCGTAATTTAATCTTATTCTTATAATGATCTCAGAGTGAAAAAATATATTTCCTCTGTGTATGGAGACAATTATTATCATAACTGAGCAAAGGTAAAACATATAATCTTAAATTATTTTACATATTTTAATGTCTTCTTGTGTTTGTGCAAAATACCTTCTCTTGCAGCTTCCCAGGAACTATAAATTTTGACACAAATTAAAATAAATCTTTGTTGTATAACTTTTTTACTGCAATGGAAATTTCTATTCTTATTTCTATAAGAATGTTTGTCCTATTTAAATGGAAACTATGGGCATATAATTCCAAGCATATTTTGCTATTTCTGCCACTACCAAATAAGTGATAATACAATTAAGATAGTCTGCTCATAAGTCAATCCTGCTATGTGAAGGGTCACCTTACTATTCTGTACCATCTGACTGTAATATTTTTGTAATGCAACTTCTACCATAATCCTGGAAAAATATTAGACAAGTTGGCATTCCAACAATGTGTAACATTCTTTAATGCTGATACTTGTTGACTATGTGAGTAATGCTATGTACTACCTTGAAAATGTAAAGGAAAAAGAAAAAGGAATTTTTCATAACAAAAAAAACCCCCAACATTTATATATATTTATATATATATCTTACATTATGAGATATATTCTCATATGGAGGCAGTTCTAATCCCACATGATAAAATCAAAGACAATTTATAATCAGGAGGGGATAAAATAAAAGAGTTCTTAGAAGGAAAAGAGGACAGAGTAAGAAGAGACTATTGCAGGTTAACCCTCTGATTGTTGAGGCTTTAAAAATGAGAAAGATTATCAGTCGTTGACTAGAAGGAGATAAATACTGAAAGAGAAAATAACAAATTGGGTTGTCTGACATATACCAGCATGTCAAAAGGGAAATACATTACTTTTAGTATTCTCAGTCATGAAAAAGGTTGACATTTTTGACTTTATGCAGCAAGTTATTGAAAAACACACTTAGAAATTGCAGGACGTTAGCACAGACTTTAAAAATAAACAGCTCTATTGGTAAAGTGTTGAAATCTCATACTAACTTCACATCATTAGGTACAAAGCATTTCTCCAATATGCATCCTCACTGCTCTGCATTCTCATCAGAGGTAATAACACCACCAACTAGCACTTCTATAGGGAAATGTTGCTACAAATTCAGCAGCATCATTAAATATATATTTTTCTTCACAAATTCTACTTAAGTAAGACAAACATTGTGGCTGACAGTAACTGTGACCACAGTGCTTATCACATTAACAAATATTTTAAGCTTGTTTTAGTTTTTGGTTTTCGAATCCACCTGCAACAAATTACATTATTGTTGGCTTCCATTTCAGCAGTGAAATCTTCCATACAAACATAGAACAGGAATGCACCGAGTCATTTTGCTTGGAAGACTCATGCTTTCCACAAGACATAGCTGTTGGGGTACTTTTTCTATGGCCTCGAGGGACAGGCATTATATCAAGTCTTTATATTCCTTTTTCTGTTAATTTCAGTTTTCATCATAGCCATTCTAGTTATAGTTCATTCAAGCAATGAAAGATAAAGAAATTTCTTCACAGTACATTAATTTTATGTTAAGGGTCTGACAAGAACTGACAAAAGAAAAAAAATTCTTGTTTCAACTGTCAGTTCGCTCACTTGAAGTGACAACCTACACTAGAGATGTCCTTGTTTTGGTTTAAATTTGTATCTCTAATATTTTAATATATTGGTTGTAATTGTGTTATTTCAGAGCAATAAAAGAAGTGACTTCTATGGACATTTAAATAATGAGATACATGTTTAAAACATCAAGCAGAAAATAAAAGCACCACAGCTTTTATTTGCTTGATGGGTTTGATGAGTGATATACTAAGTGCTTTCAAAATGATGACAGAATGAAATAATCGTCTGCTATTAACTTTGAGAACACCTTAGTGCAAGTTTCTCTCCCATTAATTGGCTGAATCACACAACTAGACCTGGGAATTATAGAGATGTTTTAATTTCATATTGGTATTTCCCTTTGGCAAAAAATATGTATTAATCGCATTGGAAGAATATGCATAAAACTTGTGTGTGAATTGGGACGAGACCATAGCTTTGCCAGTAACAGAAAATATAAGTGGTATAGGTCAGGTTGTCTTTGATGACAAGTGACAGTTTGCTAGATATTTTATATCTTAATTACGCAGCTTACAAAATATCCATAAAAAATATAATTGCTACAACTATTCACTGGGATTATTTATATTAAACATAGTTTGTTAACGAACTTTGCCAAAACAGGATATCTGCCCTTGGGACTTCTTCTCACCCAGACACTGAGCAACACTGAGAAGGAGAACAGCTCTCATGAAACCCTGACACCGACTCCAGCTCATCAGGTGAGAGCAGCTGAAATGATTGATCTTGCCCTTTAGACTCTGTAATAATAGAATGTACTTAAAATGCATGCAGAGTATAGTCCTTTAAACATGTGTGTTGACAGCCCTGAGGATGGCATTTCTCTATTGCCAGATAATACCTGCAGAGCTGGCAACAGCCTTTCTGTCAGTCTGGAAAATCAGCTCTAAGTTCACATATACAATACAGTCAGTAAAGAAGACACTGATTATTTCAATTATTCAAATCCAACTCTGTGTTCTCCATTTCAAGCAGGACTAAGCCCAGGAAATATTACGACATTACTTATTTCTCTAAGCAAAAAACAAAACCAATAAAAATAGCACTGAATTTTAGATAAACTTCTGAAATTGGCACAATCAGTTTGTCAGTAAAGTCAAGGCATGCTTCAGCTGTAACTCCTTACCATCTCTTCTGTCATTCACTCCTGTTCCTCCAGGACCATAATCCCCTTTCCATGTTTTTTGGGACTGTTATGGAAAATGAAAGACCCTTGCCAGATCTCAGAAACATCTCTGTTGCCAAGAAGTGCAAACAACAAAGGTCAGGTAGGTAAGTCTTTAATCGTCTTGAAGAAAAGAGAATTTTAGTCATAGGGCAAGAACAGGTAACTTTGCTGCAGTATCTCAGCTGTGGTTTGAAAAATGTTGAATTTATATTGCAACATTTTATGCTTCAAGTGGAAAATAATTCCACCGGTGTTTAGAACACATTTGTTTTAAATGCCATTAATCAATGAAAATTAAATATTGGGACCAACATTAGTCAAATACATTGATGATAGATGCACAGAAATGCATAACTGAATAGGCTTTAGCTATATTTGTATGAAAAATGGTTACTTAAAATATACTCTGAGCTCCCTCTAGTCCATTACTATTTTAAACACCATTAAGGAATTTTTCCAAGTGGGAAAAGGAGAATTTCTTTCTTAAATGAATTACCTTCTTCTGTGGTAGAACAATTAACATTTTTAAACACCTGCTATATTCAGTTCATGCCTTGCATATACTGTGTCAGATATTGCTTTGTAATGCTACACTTTTCTGCTCTATTTTTTCTTTCAGAAACCATGGAAAGTGTCTATCTATCATGTGGCTTTGGATATCTTTATGACATCCTTACTGAATTTATTGTTTATGTTATTACTTTTATTTAAAAAAATAAACTTGATTTTAAGTGTTAAAAGGCAGAAAAGAAATTATTCTATTACCCTGTTGCTCCACTAGCTGTATTCCTGCCACACAAGATATTGAATCCAACAATTTATAAAGTAAAATAAAAATTAAAATTGAAGAGTTCCCATTTTTCCACAAGAGATGTCTAGGATTTTCCAGAAAAAAGAAATAAAACAACACAATTGTATTCTTCAGCAGAAGAGTCTAGGACAATCACGGGATCACAGCATCTCTGCCTGGCAGGTAGGCAGTCTCCACTGAATCCTGGAAGTCAATCACCTTTGAACTCATTTTATTTTTCATTGCTGCTTGCTTGCTTTTCCTTCTACACTAACTTTCTTTCCAGTCCATGTGCTGCACCTCATATCACACACCTGTTTCTCAGGATGTTTAAAAAAAAAAAAAGAGAGAAAGAAGAAACATGGTTTTAGCCAGCTAGAGAACGGCTAATCACAGACGCAAAGGTGCCCTGGAGAGATTTCCATCTGGTTTGGTAGAGGTTCATAACTGGTTCCCAAAACAGCTGTTATCCATCACTCACAAGGTTTATGTCATGTCCTCTGCTGCCCTTCAAGTTTTCCCAAGGCCAAGGGATTCACAGCTGCATTCCAGTCTCTGCAGGCTCCTAAAAGGACATCTGCTGCTGACAGAAGCTGATAAATCAGCCTGAGGACACGAAGTCCCAGATAGCACTCACAGAATCACAAGGTTTCAGGCACCCACTAAGGCATCCTACTACCTTGCTTACCTCTAGTCAAGGGGGATGAATTTCTCTCTTACAACTTCGTCAGATTCATAGGGGTCATTCCTTAATTTTTTTCCTTCCCCACACTTGCAACTTGTGGAGCTGGTTGTTAGCATGGAAGTAAACACCAGATACACATTCCTGAAGAACTGAGAGATTAAAGAGAAAGTTGTTTGGGGGCTGAATTTTTTTGCAGAGGATAGTTATGGCAGGCTCCCCTCTAAGTAAACAGCTGCTGTGAAGTCTGATGGGCTCTAAGGACAGTCTGATGCTTCAGACCTCATGTAACCTTTTAGGCCTCATGTCTGACTTCCAAGGCACAAATGGTATGAACTGCTTCTACTGAAGCTGGTGAATGAAGTTCCCAGAGTCAGCCAGCCAAATTATTCTCTTTAGGCACCTTTTTGGACATTATTGACTGTAGAGGCAGTTATATGTAGCTGGTACAGAGATATCTTCGTTTGGTCATATGAGCTGCGTCCATCACGTCCTTGTACCTGTTTCTGAGACATCAGGAATATCAACAACTTTTAAAGTCATATGCAGACCCTTTGGACTCGTACTAGAGACTACTGGGTCTAGCTGGGTTTGAATTAATTTTCCTTTTATGGATGAAACAGCATCACTTGGAGAGTTTGACTGAGGGAATAGATCTATGAAACCATTAACAAGCGGAAAGGGGACACAGCCAAGATAAATGATTCAAAATGGCCAGTGGAATGTTCCATACTATGAAATGTCATGCCCAGTGTTAAAAAAAAGAAACAGAGGATGGTTGTAGTGTCTTTTGAGGTGACTACTCTTTAGAGGCTCATTGTCTGGCCAACGTAGGGGAGAGTGGTTTGGGGTTTTTTCCCTCTCCTTATCTTACCTTCAACTATTCAACTGTTTCTAATTTTTACCTTTGAGGTTTTTTCTCTTATTCTTCCTATTTTTTTCTTCTCTGTTGCTGGGGGTAGAAGAACAGCTGTACTGGTGCTGGTCTGCTGTCAGGGCCAAACCACCACACAGAGACAGTGCAAACCATTAGATGTGCCAGTTAAAAAGCTGGGGTATGTGTCTGCCTGAGAGAAAACATAGGATGAAGAACAAAAGAAACAAGAAGCAGTCACTAGGTTCATTTCCTCTAACCTTAATGCTTTTTTATTTCTTTTTTTCTGAGTTGCCTTGTTATCCTAATTTACATCATTGTGCTGTAAGCTAGAGCTTTTAGTAACTAGCAACATCCACAGATATTTTCAGCCTCTCTAAATAAATAAATTCATACTCATAATAGCTAACATTTAAGTATGAATAAGCTGTTGAGTTACTTATTTACTGAGAAAAAACATGGTTGTGAAAAGAAGTTGTGCCCAATCTCTGACATACTGGCAACTCTTGGATCCTAGCTCATTTAAACAGTCCATAGCTGTAGTGATTGTTGTCAGTGAGCTTGAAATGTAAATAGAGTAAAATTCAAAATTTTAATCAAGTGGCATACCATGTCCCAAACATTCAGTCCTATCTGAATGTTGCAACTTGCGTCCACACTTGTTGTCATTTCACCAGTATTTATTTCTATTCTGTTCTCTCTTAGCTACATTTGGTGTGCAATTCTATTTTTTTCATGGAGCTCTTCCATAGGAAAGAAGTATGTTGGCTTCCTACTGTGGACAAATAGCTTGTGCTAGGCAGACAAATGAAAATGGTGTGAGAGTGGTTCAAGGTAGTTGGTTTTTATGAATGAATAACCTGAAATAGAATTGCTACTACTTACTTTTTATCTGTGACTCAACACACAACAAGAGTAGGATGTGTTCATTGTGCCATGTGAAGCAATTCCCCATTGCACCAGGGCAGTGGTTTCCATCATGTGATTGTCCAGCTGCCAGAGCTCAGCTCCTCTGCTGCATGCACTTTGGAGCTGAATCAAGAAGGTCAGCTTAGATGTTTAGTATGTCAAAACATGAAGAGTCACTATAAATAGCAAAAAAATCCAAGGCTGGAAACGAGATTTCATTGTAATATTTGACATTCATACAAATGATATAATACCAACAAAGCAGATGTTTGTTATGTTTTCATGATAGCTTATCTTGTTCCAATGGCAATTACACTCAGGCGAGCAGGTCCCTCAGTTGCATGTAGTCTTCTATCTTTTCACCCTTGAGAACCAACTTGAAAATCTTGGCTCATGCTGTGATATTATATTATATCTTATCTACTTTCTCTTTAATTGCACCAGCTTATCTCCTTAACCTGTCAACTTTGACAAGAAATTTCTGTTTAAATTTGTAGCTCTGCTATTCTTCTTATGCTGGGGCCAAAGTATATCAGCTAGACACAATAGGAATGCTACAGTCAGTTTATCATTACTTGTTTTACTAATACAATCAGCAATAAGTTACAAACCAATTGGAAAGCAGATTTTACTGTTCTGTTAACCTCTCTGCTTTGCAGTTATTTTGAGGCTTTGCCTGTCAAAAAAATTTATCAATTCTATGTTGCATGCTGCCATAGTTCCTTTGGATTAGCTTGTGTTACTTCTTTCTACATATATTTGATATGCCTGGGGAGGGTGAGAGTAATAGAAGCAATCTAGGAAAAATATTTTTTAAAAATACAGCTATCCTAAGATTCTTTCCTATACCAAGTAGGTGTGTGGACTCCAGAATCACTCTGCATTTTCTCAGCCCTGTGTAGTCATTCACAAAATTCTATCCTTAACATTTCTGAAATACTCTGGAGGGTTCAAAGCCTGTTTATGGGATATATTCTGGAAAAGCACACAGATTCCTAACCTTATCATCTGAATACACAACCCAGCACTAGCTTAGAGATCTGCAGCTATCTTTTGTGTAGGAAAATACCTTGATGATTCCATCAGATATTTTTGAGTTTTGATGGGAGGTGTGCTTATCTTTGTTTCTTTTTACTTGAGAAGTCGGGGGTTTTCTTCAACTTCACTGCAAAGCAGAAACTGTGTAGTAGAAGTCTTCTCTCGCTCTGACTGAAGCAAACCTGTCCTATGAGCTTATGGCAAGAGCAGGAAAAAGTGTCCCTTGTTAAAGATTCTTTTAATTCAGATAGCTCAAGATGATCCTTCAGGCATTAAATAAGAAGTTTTATCCACTTAAATTCCCGAGTTTAAAGGAAAGCAAGACACAGATCGAGCAAGCAACAGGACCAAAGCTGGGAGAGGAGACAGTGGCAAAAGACTGTTGTAGACAGAGGGAAAGTACAAGTGTCTGAGGAGCTTCATCTTCTTGTTACGAGGTGCTAAGACCTGCACAGAACATTTCTTTTGCCTCAAGTTTCCAAATCTCACCACCTTGAATCTCTGAGGAAAAAGGAGTTCTCAGGTGGAATCTTCTACCCCTAATCACATCATAGAATCATAGAATGCCCTGATTTGGAAGGGCCGCACAAGGATCACGTAGTCCAACAACTGGCCCTGTACAGGACAACCCCAAGAATCTCACCGTGTCATTGTCCAAACACTGAGTGAAATCTGTCAGGCTTGGTGCTGTGACAACTTCCCTGGAGAGCCTCTTCCAGTGCCCAACAACATCATCAGAAAGTCATAGAAATGGTTTTTATTTTTTTGCCTTTATCCTGCAATGTACATATAAGGGATAAAGGGTAACCTAAATGCATGGTAACCTAAATGCATAGCAACCTAATGTTATATTTAAGTGACAAATCCCTGGGCCATCCTGTTGGAACTACAAAAGACCAACAACCCCATCTGAGACCACATGCCGACCTGACACAGAACATTGTGCCTGAAAGCAGAGACTAACAAATGCCTCAGAAGCCATTTTAAAACAAGGCATGCAAGGTACAAGTCATACTTCCCTAGACTATTTTCCCAGGTACCAGCAAACTGCAGTCAGCTCAGATAAGGCTATCAACACCAGTGCAAGTACACTGGAACTGCAAACAGGGTTCTACCTTCAGGAAAGTGTTGTAAGCACCAAAAAACTCATCTCCAAAGAAAACCAGAGGTGAATGGTAGTGTGAAGAGGGAAGCATTACCTTATTGCAGGTTCAGGAAAATAAATTATTTATAGGCTGAATAAAACGCAACTTTGAGTCATGAGGAGGAATTAAGGACTAATATTTAGTCAGTTCCCTGCCCTCCATCCTCCCTGAAGAAAAGAAAGTTAAAACAAGAACAGGTTGAACATTTGTGGGTAAGTGCTTTCCACAGCAGAAAGGGCAGATTAGATAGGACCAGAGATGATTGTCTCATTCTTCTTAAGCACAACCTGAGCTTCAGTTTTAAACAGCTACTTAGTTTTACCTATACTTCATTGCAAGTTCTGTGTTAATCTGATTTCTAACAGCTAGGTTAGAAACCGTGTAGTCAAGTGCTCAAAATCTTTCAAATACACCTCCCTTTACAATTACAGATCTAGTGAAACTGGTTCAATACAATTCCAAAAACACATGTAGAAATACAAGTTTCTTTTAAAATACTGTAACTCTGAACTCACATTGGTGTTTTTGCAGAAGTAGAACATTATCCTCCAAGAATAATTAAGATATTGCTGAAGAAATATGGGAACTATAGCTAATGAAAAAAATGTAAATGTGGTTCATTACATATTAACACTGAATAATTTTCCTTATATGCGTTCTACAGATTTGGCAAACATTATAATTTGCTTGTAATGGCAATAGGGAAAAATTTGTTCTTAAATGTAATACCTTTGGCTAGGAGGGCAAAGCAACAATCAACCATCTCATAAAGGTTTTTAGTGAAGAATACATAACCTCAATCTTATTGTATTTGCTTGTTCCTGCTCATGAAATTGTAAATGTTTTTGTGTGTGTGTGAATAATCCATGTAATGTTTCCTGAATGAACCTCCTAAAGCAATAATATTTAAATATAGGAGGAAGGAGGTTTAAGTGATTATATCACATGACCCATCAACTCTGTAGAAGAGGAAACTCTGAATTCCCATTTTTACAAATACACAGTCCAATGCTGAACACTGGAGCTAGAGATCATGGTTCAAATAAACAAGGTTACTGCATTTGTCAGGGGATTGACAATGCAGCAGAGAATGCTTAAACATCTTCCTGCCGACATCATAAACCAATATACTTCATTCACTTCACTGATGTTTGAGGACTTGAGGATTGAAATGAGATTTGATTCCAGTTAGGATATGTGCTATAAAAACAGCTATAAAAATGAAGGTCACCTTTTGTGTCAGAGCACAATAGGTCAAAGTTTTGCTCAGCCTGTGATATTTGTAACATGATTCTCTAATTTTCGGTACAGGACTCAGCCTTGGGATAGCTCATGATTTTCACCAACTGAAGGGCTACTCTGAACTGCTTTTGTAAACAGGATTGCATTATGTAGAATTTGCCAAGGATCTTTGTCTCCTTAAATTGGCCTATAATTTCAACTTCACTCTCACCTGTATGTTGATGAAGGATTAGTTCCAGGTAGGTGCACCAGAAACTACGTGTAGAAGCATATGCAAAATTGGGGTGGTGTAAGCTTCCATCAGTTACTGGCTTTGGGGAAAGAATGTATCTGTGTTATACAAATGAACCTTTGAAGAATCAAGCTGTTTCACAAGCTTGTCTGGGTGCAGTAGTGTGAAGCTGCTCTAGAAATGTTTCCTCATGTGACATGGATTGTGGTGGTGGCAGAAGAGACCCGCGAGAAAGGAGATGCATCCAATACTCTGAGTAAAAGAGATGTGACACTGGGATGCATAGGAGAGAAGTTACAGTCAGAAGAAATAAAAGTGAGAACACAAATGTAAGAAAGGTTTTTTTCTATCTAAATTCCCTTTCATGAAAAGCAACATGTAGGGAATTGTCTTGAGGTGAATCCTGGATCCCAGCTTGGGAGAAGCAGAAATTTTTCAGGGGATTACAGAAATTTTGTAATACTACTTTTAAGTCAAGCTTGGGGGTATTATTTCCCTTCCCTGTACTTCCTGATTGTAGTATGATAAATTCAAGTTTCATTTGATCTCATAAAATGCCCAGCATGAAGAGTGATTTCAGGGCTGATAACAAATTTCCAGCATCCCTGACCCCAGGGAGACAAGAGTTTCTGCAAGAATACTGATCTTTCATACCCTGTCATTCAGTGGTAGGAGATCCCCAGAATTGTAGGCAGTTCACCTTCCTTCAACTGCAAAGTGCCCAGTCTTCAGATGGAAAGTCAGAGCTTTAGACACTTTTTCCTAAGGCAGAGCAAAGGATGGAAGATTTCAAATTGTTTTCTCTTTTGGATTATAACAGAAGGAATTTTGGCCAAGGACAGGAATTAAAACACAAATTTGTGAATTAAATTAAAACTTAATTGCAAGTCGATCAAAACCAGTCTTATTTGGACCAATACGAGTTTATATTCTGTTCAGTTTGGGGTTTATTTTTCCCTTTTTCCATTAGTATAAAATATCTGCAATTTAGCTAAACACTCTAAAAGCACTTGTAAGCAACTTTCTGATAGTGTTCACCCTTTCATGATTGCCAGGATCATTTATGTCTGTCCCTTCTATTCCTCCATAAATCCTCCGCAGTTAATGAATTAGCATTCAATTCTACTGTTTTTTCAAACTATTCTACAAAAAAATTCAAATCAGTATTCTCAAAAACTGTAATTAAATAATTAAATCAATTAAAAAACAAAAACATTTAATTGACGCTCAGTGTTCTTTGGTTAGTTGTGTTAAGGACATATAGCCAGATCTGATCTTCATTGGAATAAATTGAACTTTATAAAGGTTCTGAGAGTCACAAAAATCCAATATATTACAGGAATTAGATCATTGCAGTTCAAAATACACCTCAGAAGACTTTCTGACGTTTATTAATTTTTCCCAAGAAGGCAGAAACAAATTTATATAAACTCAAAATCCAGTCAGAGTAATCGAAAAGTCTCGCCGAATCCTGAGCAAGTCATTAATCCTACACATTTAATTTAGAACCCAGTACGGTTCTGCTACTCTCAGCTATCATACAAAAAGCAGTATGATTTTCAAAGAAGTTAAACTTACATGTATCACAGTCACATTCTGATCTGCAGTGAGGCCACAGCACTCAGAATCCCTTAAATGTTTCATTTCCATTATGTAGCACGGTGGTCTAATGTTTTGTACTGGAAAGATAATGAAAAACTCAGGAGAATGAAAAGGAAATCAAAGAGAAAGGATGTGCCAAAGAGAAAAGGCAGACAGCATGATTTAAAAAACCTTTCTGGCTTGCTTGAAATGAAATGTCAAACACACTATTTCTAATGCTGCTAGTCCTCCTGCTGTTTCTGATTCTGATATTTCTTAAAGCCTAGGATGTCCTAAAGAAAGGAAAAAGTAAAAGGACAATTTTTAAAACATTTATAAGCTTAAGAACATTTTGATTTTTTCTAATAAGGTCATTATATAAGTGTATCTATACTTCATTAGGGAAGCATATTAGCTCATACAGTACCTGGACAACAAATCTGCTAGAAGTTTGAAAATCAGTCCTTGTTTGCCTAATGTGGGACCTATTTTCCAAAATCACCTCTATCACTGCTACCTATCTCCTAGCAACTGCTAGAAAGCCTAGCAACTGCAAGAGAATTTTTTCTCATTATTTTATATTTTTGAATCACCTTCATGGAGTAGATTCTTATCTGTGATTGCATAAAGAAAAAAAAGAGCCTTTAGAGCCTCTGGAGGTGATCTTTCTTAGCTCAGTTGTGTGAAAGTGTATTATGTTTGGATAACTATATGCAACTACAATTGCTACAGTACTTCACTGAAACCCAGAAGTACTCAGGCAGTTAAAGGGAGTATTCAAAACGGATTTAAGTCTGAAGTTGTGCATGTGCAAATCCTTACAAAGAAGAGATACCAGTCTGTCCCACATGGCAAGCCAGGCAAAATTGCCATGAGAAAGATCTCTCCTTGTTTCAGCAGCTATCAAACGTCCAGGAGAACTGGAGTATGTACAGATGTAATGTGTATACTTGTAAAGGTGGAAGAGCTGAGTGAGGTAAGGAGGCCAGAAGCTACTGCCCCAGACACAGAATTTCACTGTCACAAAGAGAACAATCTCTTCAGGTCACTGCTTGGATGTCCACATGGAATTGTGCCTAGCGAGAAAAGGATGGTACTTTGAGAAATAAGCAGTGTCTTCACTTTAAGTTGCTCTTATCCTGAAAGTCTCAGAATTTTAGACATTTATGTAACTTCCCAGGGGGGAAAAAAAAAAACTTAGGACATTTCCCAGGGAAAAAAAAAAAAAAAGAAAAAAAAAGAAATAGAGTGAAAAGACTGTTTGTTTTCAAAATTACAGCAGAGCTAAATAAAAGCTAAAAATCAGCAAAAGTGAGTACTAAAATATAGTATTTTCTGTACAAACTGTTTACTCAGTAGATCAAACTGAAGGAATATAAAATGAAGATGAGCTCTCTACAGGGGCAAGTGGACCCATTGACTGGATGGGTACTGTTTAAAAACAGAGATGAATTCTGACAGTGTTCCAAGGGCTAAAATATAGAGAGAAACTTAAAAACAGAGTTTCTGGTAATAACATATACAATTTCACACAAAGAACAGACATCATGTTATGTCTTCACCTCTGTGTGCAATGAAGCAACAAGCTTCCTGACTTTCTAGTATTTGTCCTTTCATTTTATCATAAAGCAAGGATTGTTAAATATCTTTCCTAACTTCTGTCATTTTGTGTCATTCATACAAAAATTATTCCAATTAGGGACCCCTAGTCAGAACTGTAACTTTGGAAGGCTTCACAGGAATTTTCTAAGGGATTTATTTTAGCTAACAATTCACCATTCAATAGAATATAAATATAAAAGTTCCTCAAAGACATCTTTACATGTTTCATTTTTCCTGTTTTTTTTATTAGACGCATCTGCTTTTTATTCATCCTGATTTGATTGAATGAGATGTTTTTGCATTATGGGATCAATTGGAAAGGAAATGACTGAATAGTTTCCCAAGTATTCCTTCAGTTTTTTAATTCAGTCCTCTTAAAAGTTACTTATGTCTCAAATGGTTCTCTGTTCACTTGCAATCCTTGTTTTGAAAAACTGAATTTCCTTATGCAGTATATAATTATATATACTTAATGCCACCTAGGTATCTACCTACCTGAAAAGAAATTCAACAAAATGATGCTTGAGCCAAAAGGTTCCAAAAAGCTTGCCAAAAAAAATCTTGTCACATGAAACTATAGGCAGAATACATGCCCAACTATAAAGGTCTGACAATTTTTGTTTAACAAACACTTTGTGATTAGGGAGAGATTAAAACTGGCAAAAAACAAATAGAGAAGAAAGGATAACATTTGAAACTTACCGAAAGAGAGAAAGGTCAGGACAATTGCAATATGGTTTTCGAAAAGTGTTATCATATATAAAAAGAATAAATTACAAAGAGCCTATTGTCTATTAACTCAGAAAAAGTGGGTTTAGGTCTCATAGTCTGACACTACTGCAATACTTTTTACCACAGCAAAAAAAATAAAACTGTTCAATTAAATTTCATGAGCAGTGTCACTATTGTGACCACTGCTGTCACAAAGAATGTGTTGGCGGGTTTAATTCTGAGTGTTTGTTTTTCATCACAAAACAGAATGGGATACAGATGCTTTATCTTGTCTTCATTAATTCTCTGGAACAGAAGCACTGGCAGGTTCGAGAACATAACCTACAGTTCTTGAAGGGATCATGAGTAGAAGGGAGATTTTGAGCAGCCTCATAAGCAGCTGTTTTGCTGTCTGTTTCTTAATTGCGTCTGTCTTTGCTGAGAGTCTTTGTCATTTTGAGAGACTGTTGATGCAATCATGGGGGTTTTTAAGGCAGACACTCTGTTAAAGAGATGTGCTGCCTTCTGCATCTGCATAGTCAGGACCTGCCAAGACTTCTACACATCTTTTTCCTCTAAAACCACGGCATATAACTGCAGAAATCATACATCTGCATTAAATTCTGAATACAACCTCTCATTGTTTTTCTCTTTGTTTTATACCAGAAGCCTGTAAACACAGAACAGGGGTCAGGAAAATGGATGCACAACAGGGAGAACATAGAGAGAACAGGTTTAATATATCTCTGGAGTGGGATTTAGAAAGGGGAATAGATACAATGTTGTCACACAGTCTCCTTCACAGACGTCACTATCCTGCCACCAGACTGATGTCTGGTGTCCGATCAGGCCAGAGTCTGTGTCCTACAAGAGCCTCCACAATGCAGAAGCAATAGAGAATGGAGGTCTAGACATGCTTTTCAGCATCTGCTGCCTGTATTATCCAAAATTAAGGGCTCAGTGGATATTCTTTGAAACATCAGTCACAACTTTGCACACCTTGGGTGGTTAGTTTCCTGTAAGTTGTGAGGTTCCAGGAGCCATTAGTCACTAACTGGTTTGCCAGTTTGGGCTCTGAAATCTTGTCTGACAACCCATGGTAACAGAAGGCTTCCATGACTCTACGCTTCCAAAAGTTTATCATCTGTTCCTAGCTGTTATACATCCCAAGCATGATGCTGTCCCACCAGCCTTAGATGATCCGGGCACAGAAGCTGTGGCTTCTTAGAGGCAAAAGTGTCACAGCACTGAAATTTCTCAGAAGTCATATTTCAGGCTAAAAGAAGCCCAGGAGTCAGACCATTCAGAGTATTCTCCCAGAACAGCTGCCTCAGGTGACAAAGAACACACCAGTTTCCTCACACTGAGCCTTTTTTCAGCGAGCGGAAGTTTGGGTAGCAGACACTGGGAGGTCACCAACAAGGAATGCTCAATAGAATAAGCAGAAATAAAAATAGGGCTTGTGTCCACATGGCAACATTATATAAGACATGGGGCTGGTAAAAAATGACAAAAGGCTCAATGGCTCAATGACAAAAAATGACAAAAGGCTCATCTCCAGGGTAGTTAGAAGGAAACGGTTGTGGTCAGGTAACTTTGAACACCAAAGGCAGTAACAACATGCGGTCAACACAGGTAGACAGCCCTACACAGAGCAAACCTTCTGAAAAGCTGTGAATGTAGACACTTAAGCAGTATCTGTTTGGATGTACCCTTTTAGAGGTGCTGTTGTGGCTCTATTGTCACAGAGAGCCAGGAAGGAGAAGCACAACTCATTAGCAGTAAAGACCTTTTAAAACTATTCAGAATAAAGGTCAATCTATCACTATGTTTATTAGGAGTTGTAACATTAGAGATGTGTGTTTCATCTTGACTTCTACAGTATTTGTGTTTCACCATTTATCCCTAATAATACAATACAAAATATTTATTGCTTTGAAGCAAAAGGAAACTAGCAAGCTTTCAAAGAAATTACTGTATGGACTATTTAAATGTATCTCTGATTGAATTATGAATTGGCAAGAAACTTTCAAGATTAAAATGGAAAATTATCATCTCTATTAGTGGGCATTGTTAACCTGCCCATTTATTAGAAAAGACAAGTAGAATTAAATAAAAATGGTTTGCCCTTGGGTGAAAATTAAAGTGACTGTTGAGAGGAATTAGAATAAAGGAAGCTGATTTTTTTTCCTTTCCCAAGATCAATTGAATTTTCTAGTGGTTCCAAGGTGCTAGACAGGTTACGTTGTAAAGATCAACTATTGCTTCAGGAAAGAGAAAATTGATAGATTCATTAATTCACAAAGAAAACTCAAAATCCTCCTAATTTTTTTTTACTCCCAAGAGGGGAGTAAAACCATCATCACTTCTAAGGCAATATATCTCAAATTAAAATACTTATTCTCAACCATGAAAATTATTTGATGTATTTTAAAAGCATAACTCACAAAGTACTTTAGTATGTCTCCAGAAGCTTGTCATGCAAAATCTCTTCCATATTTTTGAAGGGGAAAAAAAAAAAAAAGCATACCATCAAAAATTGTTTCATATAGATGCATTAAAAGAAGAGTTAATTCAATGCAGATAAATCTTCTGGGAAGTAGTAAGATTTATTAATGTAGTAGAAACAATGTGATTTTCTAGAAAATTATTTCATGATTAAAGACAATATTATCTCACTCAGGAAGTCCTTATGCCAACTGACTCCAGGAAAATTCATAATAAGAAAGATTTTCCATGCACTTGCCGAAAATGAAGTCATCCAGTATCAAAGGTTTCCAGAGTAAAGACTTCATGTTTTTAAGGACAAGACATGCAGAAGTTGCATCTAAGTCATCATTCAAATTCCAAATCTTGATTTTCATGGCTACCTGAAAAGGGCCACTGCATAGACAACAGGTCAGGCAGAGACTTCGGATTCTAGTCCAATCTCTCTACTGCAACTGACTTCCAGAAAGGGTGGGAAGGACAAAAATTCTGTAGGTGGTATAGCTGTGCAAATACACCTGTTGTCAAGTAAATGCATGTAACCTGACACTAAGAAATCTGAACATTTCTAACGTGTTAATTCAGTTTCAGGTGAAAGAGCTGAAATGCCCCAGACTAGAATAAAGCATGGTCAAGAATGTTTTGCTAATGTTGGGCCCCAGGTGCAAGATGACCTTTAGATATAAATATAGGTATATAAAGAGATGAAAGAAGGTTAAAACTATTTGTTTGTGTGTTTCAATGGAAAATATTTCTTCAGGGTTTCTATTGTCAACTGGGGCTCTGAGATTTGTAAACAGAATGAAAATCCACCATGATGGACAGAGTTTCATGGGGTTGGGGATCATGTAGTGCCTATTGAGACCACTATAAGACTATTCCTGACAAAGACTTAATATTTGTAATGGTTTATAAAAAGGTATTACTTATTTACTTATCTCTGATTATGTGCATTGAAAGGTAGAATCTAGTCATTATTCACACATACCAGGTCCAGAACCACAATATTCTTTCCCCCTTCCAAGCAAATAGAAACTGAAGAGAACAACCTCTTGGGTTTTACAGCTCTGGGCATTACAAGTTTAGCTCTTACTATTTAACAGCATGACAACACTGAAATGTTTGGCAGGTGGGCTTCAATTATTCACAAATGCCAGGTAATGCACATTGAAAGGGGATAAAATATTGAGTTTATGCACACTAGAAGGCTATAAAGTAACTGGAGACATACGGAAAGAGTACCCTGTCATCAACATCAATAGTTCAGTGAAAACTTCAAGTCATTGGTAACTTTAGCTAAAGAAAAAAAATATTAGATTTTACAAAGTGCAAGATAAAATATCCTGAAAATATTTGTACATAGAATACTTTTTTATTTTTATGGTGGAATATTTATGTGGCATGCTACATTTAGTTCTGGTCATGTGTTCTCAACAAAACATAACAAAAAGAGGAGGAAAAGGTGAATAGATATAAAATCCTGATAAAAACATCTATGTTTTAGGTATCTAGTCTGGAGGTTCTTCCTATGCAATCCTATATAAGTTCCTTATGTAGCTGAATAAGAGAAAAAGACAAACTCAGGCTAAAAGAAGACAAACTTGAACACCTCAAGTGAATAGCTTAGTTAATGAGTATAAATATGCATATTTTTTTTCTTGTTGACTTAAAAATTCCTTCTGTTGTAGATGTGGTTCAAACTGAAATTTGGAATCATCATGAGTCCTCTGTCTGAAAGGTCCTAAAGGATTGCCTCTGTTTCCTCTGTAACATGAAATGAATGAGGAAGAAATAAGCATTACCATAGCTGCTCTTGTCTTTCTCTGTTATTTAAACATGAACCCCTCCTCATTATGTTCCAAACACATCGGCTTATGAGCTGTTTAGAAAAAGGAATATTACTTTCTTGATATGCTAGAATCATTCCTCCTGGCACAACAAGGTGAAAACTGTACTGCTTTGCACTAATAAGGCTTGCCACATGAAGAAACTAACTCTAGTTCAGTCAGAAACACAGCCTAAATTTCTGTCTTGAACTACAGATGGAAAGAGTGCCAAAGGAGCACTAAGAGCACAATTCTCTTCCCAAGCGTACCTACATTATTGTTACTTTGAGGAGCAATGCTGCTTCTTCTGTAAAAGTAAGACAGCATCTATTCTATTTTGGAAAGTTTCCTTATGGAAAGAATATAACAATAAAGTATCTTTTATTTTTCACCTTTTTCTTTATTTATCTGCGAATGTTGACAGCATGATCTTTTAGCCTTTGCCTATAAATATACTTGGTGTTGCAATCTGTTCTGTGTACTATAGCTAGGCTAAGCATGTGTAGAAAAGCAGGGAAAGAAGAGATGATTGGAAAGAAGATGGATTGGAGAGCATTGGAAAGAAGAAAGTCAGAGTTTTTCTTAGTCTAACTAGAGTTTTACACAAACCCCTTTTGTAGTAGTATTGCACCTCTCTGCAGATAGCAGTGCATTATTTTCTGCTTGCTTGAAGACAGATTCATTCACAACATGCAAGATGATGATTGTGTTAAGAGAAAAATATCCATAGATTTGAAGGGCTTGCTTTTTTCGAGACATTCATAAAGACAACATCCAAAATCCCATCAAAATCTTAACTGGTGTCAAATAAACCAGAGAGAATAGAGAATAAATTTGTAGCATACAACTAAAACTAAAATTTAAATTCATTCAGCTTTGGATAGATTGCAAAAGTCAGATAGTCTCTATCATAAGATTATATAATGTTAATGTAAGCAGCTAAGATCTTTGGCCTCCAAAAGATAAAAACACTGGTTTTATGAGTATGCACTGTAGTATTAAATTTTTATACTCACTAATGAAAAACTTAGTCACAAGCCTGGACAGTAAGTTAGGGTTATTGTTGTCTAGACTGTAACCAGAATTAAATTATATTAAAAGAGCAGCAACCCTAACAAAAGCTCATATATCTGTGTATGACTGTGGAGCCAATATTACTTGCTGTTAGGTGACAGTTATTGTCATTATAACTGCAGTACCAGGGAAAAACTTTGTAAGCAAGTTCATAAAACAACTTTCTCAAAAAAACTCTGTTTCTTTTTCTCCTTATTATGTAGGAACAGGAAGCAAAGATATAAAAGACACAAGATATATTTGACAGTTATAGTAAATAACACAATTTTTTGTCTTTATCGTCATTCTCACAGTAAATTTATCTTTTGATATCATGCTACCAGTGACATCAACACAGAAAAAATGTGTTTTTCATTTCATCATGTACCTTTTGGCATTTGGGACCAAACTTATTTTGTTGTATACAAATCAGAGGGGAATGATAAAAGTACACTAAAGAACAAAAGTAAGACCTAATGTGAATCTGCTGATAGTGTAGTTGCTCCCCTTGGCCTCATCCATGGCTGAAGGAGCTGTAACACAGGGGGAACTACCATGCTTTGACAGCATGTGGAAATATGGTACAAAGAAGATGAAACACTGCCAAAAAAACAGGAATTCTTTGTCTAATATGCGGCAGCAATGTGCTTTCCACAGTGGCTCTATCTGCCACTGGAAAATTGAAAAGGCGTACTGTGGGAGACACAAGCTCCAGGATAATAAAAATTGGTCTCCTAGAGGATGGGAAAGAGCTGTATGTTACACCCCAGAAAGTCAGAGTAACCCAGGTTCTTGTTAATAGATGTCCTGGGGTGGATTAGAGTGAAGTGACACTGAATGATCAATGCTTGTAAATATATATATGTAGGGTTTATTTTAGAGCAATTTGTTTGCAATGGAAAGCAGGTATGTAGCCATTTTAGTTATTATTATCTGTTGCAATAAGCAATATGAGAGCACAAAAACATTACTTCTGAAAATGCATAAGGGAAAAGAAAGGAAGAAAAAGAAAGGGAAAAGGTATATAATCACCACCAGTGGATCTACAATGATGCCATTTATGGAAGTGATGATCTTCATCCATTGGGACTGGGGGAAGAAGCCCATGAAACACAGCCTGATGGGTTAATAAACATGTAGGTTCAGGTGGGAAGAGCCTGGTACCTCCCCCGTGTGGGGGAGATATTTCAGTCCTCTGGTGGAAGGCCTTAGAGAAATTAGTCTGGGGGCACTTCAAGGGTCTTTGATGGTTTATGTCACCTTCTAAGACACAACAGCTGCCTCCCATTTCAGTGCAATTGAGCCAGTAATGCCCCATCACACCTGCCCCTGGGTGGGGGAGAAGTTTTTCAACTGAGCAGAGGACAATTACCATGATAAAGAACAACATCCTTTATTGCCTCAAAGCCTGGCTTCACCAAAGCACTCGGGTGCCTCCACAAATGGATAAATGTTTTGAGTCATTAACCATTAACAGCCCAGTCTCTCAAACTGCATCCATGCCCTTGTACCCATACTGTCAAAAATTAAACAGATCCAGTGCTGCTATTAATTGATTAGGACCAGGGGGTCTGTTTCTCCCATTACATTTCCAGCATATGGAACAGCATATTTGGTCCACAAGGGGCTTGATCCTGCACCTGTTTAATCAGTGAGGACTCACCATTTTGTTTAGTTTGACATTACCTGTATGTGGGGTTGAAGGAATACAACAGTTACAGCAGGAAGTTACAGCAAAGTTTATTGTGATTTTTTTTTAGTTTGAGACTTGCCCCTGCCTCTTATTCTTTAAAATATTACAATTTAGGGCTGAGGCTTCCAACTCCTTAGGAGGTGTGATCTGAATTATCACTCAGAGAAAAAAATCATCTGGTGGCCTTTGTCCCCTCAATTTCAATGAGCAAATTAAAAATATGAATCACTTCTATTTGTTTCTATTACTTCAAAATTCTTGCCCTTTTCAAGGTAGGGGTTTTGCTGTAGTATATTTTACTTTTCTGAATGTGTACTGCAATTATGGTCTAATTAGATATTAAAGCCAGTTACTAAAAGTAGTTTTGAAAGAAAATAATTTAAATATTGTAAATAAGATGCAGGTAATTGCCAGGCAAAGTTAAATTGTTTGATAATTACAAATGTTAAACTGAACATATCTGATGTTGAAGCAAAGGTCTAGAGCACTGAAGTGAATCAGCTATCTTTTTGCAGGTAAATCATCTGAAAATTCACCTCTAGGCCAACGAAAATGTCCATGCTATACTAATTATTCATTCAGTAGCTAAATGTTCATTCTATAAAGCCTGAATTCTATGAAGCTTTGCCAGAAAATAAAAGGGTTACGTTGTCACATAATTCCGTCAAATATATGTACCAAACATATTTTCATATTCTTCAGTAAAAGTGCAATCCATCAAACTCAGAGGACTCATCATGGGATCTCTAGACCAAAACCTAATGAATATGGGCCAGTTGCTTGCTGGCAACACCCAGTCATTTTTTATTTCACGAATCTGTAAACCAGAAACTTGTTCTTAATCTGGATATGTTTTATAGTATAGCCCTAAAATCAAGATTCCCAATTGCAGATAGAATCATCATATATCAGATCACTCAAACAATAAATATTTATCAGAAAGCAGTATCTGAATGAGAGGAGCAGAAGGACAGAGACGCTCCAAGTGATGCTGGGTCAGAACTCCTAGCAGCTCCTCCAGAAAGAGAAAAGAAACCAGCAAGATGTATTGACTAGCACTCAAAAAAATATGTCTTATAAAATGCTTTTAATGGATTCGAATGAAAGGTAAATATGAAGGACAAGTCAGCCACCAGCCTCATTTCTCTAATCCTTCACTTTAGGAGAAAAATGTAAATAGGATTCTAGTCACATACATAATTAAATACATACATATGGTTTTCCAACATGAAACTGTGATAAATATGCATTAAGGGACTAAAGCACCATACACAGTTTCCATTCTCAAAGCAGAAAACTAGAGTTTACATTCTCCTCTGTGCAAGAGGCATTGCATGAGAGAGAAGATCATCATGTACAAGTTCACTGACAGTCAGGAATGCGATCCCTGGCTGGGATGGGGAGAAGAGGGAGCCTCAGTTTATACCAGAGATTGGAGAACTCCCAAGGACAGCAATAGTTATGGATGCTTTTGTATAAATGTTTTTTATAAACCTGGTAAGAATTTTACTTGGCCTCATTATGACAGCAATGTGAAATGCATACTCATTATTAGCAGCATCTGAATTCCTAAAGTATCTCCTAGGCAAATATGTGGCCCAGACACTAAAAAAATATCAAATGTTATTTATCAAAAGATTCAACCATTGTTATACACGAATNTTTTTATAACAAATTTACCCCAAAAAAAAAAAAAAAAAAAAAAATTGAAAGAAAGTAATAATTCTGAGAGTAGATTTTCTTGACAGAAGTTTATTTCCTCAGTGGAGGTTCCAGGTTACTTATTTGAACTCACTGTGTTATCTGCCCATTGAGAAGAAAGAATATCTTAACATTTCTAAGCAAGGTCAAAAGTAATATTCTCTTTCCAATCAAAATCCTGAGGAAAATGTAAATTAATGTTCAAAATATCCTTGGTAGTCCAATTGCTGAAAATCCAAAGAGCCTTCAAAGCTCAAATCCTACAGGATACTCCTTGTTCCAGGCAGAATGGGGTGCAAGTGAATATGTTTGTAGACAAGTTAGAGAAATTTAGGAATTCAGAGGTTAAGAATTAGAGGGGGTTTGGGGAATTAGAAAACAATGTGTTTAGACTTTCTAGAATAGTGATTCATCAGGCCAGTTTTGAACTTTAAAACAAAGCTTTGATAGATTATATTTGTTAAAAATGTATGCTACTATAAGTTATTACTTAAATTTTATTAAAATTATTCTTTCCATTCAAGATGCCTAAGACTCAGGACCATCAGAAAATCAAACAGCCAGATTTTGTAAATATTTGAACAAATAACACCATGATAGTGAAGAATTAGTCAACTTGTATGTAACTACTTTTAAAGCAAAATGGAAAGTAATGTTAAAATAAGTCTTTATAATATTTATATAACTAAGCACAAAAAAAAAAAAAAGACTAAACTAGAAACATGCTCAGTGTGAGAAAGAAACATGACACTTCATCAGCAGGCAATAGTAACTTCAAGAGAAGAGGTAACTTTTAGACTGCATGTTTAAAGAGTGCTAGAAGTCTCTGGTAAAACACACTCACCAATTAGCCCTGATAATAAGCCCTATAAGCTTTGGCAAGAACCATGTCTCCACCTTTATTATCCAAAGTTTCAGCTATTTATATTGAATTCTTTATAAAGTAATTTATATTTAATGACTGGATATGGCACTTAGTGCTATGGTTTAATTGACAATGCGGAGTTTGGTAAAATGATGAACTCAATATTAGAGGTCTTTTCCAGCCTTATGGATTCTATGATTCTATGTATCTGCTATGATCATTGATTTTCAAAGACAGAGAAAAATAGTTTTATTTTGTTTTCACTTTTTTGTTTCATATTGATTTAAATTTTCTATAGCTGAGGCATTGGAATGCAAAAATCTATTTTTGTTTAATTCAATTTAAGCAATTTTCTTTTAAAGTCATATTCTTTGTGTTGCATCATTTGGGATTCAAAGACTGCAAGAAAATCTTTATCTACCAACATGGGACAGTTCGAGACTTTTTAATTACAAAAGCTTTCCTTCCACTGTTAGATTTAATTAAATCTTCCTTTTTTGTTAAATTTAAATCTAGGACCAAATTCAAGCTGACAATGCCTCTTTGATTCTTGGTCTCAAAGCAGGAACATTTCATTTGTTGTGAAGCCAAAATAATGAATGAACTATAGAGGAAATAAGGTAAATCAAAATGAAGGAAAATAATTACCTAATAAAAGTAGTCCTTTATTTGTTTTCACATTTCCTTGCTTTTCTATTTTTTCTAACACCTCACCTCAGTAAATAAGGCAATATTTTAAGGCACATAGACAAAGAATAACTGTGCACTTCTGATTTGAAATCTTGACTTACTACACAAAGAGGGAAAATCTATCTGTGTTTAAAGTTAGAATCTACTTCAGTAGATTCAATCTACTCCTCAGTTTTTTTGTAAACCATGTCTGTATTCTTGAAGGAAACAATTGCATACACACACTTCCTCTATAAAAGAAGTAGCTCAGTGTATCCTTTACAAATGTAAGGAAAATTGAAACAGCCAACTTTTATCTGAGTGAAGGCCAGAATTATATCCTAATATTCTTACAGCAGATCTATTTCTTTCCGCAGTTCTTTCTCTGTTTCTTTTATTCATGTGGCCTTTACATCTACACTAGAAGTAACTATTTGTCATTGCCATTTCCTCTAAGTTTTCAAACCTTACACTTCCTGCTGAGAAGCTTCTCTAAAAACATCAGGACTGTTGGGAAGAGTAGCCAACCAAGATCCTTTAGTATACAAAAATGATGGAGGGTGACTATTTTTCTTTTTCTTAAACCATTAGATACAACTGTAAATGTCTGTTTATATATAAATTAAAGGGAACCTTACTGATTCTGTCAAGATAAAAGGTGATGGAAAGGATGTGACAGAGATAGCAAAAGAAATTTTTTCACCATTTCCATTTAAAATATCCTGAAGTAAGGTATATCCCATGCTTGTTATCTTTAGTGCTTTCTGAAAATAAAAGACATTTAGAAGGAATAAATGCTAATTTGCCAGGAGACAGTAAGGTTTAAGTTGTCTGTGTCAACCAGACAACTTCAGCAGGTTCTCAGAAGACAATCTGATACCTCTTCTACCTGGTAAACACAAACCTCCAGCTGAGTAAACAGAAAGCATATAATTGTATTTGCCTTTCTAATGTAAAAGTATCTGAGTGAAAGATTATCCAAGATTTCTATAGACTGAGTTTAGGAGAGCATGACCTTCTATTTAAAAAACAAACAAACAAATAAATAAATAAATAAATCAGTCCATAAATGTTAACATGCTGTTTGGACATTAGTTGCTTTTATGACTGACTACAACCTTTTGTGGAATTCCAAAAAATTTTCTGGTTGTACTGAATTCAATCAACAGTAGCTGGTAAATCTGAAATACAGGCTTTTATTTAAGAATTAGAGCAGAAAGGGAAGGAGTCAAGAAAGCAAAATACACAGGTTTTATTCTTCCTTCCACATCCTATTCTGTAACATTAAAAGCAGTCTGAAAATAAAAACCTCAAAAAATTTAATGCATCTAAAAATAATCATACTATAATGTTAACAAAATCACTTTCAGAAACTTCTCGGTTGAAACAGGTATATATCTGACTGAAATCCTTTTTATTTTCCACTTTCAATATTTGCACCGGATGCCAATCAAATGTAACAGAAGACTCAGTATTTGCTGCCAGTTTTCTGCTACATTGTGAAAATTCCAGAACGATTGATTATCTACCAATTCTTTTTATTCTTTGTATTATCATCATAGCCTTTACATTCACCTCAGCCAACAGAAACTTTGCAGAAAAAATACTGTAATAATGCTTAGTACTGCAGTGCTTCACTACTAAAACTTCTGGTTTCTCTACTTTATTCTTATTAAATGAAACATTTCACAGCTGTTCTTTCAGTTAGAATGAAAAATATTTTTAGCATTAATTTTACTTTAGTAACAAGGTATTTCATAATCAAGAAAATTTGTAAATTACTTGACTCTAAAACAGACATTTTTTTGCCAAATGGAGCAAGGAAGAAAGTGAGCCATATGGGCCAAGCAGGCTGATAATGTGGGTAGGATATTCTGTCCTGTACATACCATTGTTTGTTTATTTGGTACAAGATATTTCTTCACAAACAACATTAGAAATATTTTCTTTAACCCATTTCCTCCTGTCTGTCTGTCCTCACTTTCTTCTAAGCTCAGGTCTACCATCTTGGAAAAGAAAAGCCCATCATGTTACTCCTAGGTCTGGGAAATGTTTAGAACAGTCAGCACATAACACCTTGAAATTCTGAAACCAGGTATCTCAAGGAAAATCAGGAGTTTCCTGCACATGGTAAATTTGTGTTCTTTGATAAATGGTATTAGATTATGAACAGGACAAAATCACAATATGCCAACAGCATAATCTAAAGTATTTACCCTATATGCTATAACGCTGTTTCAAGAATTCCTAAATGAGCACTCTTGAGTTTAAAATGGCATAGGAAAATCTTAAAGAGAAAGTTAAGCTTTGTTTAACTTGTAACATGGTTTTAAAAATGTCCTGAAATATTCAGAACCATGTCTTTGCAGGTTTTGGGTAATTTGAAGGGTAACAGAGGCCCTGAATTTGATGAGCAGTACAAGCACAAGGCACTGTCATAACAAGGTTGACAAGAATCAGCACCAACATGGGGACTTCATTTTAACATATTCTCTAGGAATTAGGAAAAGGCATATGCCCTACAGAAGAGTTACATACACCAATACAGACACAAATACTGTTTTTGAAATTTGCTGCATTTTAGAAACAAATAGGACATTGAATAATATGAACGGCTTTTTAGTTTTTTTTCTCCCTGCAGTTTGCCTAAGGAAAGAACTTGTGATAATGTGGAAAGAAACTTGTATCATCACCACAGGAGCATTTGTTTAATGGCATTCATTTACATAGAAATATGCACCCTAGTAGGAGCAATTCAGAAATTCAGCAAACAGCTTGTGATTTCAAAAAACTGTTGACAGTGCTAACAATTTTCAGTGGTAAAATACCTTCTGAATAGTTTAGATTATTATTTGTTTGCATAATTGTCATACTAAATCATTCCCTACCCACTGTTCTATTTTCTTCAGTGGTCATTTCCTCATTTTTATTCACTCTCAGGCAGCCTCTCATTTCACAAGTCAAAACTACATTTTCTAAGAAGGTTATTATTAGTTGCTGTAAAAAAATAAGTAATTTAACTCTGCAAGCTTATGCAAGAGTAGAAGATATTTAGACTCAAATGGAAAAAACCTTGGCACTTATTCTCAGTCAGTTACACCCAGAGACTTCTCAGTCCTGTGATGGTCAACCCTGCAGTGCACAGAGGGACTCAGCTCCAGAAGTGCTGAGTCAGGTCCTTCTATGGCAGTAAAGCCAAAGTCCATTATTATCCCATGGGATTTAGGCATCTACAAAAGGATTTCACAGTCAGCTGCACAAAGGGACACCTAAAACTGCCAGCAGAAAATGCCTAAACCATAAAAGAAAAAGCACTGTCTTGCTTCTGGACCTGGTCACTTGTCTGGAAGTTAGAACGAAGGACCTCCTTGAGAGCTCTGTTCAGGGCAAGGCACCATTTTCCATACCTACGTTCTCAAACACTGTTTAGTTAGAGAAAATTGCACTCTTCCTCTTCTTCTTCCAGATGACTGTGTTGGTGATTTCATCACAATGATGATGTCAATTATATTGCTTTCTAGGAAGGCAGATATCTGGGGTTCACTTGCATTCCCAGTCAGAGAAGATCCAAAAGTGTTTTTCCTGGTTTCTTAAAAGACCCAGTTGCCAAGCCATTAAGTTTTATATCCATGTAGGAATTGGGAGCTTTGTACACTGTACTGGCAGTGGTAATAGTTCTGTTTGGTCCTGAAAGCAAAATTCTCTCTTTATTTCTTCCACAGCTGGAGAGAAAGGAGGAGGCAATATTTAGTCATCTTTTGCAGTTCTTGTGGGTATAAGAAAAGCAGAAAAGAAATAAAGGCCAACATGTATTTCTAGGGAAGAGAACCAGATCTTGCTCCCTGATAAATTTATTATTTGAAATATTGGAAAAATAAAACTTAAATCAGCTAAATCCAGTAGAAAAATGAGATTTTTTTGTATGATAATAATGAACTATGATTCTTAGCTACATCAGGCAGTAGTAACATTGAAAAGAGCTTGTTTGACCTTCTTTAAAGAAGAGAAGTGCAGAACAAAATGATTAGACAAGGAAATATTGAGCAGATTAACAAGACAATTTGCAATAGAAAAGAAAATGTGATTTTCCTCATAATTGCTCTGGTGTCTAGACACAGTGCACACATAACCATGAGTTCAGTACATTTGTTTCTACAAAATGAAACATATCTCCAACTCGTCAAATCAGAACGGCCACAAAAATATAAGTGAGAGATAATTACAATTTCTTGGACTCTGCTTAGTTCAAGGCCTTAAAATATACTTTGTGACACTATCATTATGTCTTGGCATTCTACACCAGACCTGTATTAATTATCTGGTTTAGCACTGTCTCTAGTGGAATAATTGTAAAGCTTGATTTTTTGGTGGGTTTTGAGCCCAAAACACTGTGTTTTAGTGGGATGGGACTTCTCAGTTCTAAAAGCTGTTGGGTCACTGCTTCCCTATATGAGCTCACAAATTCACTTCTTCCCAAAGTATTTCCCTCCCAGAAAATGAAGCTGCTAATCTTTACCTACCTCACTGAGGTGTCACGAAGATCTGTTAACATTTACACAGTGCTTGGAAAATGTAAAGCCCTGTGAGCTACACTGAGACTTGGCCTAAACAGCAAAGCTGAGAATCCTCCTCCCATCATTGTATGAGCTACACTGAGAACCTGGGCTAGGACAGAGACTGAGCTCAGGAAAATATTTCCTGACAATTTCTGGCTAAAACTGTGACACCATTTACTGCTTAAATTATTTAACAGCCTCTTATCAGGTGGGAGAGAAAATATGGGGAATAACTGCATCATATAAATTCTCCTGTCTCCAGTACAACATTCCAGAAAGATGTGGCAAATACAGAAGAGATAAAAAATTATCTTTTTAGAAAAGAAAGACCACAGAATGATGTGAGTTTTGTTCTCTAGTTTTGAACAATATGCACACTACAACCTTTCTATTTTGCTCTTGTTAAGAAAAAATATACATGGCCATACACCCAGAGGCGTACGGCGTTACTATGAATCAACATTTGGACTACAACACATAAAAAGAGAATTTTAGCCCTTTTCAAAATTATAGGAGATTCTTCCTAATGCTACACAGAAAAAGAGTTTGTGAGTTTTTTACAGCACTTTTTTTATCTGATTCCCTCTAGAGGCCCAATCCTGCTGCTTTTACACATTGAGTAGCTTTAAATAGATCTTTCTGAAACCAGTATGCAAAACTCTTACAAGAAATGTCATCTTTCATATTCTTATTCCATTAAACACACAATAGGGAGGAAAAATATTTTTACCTTCTAGCCTTAGAAAGTAAGGAGTAAAGAAGGGAAGAAAACCTCCTCCTCTTTACCCTACATTTTTCAAACCCAAACATAATACTAGATTAAAATGACATCAAAGTATAAATATGTTTTTCTTGACCAAAACTCATGGAAGGTGAGATCCAAAAAATTGTACCAAAATGAAGCACTTCAAGGAAGGATTACAAAAGTGAACATGCTTCACTCAGCTCTCAATGCCACTCCCTAAACAATGGCTGTCACATAATTGGATACACACCTATCAGTACATAACCCTCGACAGCACTGTTTATCAGCTAACAGCCTCGAGAATAAAACATTTCTCCTTCTTCTCCATAGAATCAGTAAATTGTGTAAATACTATGGAAGTCAAAGATTAATATTGCCATAAATTCTAAGCTGGTCTAGTTTATTCTGATGAGCCATACATTTCTATATCATCCATCAGAGTATGAAAACACACAGCTATTTTTTCTGTTTTCTGCAGCACTGTCATCCAATATGAAGAAACAGCAGATTTGAATATAACATTTTATGAATTTTTCCTCCCAGTACTAATCATTGTGTGATGCTGAAATAGTAGTTTATTGCAATCTTCACTAAACATAATACAGTTACAATGTACATGTAACAAGACATGTAACAAATATATTTGAAAATCCTGATGACACAGTATGCTATTTCTTGGTATTTATATAAGACCGTAATGTCAAATGTGGTATTTCTGAGATACATATTGCAAAGATATTTTATCTATAGGAAAGAATGTTTAGAGAAGACTATCATATAAAAAACCCCACTGTACTAGGAAAGCACATACATAGACCTGATACTAAAAAGCTGCTTTTATACATTGTATACTAAGATTTTAATGATTTCAGTGATCTCTACTTAGCTCAAAAGATGGGCTCCATCCTAGTGCTCTTTGTGCTTGGGTATGCATACTTATAGAACTTCCACTGGCTTGATTCAAATATTCTGGAGAACCAAGATATCAATACTAACTATTAGCTATTAGACCATTTGACAGCTTCTCATGTCATGTAAAGAAAGGCATCTCCTTGAAAAACACTGAAAATAAACGAAGAATATTTAAAATATAGGCCAAAACAAAATGCTTTCTTAATTCCTGCACTTTAGAAGCAGTTTTGCCAATAATAAACACTGAAAATGCTTCAGAAAGTGCTATTTTGTGTTTCCTCCACTTTATGTTTCACCTAAATGAATTTCCCTTTGGCTATCAAAAATGATCCGGATTTTAGCAGCATTTGAGCCATTGCCCTGTATGAATATCTGATATCAGATCAGTGGACTTACAGATATATTATGCTGCTTTAGAATCATTGTGTTGCATCAGAGGAAAGATTTAGTTCCAAGCTACTGGATATCTATCTCATCAGCTCTGACAAACTAGTCACTCGAAAAAGCCACATATCTTGATTGCTATTGCTTAAAAGGGCTTACAGGCACTGGTCTTAGGCATTTCTCAAGCCTTCTATTTGCAAACTTTTTAACTGGACATTATTTGTTACCAGCCTTTAAATGCTGTAGTTATTAGCTTGTGAGGCATTAGCTTATTGGCAAACAAATGCACATAAAATGCTCTAACTAAGAAGAAAAAAGGACTTTTTTTTTTCGTTTTTAGATATTTAGCAATCATTGTCCATTGGGAAAGGTATTTTTTCTTGTTTCTTGACTTTTGTATCGTTTGAGAACCAAACCTTCCCTTCCCATGCATCTGGAGCTCCCTCTAGTGAGTCAGCAAGCAGAATGAAACCTCTTCCTGACACTTCCTCAGCAACTAAATAATGAACACTTTTCAGCAGCCTGCCTCTTAAGAAATTTGAAGTAATTTAAAATGTGAAACCCAAACTATTATTGAGGAGCATCTATTGGTTTCAGCTGGGAATAGATTAACTTGGGTAAATGTAATCAGTCTCAATGGAAGAAAAATACAAGAGAAAAGTCTATAGAAAAAAATTAATATATAATCAAGAAACCATCAGATTTTGACAGTTAAGAGTGGAATAATATATTTAATAGCTTTTAATGCTTATTTTTTAGGGTTTATTTTCTACTTTAAAGGAGATAATTAGGTACTATAATCATTAGATGGCTAAAGGTTAAATTTTCCCACACCAGATATACCTAACAATATTCTCAGATGTTTTCTGTAACACAGAAAAATTTTCTGATTTACTACAGTTGTCCTCTCAGTTCTTTTCCTCTCAAATATGTTGGCTTCTTATACAATCAACATGAGTGCTGCTGCATAGCTAGAACAGCTGAAACAACTCCCAGGAGCTCCACAACACTGGGCTTGAAACCCTTGCACAGCCTGCCAGTTCTAATTCACAAACTGGAAGTCATGATAATCCTCAACAAACCTCAGAGGCACATCAGCCTCATTTAATAATACAGTAAAAAATAAAGTTTATTTATTATTGTACTTTGTAATATTTAAAATTGCAGCATATTTACTTCAAACAATGAATTAATCACATTCCAGAATTGGAACCTGATCCAGCAAACTTTTATTCTCTTGATTAATCCTTAATCATGCCAAGAATCCCTTTAGAGCAGTGAGAGGAACAAGCACATGGCTGACAGTAGCATGACCAGGCTCTCAAATCCATCCGGAGATGTGTTCCTCTAGGAAGTACTGATTCTTGCAGCTGAACCCTCACTAAAAATGCTTTTGACAGACCTTGTTACAGGGCTTCCCCATAGATACAGAAATCTGACCACACATAGCTACAAGGTCTTATCATAAAAGTTTCTAGGGAAGAACAACACAGTAATCTCAATCTGAGTATTGGGACAACAGAATGATTTGTCATAGAATTTCAGACTTTCAGAGAAAAAACGCCTTTTCAACACATAAAAAAGGCTTCTTCAATGCAGAGCACTCAAAGACCCCCTAATAAATAAAACATTTTTAAAATTAAAAAATAAAAATTTTGCTAATGACGCCCAAGTGTTGAGCAACTTGACATTTTAACCCTAATTTTTAATTTAACTTTAATTTTGTAGTTCCTGTTCAGAAATAAATTACATCCAGTGTGATTCCCATTCAGTCTCATAACAATTCAGTATAGCCAAATAATTGAGGGCATTGCCTAACATTGTATAAATAATGCCTTACAGGACATATAGGATGCTTTAAACTGCACTAGAGGATAAATTCAGGGGAATGGCACTGACTATTCAGCATACTAAGTTGTCTACCTAACTGATCAACAGCCTTGAAATGGCTTCTTCTGTATCTTGTGTGTTTAATCATTACTTTTCTACACAGCGGCAGTGGAATTATTTAAAATCTTACTTAATTCAGGCATATTTCTAAAAGTAAACCTATTTAAGATGAAACCCTTCATAAATCAAAATAGTTCTCCAACATATGCATATGACTTCCTCGAAAATCTCAGGAAACTGTGCCAGGTCTTCAATGGGTCAGAAGTAGATCTGTCCTTTGGTAGCTTAACTGATGGTAAATAACTTGCCAATGGTCTTTAGTAATAATACAGGAAGTAGGCAAAGTTCTGGATTCTGGATAAATCCTAACATAAAATACCCTGAATTTTTGAAAGGGTACACTTCAGGCATACTGAAGAAGGGGAGGTATTCAGCATCAGAATGAGAACACTGCTGTGTTTCAGCTAGCAGAACACTCTGTGAGAGGCTGAAATGGCTCATGGCTTAGACATTGTTGAGATCATCAGAGGACTTTTGTCCACTGTAGCAAAAGTTGCAAAGAAGCAACTGCTCATCCTGTGACCACCAAAGACCACCCTTCCCCAAACATGCCTTCTAAGGTAGGTCATAAAACACTTGTAGATGCAAAGAAACCTGGGATTCTCAGTTCCTTTCACAGGGAAACCTGCTTGCTTTCATCATGCATCTGGAATTATGATCATAACAGCACTCCAAACATCATCCAGGTCTGTGAAGCACAGGGCCACCACATGCAGGCCACTCTGGAAGCACTCCAGCAGTCCTGAATTGTCTGCAGTTTCTTTTTTTCTGCGTGGAAACAGCTTCTCTTTAAGGATAATCATTAGAGTGTGTGGTGCAGAACAAATTTGTGGTGCTCACAGGCCTTGAGCTCTTTTCAGGAAAGTTAGAGTGAGCTGGTTTTGCCACATATGGAGTGGCAGAAGCACTCAGACTAAACACTACCTGCTTTACTGAGTCCTTGTGGTGAAGCAGTCTCGGATGTGCTCTCAGCTGACCTAAAGGAGCCCCATTCTGGCTTACCTAAAGGGCAGAGTAACACTCAGAGCTATATACTTCTGTTTCTTGAGAAGCCAAAAGGGAATTTTATAGTATCTTGTCTTTTACAGCAATGCAGAACAGGTTGCCCATGGTTTGGAGCAAATTTCAAGTTTCATAGTTTTATTGCATTATTTATCATTTCTTTTACATTATTTGTAAAAGCTCCCATGACAATTTGGGCATTTTACTTTAAGTAATCAAAACAAATGTCTTCATATAGTTCACAACAGAATATTGCTTCATAATTGCATTGTACTATAAAATACAGCAGATATAGAAGCTAAGGGATGACATAAAATCATTGTTGATAAAATTTGAAAATGACACAAAATTCATTGGAGCATTAAATAATCAGGAAGACAAACTGTTCAGAATACTGTATTCCCTAATTAAATGCTTATAACCCACTGAAAGTTTTAATACAGTTGGCATCAAGACTAGAAGTTTTTAAGTCAGAGGCTGCTGATGTGTGACATCACATCACTTCAATGTGACATCGGAGTGTAATCAAAAAGCAACTAGGAATGCCTTCCAGACTGGAGAAAAAAAAAAAAAGGAATATATCCAGGACTGTGCAGGAGAAAAAATATCCTGTTCATCTGACTGAATGTTGAAATCAAAGATTTCTAGGGTTGTTTTCACAGATTTTTGTGTTGATCTGGCAGAGCAGTCCTCAGGTTCTGGATTTCTGGGATGCTCGCCTCCCACCTCTGTCCTTGCACCCATAGACCTGATTGCCTGTCACTGCTCCTTCCTTCCTCTCACTAGCGCTGACTGAGCTGAAACCTTCTGTTTCACTTGTCAGAAAACTTTTCCTCTGCTTTACCTTAAATTTTTTTCTCAAGGAAAGCACAAGCACTTTCTCAGCTTCATTTCTGGAAACTCTCTGCTGCGCTTTGACATTGGCCAAATGCCAGGCACCCACAAAAACCTCTCACTCACTCCCCTCTGCAGCTAGACAGATGGGAGAAAATATAATGAAGGGTTCATGAGGTTCATGAGTTGAGATAAGGACTCGGAGAAAACACTCCAAGGTCAAAACAGGTTCGACTGAACTATATTAAGTGAATTTATTACTAAAAAAATTAGAGGAGGATAATGAGAAGTAAAACACCTTAAAAACACCCCCCCCCCCCAACTCCTCCCTTCTTCGCACCGACAGTGCAGGGAGATAGGGAGTGAGGCTTTTGGTCAGTTTGACATCCAAGGTTTTCTTGCACTGCTCAGGGAGAGAAGTTCCTCTCCTGCTACACCTCGGGGGTACCTCCCATGGGAGATAGCTCTCTGTGAATTTCTCCAACAGGGCTCCAACCTCACAAGCAGCAGTCCCTCCAGAACTGCTGCAACATGAGTCCCTCCCATGGACAGACAGTCCTCCCAAAACTGCTGGGGTGTGGGTCACTCTTCCACAGCATGCAGTCCTCCAAGGACAGGCTGCTCCAGCCTGGAAGCAGGGCCCCCTCCCTCCACTGGGTCTCCCACTGGATCACAGCCTCTCCCAGGCATCCACCTGCTCCAGCAGGGGCACCTCCCCCACAGGCTGTGGGGATCTCTGCATCCCCATGGATCCCCATGGGCTGTGGGTGGATCTCTGCATCCCCTGTGGATCCCCACGGGCTGTGGGTGGATCTCTGCATCCCTCATGGATCCCCATGGGCTGTGGGTGGATCTCTGCATCCTCATGGATCCCCATGGGCTGTGGGTGGATCTCTGCATCCCCTGTGGATCCCCACGGGCTGTGGGTAGATCTCTGCATCCCCTGTGGATCCCCACGGGCTGCAGGGACACAGCTGCTTCACCATGGTCTCACCATGGCCTGCAGAGGAATCTGGGCTCTGGCGCCTGGAGCACCTCCTCCTCTCCTTCTCCAGTGACCTTGGTGTCTCCATGGTGTTTCCTCACATGTTCTCACCTCCTCCTCTTCTCTGGCTGGAATTAACACTGTGCCAGTACTTCTGTTGTGATTTCTTCTTAAATATGTTATCACAGAAGCATTACCATGATCCCTAATTTGCCCAGCCTTGGCCAGCAGCACGTCCATCTTCAGAGCCATCAGGGGTTGACTCTACTGGACACGGTGGGAGCTTCCAGCAGCTTCTCACAGAAGCCACCTCTTTGGCACCCCTGCTACCAAAAACCAGGCCATGCAAAATCAACATACTATCATATATGAGATAGAGAGGGCAGAAAATACCCCTCTTAACAGCACCCTGCCCAGGAATTTTGTCCAGAATAAGGTGATCCTGAAACACCAGCGCACACACCAGAAGACTGCAGAAAAGTAAAATGTGACCTGATGCAGAACATGAAGAAGGAAGCAGCTGGTCTGACAATGAATTAAGAAGGACATAAAAATACAAACAAGAGTTCAAAAGAAAGACATAAAAATGGCCCAAGCAGGAAACCAACCTTTTAAATGTGAGGATTAAAGAATTCAATGGGTTTAACAAGAGACTGTGAATGCAGTTGCATGCTGATAGGCTTGCAGGTATGGGAGTTTTTTCTGCCTTGCTAACAAAGCTGTAGTCAGCTTTGAAGAATACAGCCTAAAAGTCAGACTATTCCAATCTTGCAGCAAAAAAAATCCAATTTGAGAGATGCGAGGTAATTTAACATTGTAACAGCTTTACTGAGAGAGAGACAGAGGGAGAGAGACAGAGAGTAGGCTCTGTGTGCTTGTACCCTTAAGTATTTTTTCTGTCTCTGTGTCTGGGATTCATTTGGCTTGTCACAGTGCTCCCCATGGGATGTATGTGTACATGGATGTTTCTGTTTCTTTCCTGGCCCACAGGAAGAGCCAGATTCCCTGCATCACCTCAGAAAGCTGATAGTATTGGCAGCTGTACATTAACAGCATGTTCAAAACAGCCCCAGGTCTCTTGGCTCATGTCCTGAAATGGTCGAAGTCTTATGCTACTTCCCAAGTGTATTTTCAGGGTAATTTTTACCTTCATCTGAAGTGTCAACAACTGTCCAACAAAGGGATATTGACAGGAGCCAGAAGGATATATTCTAAAAATTACATTTCTCATCAGAATCTGGGCTTCAAATACATCTGTTAATAAAGTAAAATACTGATCCATGTTTCCCATCTTATACCAAAAAGATTATTTATGTAATCAAGGAGGTCTCAGTAAGCTAGCATGCTAACTTCAGCTTAACCTCAAGTGAATCCTTAAGATCTTTCCTAAATGAAAACAGATGCAAATACATAGTTATTAGCATTGATTAAGTATCGAGAAGTGTTATCTAGCCCTCTGGTATACCACCACTGATCATATATGTCTTGTCTCTTATGTGACATGATTTTTTATTGTAATTTATATCCTCTTTGCAACTGGAGTACTCAACAGGGATCCTCTTTTTAAAAACTAGAATTTTCCAGCTGTCCCAATGAAGTTAATTGTGTCAGAGTCATTGCAGTTATTTTTTTATAACAAAAGTGCAGCAAAAAACATATCATCAGAACACTTGCTATTGGGCAAGGGCTCTGAGGACAGCTGGAGCATCCTTTCAGTTTTAGCAACAAAAAATGAGCATCCAAAATCACAAAGCCTTTCTTTAAAAAGAGGAAAATAGTTCCCATTTTTCATCTCCCAGCACCTTGCTTGAGATGGAACTTCTTCTGCAGTTTCTAAATATGAAACTACTCACTTTTCCCTACTTTTTGCATAATTTTAAACCCTGAACTTTATTTTTCTTTTAATTTTTAAAATCTTATTTTTTAAGTAATTAAATCCAAAATAAATTGGATAACCTTCAGATAGGGATCCAAAAGTCAGCAAGCTTATCTGAAGGACAATTTCTAACCTCCAGAGGCACGTAGAACACAAGCCGTGTCTTTTTTGTTGTTGTTGCAAGCAGTAATATTGAAAAATTGACACCTCCCTTAAAACAGGCTATTATGGGTCATAGTCATTGGCATTTGATAGAACAAATTTTGACATAGTTGATAGGTCCAAATACAACCACTTGCATAAGGAAGATCCAGCATAAATTCTTCTGTTTCTTAAAACTATGCTATTTCAAACAAAAATTCAGATAAAACATCTGAGTTATGTTTTATTTGGGATACACTATACCAAGTTTCACTCCATAAGGACAAGAATCAGAAGATGTGCTGAGGGGAGGGAATAAATACTGGGAAAAACAAAACCTATTAGATATTGACAAAATATATAAAACACATACTCTCCCTCAGTAACAGTGGTTTTGTACAGTACCACTTAAATGCTATCAGTTTTATGAAGTACTATTCAGGCTGTATTAAAATTTAGCAGCAAAATCACCAAGAAATATAAAGTCCCCAAGCATATTGTTGTTACAAAAGCTGGTTTTAGCCAAGGAAAAATGGGATAAGGAGAAGCACCAAGATTCATCAAGGAAAAAAGCGGAAACAGTTCCTGCATTCACCAGTATCAAATGAGAGTGTGATTTATTTCCCAACAGGTAAGTGTTTTTAAAAAAAAGATAAAGCACAAGTCAAAATAAGTAGAAAGAAATATACAAAACAGGGCTGAAAGTAATTTTAAATACGTGAACTCTATATGTAACAAAACTATGCAGTAGCAAGACTACTATAACCTCAGAACGATTCATCTTTCTGTGGAAAACTATTCTGAAAAGCTGTCTTTCCTGAGAAGAACAATTTTGCCACTAAATTTAACAAGATGAGCATTTCATCCTGTAGATAATCTGAGCTTTGAGGTCAGGTTTGACTGCTCTGAGAGCCAAAGCACCAAATTAGCAACAGATGCATACCCAATGGCTGACAGAATTTTCATGTTTAGTTTTCTGTTAAATCTCTGCACTTTGGCAGATTATGACTGCCATTGGTACGGATGTTTAAAATCTCTTCTGGTGTACAGGCACCTGATAAAATTCATGCAGAGATTATGGACAAATCACATTTACAAGCTTTTGCCCAAGATTTTGCTTATAAATTCAGGTAAAAGCAGGAAAACTCTATAAGCAGTAAAGTGTCAACTTGGCAACTCCAGAGGTAAGTAAACTATCTATCAAATTCAGTTTAGCCATCTGTATCTCCAACTCTAAAATTTAAGCAGCCAGGTACCATTAAAGTACAGCATAGAAAATCATTCATCATCAGTGTTATCTCAAAGCATTAGTGTCACAGTCATATTTGGTTTGCTAATGAAGTGTAAAGGTTTCTTTTAGTTATGGATCATAGATTTAAATTATAGCAAAACTAAAGTTCCTAAGGAACACAAAAACTTTCTTGAAAAGCTTTTTGTAATGCTTCCCTCTGCTTTAAACCACCAGCTTCCCCATCAGCAGACATCATACTGGAAGAGGAAAATTTTTTTGATTCTCACAATGCTCCAATACAATCTGCCTGTACTGTTTTATCTAATCATATCCTTTCTAGCCCATTAGTGCACTTGACAAAAATGTGACCTTGTAAAAATCAGAATAACGACATCTATGAGGTCACATTTTCACAGATCTTGTCTACTTAATAAAATGAATTTTAAAGATTTTATATACTGGTGAAATCACTCAGTGGACGGTCTTTAACTTTTACTTCAAGGTAGTGTAACATATTCTTACTACAAAAAAAATAAAGTGGTTAAAATGGAGTCGCCTACAAACTCAAATCAACTTGTCTGATCCAAGTGAACTTGGGCATTCAAGGCAGAACTTTTTCAGGTCAAGATTAATCCCAGTGGCTCTCCTGAAACTTCTGCTGAAGGCCTGCTGAACTGGAGGCTGGTAGGCTAGCATATAGAGAAAGTTATTACACCCTCTCCTGTCCAATGAAAATCCTGCAATTTACTGGAGAGCAAATGTCCAGGGAATTCTTGTGCTGGACACCATTGGGACCATGGCACCCAAAAAGCCTGGGCAAGTCTGTTCTTTCTAATTTTCCTTAACTTTTTATATACACTTATACCTTGGACAGCACAGCATTTCAGGAAAACTAACCTAAGTTTAACCTTTCACTAGATATATTGTCAGTTTGTTTTAAACATGCTGCCCAATAATTTCAGTCAGTGTCCTCTTTTTTTTTTTCACTGTGGTAATTACTGAATAAATTATGTCTCCATTTTCTATATAAATTTACTTTTAATTGATATTTGGATTAATTTTCCCCAATCTCAAAACTCTTTATCTAATCAGCTTTTGTACACAAGTTTTTCCATGTTTCTTGTGACTTTTGTGGCCTCTCTTTGTACTTTTTCTACTTATCCTCTATCCCTTTGAGATACAATGACCAGAACTGAAAAGAATGCTTAAGCAGCAGGGACATCCTAGATGTATGCAGCCCAGTAAAGGTACTTTCCAATTTAATCTGTTCTTTTCCAAACAGTACCTAAAATTCTGTTTAGATTTTTCTAGCTACTTATTTCACTGATAGTTACCTCTGAAAGTAACAGAATGGGATAAAAGAGGGAGAAGATGGTTTTGACAGAACATTTCTGAAGCCTGTGTCAGCAAGTAATGGGTTGCAATGAGTAATCTCTGACAAAGGCTAAGGCCACAAAGAGGATTATTAATTTAATAGGACATATGTATAGCTAATACTTGTTACGATATGTAATTTGCAGATTGGAAAAGGCTTCCAACTGTAATAAGGCAGAAAGTGTTTTAAATAGCAAAGTTAATTTTTGCCTCTACTGCTAGATAAGCTATCAGTGCTCTGTTTCACTGAGCTCAGATGTGAGAATTGAAGATGGAGAAAGAAAGGAAGAAGGATTCATCTTGAACTTAGGAGGTGTAAAAACAATTTAGAGGGGATCAACAGGAAGGTAGTGCCTATGGGGAGAGGATATTCCCGCCTCTCTTTAACTGAGTGGAGGGCTGGGTGGAGCTTAGCTGCTGGTAGGAAAGAAGGAAGGGGGGTTATTCTTTGAACCTAAGGTCCCAGATTTTTAATAAAATTTAGCAGAATTACTAAAATTATGCTAAAATAGAGTGTTTTGTTTTAGGCAAACTTTTCCCAGGACTTTAATTAATTATCTGACCTAAAGTTCTACTTAATAAATGCCATACCTTTTATCATTCTGCCTGCTCAGTGATGTTGCAGTATATGTAGTGGTGTGAAGATATCAGATTGTGGGTGTCTCCTCAGAAGCAGAGATTTCAGAGACAGCAATGTCAGCTTGTGTCTATGGTGGATTTGGAAGAGGTAGAACTTATACATGGGTCATGTCAAACTGCAAAGATCTGTGTGGTTGCACTTCTGGGTGCTGGGCTTTAGGATAAACCTTCCTCTTGTATTTACTCACCAGCAACATTTCTGCAAACCCACACAGCACCACATTTTCATCTGCTTTGGTAGCCCTTCACAGACTGTCACCTTTTAGGCAGAGTTCCATCCACAACATACCTGCAACATTCAGTGTTGCTAAACCTTTAAATCTTCACTTCTTTCCAAGTGTTGCCTTGTTTCTGGAATGAGTAGTCTTTAAATAATCAGCAGTCATGGATTTCTCAAAGCACATTTTTGCTTTGCTGCACACAAAGGACAATATATGTTGGGGTATTATGATTATTCTTAGCTTGAATGCATGGTCTTATTAATGTCAGCCCTGTTTCATTGGTCTTTCTGTATTCATTCAAAGGTGTAATACATCTGGTCTCATAAGGACTTTTACAATATGCGTATGTGCATATGTGAATACATCATCCTAGTTCCCTTTACTCAGAGGAGCAGATCAGCTACTTCAAAAATAATCCCATTCAGAAATCAAAGTTTAAAATATGATAAAATGAATCACACTCTGAAAGAGTCTGCTCATTTCGGATACCTGAACAGGGAGCCAAGAATCAGAAATCCAGTGGAAAGGATCCCATCCCTGCATCTATTTTCTCGTGGGTGAGCATCCTTCTTTTCAGCATATGTATGCACATGAACACTCATGTATGCACAGCAATATGATAAAAATAATAACAGAATGCTATCTTGGGTTTAGATTATTTCTTTTCTTGCAGTCTTAGAAATTGCTTCCCTTCTTATCAATTTCTGTAGTGTCTAGTACAAGCCAACTGGTCCAGTTCCATTATGGCTGTTGCACCAAAAGTGCAACATACTTAACTAACAAAAATGCATTTCTTGTAAGCTGTTGTATGCCGTGGTTGAAAGCCACTCATACCCTTTGTCACAGCTGCAATCATTGTAATTATGTTGTTAGTGCATTAGTTGGCTTCCATCTGGAGCACAGTGTTTGTTCTCAATAGATGTCGCATGGTTGAAAGGCACCACTTAACTATGAATCACCCTTTATTGATGTAATCATTCTTACTTTATGAACACAGATAATTAATATAAAGCTTCTCTGGATGTGGCATTGGCAATCTCACTTTGGCAGAATTTTTTTAGTATCTTTCCAAAGCACTCATTTCATATCTTTCTTTTCCTGCACTTTTCCAGTACCATTCCATTAAAATTTCTCAGTTGAAACAAGGAAACATAAGAAATTCTTCATTCCTTTTACCTGTTCATATGGAAAAGCTTGTGTTTTCTATAGTGACCAAGAATTAACATCTTTCTCTATGACTGTTAAATGCCCAAGGAAATCCTTACCTTGAAAACCACTATTACATTCTATTTTTAAGACTGTTCCCCTCTTTCTTATCTCAAAATCAGAGCTGGCATAGTTGCAACTCTCTTAATGTTGGGGACTACATTTAGGACTTAGCACAGCCTATAATCTTTCCTCCACTGAGAACACCTCTTTGTCGCTCTAGGAAAGCAAAGCTGTCATTATAAAAGAGGTCTGTTGGCATCAGGTTGCAGGCAGAATCTTAGTACTTGGAAACTTGTGTCCTGCATTGATTGGAAATAGCATTAATAACCTCCAAGCATGGTGCAAAAAGCCAGGGGTCTAGAGCATCCATGGCAAAAAAGGAAGGTAAATTGCTGGGTGAGCTAGAGATAGTGGCTGCTCCATGTCAAGAGATCACTAATTATGCAACAGAGATAAGTCATTTTTCCCAAATCGTTATTGAATAGGCCAGTAAAATATTAGCACATTTGTTTTAACACCTACTAGCCAAGTTAGCACTTTTTGGTAGGTTTATACCCTCTAGCACATTTTTAAAACATTAGAGAAAGGAAGAAAATATAACAGACAGTTTAACCCTGACTGGTTCTGTTTTGAGTCTAGGACCCAGGTGAACTCTTTCTTCTTGCATGTAACTTAAGCTAGCTGACCTTAGAGGAGCAGTGCAGCCAAAAAACCTGCCTTCTCTGTTGGTTTGCTCTTCTCATATCCCCTCTCTTCTCCCTTACTCCCTTGCTGCTGCACATCTGAATCAGAGCCGCAGGTTCTCAGGGCAGAAACCTCATACTTTTCATTTGTTTCATAAAGCACTTAGACAATACTAATAAAAACATATTTAATAATAAAATATCATGGGTCAATAAATGTGGGTTATGCAAGAATCAGAACATATCCTCATTTTTACCTGTGGAGTTTGCCTCTTGTCAGGTATTTTGCTGTGAATTTGAGCTTAGATTTTTGTTTGGGCTCAACTTTGTTATCTTCATTGTAGTAAAGTAAAAGAAGAAGGAGAATGAATTTTCAAAGCTAGCTGGTTTTTTCTATTTGGGGAACAGTCCAATTAATTTTGCTATTGCTACAAAAGACGCCCAAAAAAAGAGTAAAAAGGGTAGAGCAGTATTCTAAAACAATCATAATCCACACAGACAAAAATGAGTAAAGAAAGCTCCCAAAATCGTATTTACCTCTTGTTTTCCTTTGCTCGATTCTCCAAAGACAAAACAGCAACATATCTTTTAATTTAATATGCTTGAAGAACTTGCAGCTGATTTTTTAAACTTGATTTCACAGCATCACAGAATATTGTGAGCTGGAAGGGATCCACAAGGATAATTTTGTTTGTCCATTTGACATCAGTATTAACATTTTATCCTCTTCAAATAAGGTAGTATTCATCCCTGGTGACTCATCTTTAAATCCAGTGCTGTGACAACAGGTGAAGTCATCACAGTATATGAGACATATTTCCTCCTACAGATTCTGTGTTCCATAGACTTAATTTAATTTGCAATGTCTTCTGATTTCCCATGGCCTCATTTCTGTCCTTCTTTCCTAGCCTGCAACCTACCATTAAATCACCTTTTCTTTCTTTATATTCTTGCTAAACTGCTTGTTTTCCTTCCTAGACTTCCAGCTAAATCTAAATTATTCTATCTAAACTTCAAATTACCTTACTGTCCATCACTTCAAATTTTTCCTCATCAGAGCCTCTCAGCTTTCAGATCTTTCTGTTTCTTTTCCTGTTCAGAAATTACTGGCTATTCCTTTGTTTTTCTCCTTTTGTCTCCGAGTATATCTTCTCCAGGAAGGAAGGAAGGAAGGAAGGAAGGAATTCTCTTTGTTTGCAAAGAGAATTCCGGGCTAGAAAGAGTTAAACAAACACTGAGGTCTTAATCAGGGAAAAAGAGTAAATGCATTGAATGAAGATCACAGATAACATGCCAGAACAAAAGAGTGTGTTTAAAAAAGGAAGGGTAAAAAACATTAAAAAAAACCAGTAAAATTAAATAAGGGTAGTTTGGGAATAAGTACTCATTCTAAGATTTGAACAATTTCACAGAGGCAGAAGGAAGTATGAGAAAAATACATTGATGCATTGCCTGTTTAAAATTTTGCTCCCTATTGCTTTTTGTTATTATATTATTTGACCATCTAATTCTTTCCTATGGAAATATTCCTGGTTTGTTTGGGGTTTTTTTGAGCAGGTTCATGTATTTTTAAATTTCTCTACTGGAATTCAAAGACAGATTGGGTCAAACAGTATTCCTAGTCACAGTCATGGAACACTTCTAAGATAACAGTAAGGCCAAATTTCCCTCATTTCATTCATTTCAGGACACATTGAAGACAATATACTCATTCCTCTGAGTGCTGATGTTTCTTTATAATTGTAATTCATGTGAAGCATCTGTCCTGCCATCTGTGATTACAAAGTTGTTCAGCCTCCACCTCAGTTTTGCATATACCAATTGATTTTTGAAGATATATTCTGATGAATCAAAATACAATCATTTCAAGGAATTATTTCTTGAAGTGTTGCCAGCCCATGTAAAAGAAAAAAAAAATCCTGAAGGAAAATTTCATTCATTAATTAACTTGCATACAAGAACAAATATGAGCATATTGAATTCATCTCCGATACCTGATTGCACAAATTAACAATAATAGTATAGGCAATAAAATAACAGCTTAATATTTTATTCTGTATCCTCAAGGTATTTCTACTCTAGAAAAAAAATAAAACAAGTTTAAAAGTAGTAGTTTGAGGAAGCAAGATGAAGACTGTAGGGACAGTTATTGTTAAATGGAAGAAATGCTTACCAAAACCCAGATTGTCCAAAGGAAAATCTTGACACAATTTAAAAGCAAAGTAAAGTTCAGAATATTTGAAGTGGGAACACTTCATTTTACTATGGGAAATTGATGACAGGTTAAAATGAAAGCACTTAAAAATGTGTAATTAATAGCAAACATGAATTTCCATTAATAATAAAGCACTTTGCTCTGAGAATAATGTACATTCATTTAATGAAAAATACGAATTATCCTTAATCACCCCTTTTTTGTCTGTATGCATTTTTTACATTAGCATGTCTTTGCACTGGTTTTAGAGTGGAGGCTCATTTTAACAGGAATATCAGCAGGTTCTAGCCCAACATTAAAATGCAGGAAAAAGAAGGGAATATAAACTCACTTTGAAAAGCTATTTCCACAAACACATGCTGAAAGTACTTTCCCAGTGATTTTAGAGCCATTTGTTGTGTTCTCTAATTGTAAGATTAACCCAGCTTTCAGAAGGGAATATTTTTAACTTGTAGTCTTCTAAGAAGAAAGAGAAAAAGAGTAACCTAATGTACTATAAGTGGGTGTAATTCTGCTCAAATATACACCATATTTTAATTTGGCAAATCCAAGCTTTTGTCTACTCTGTTGCTTCCCTGTAGCAGTCAAGGATTTATACACAAGCAACATAGAATGTTTAATTTAGCAAAATTGCCATTTCAAAACTGTGTAGTCAAATGTTTAACTAGAAGTGTTTGGGAAACAGATGGACTATTTAATTGTTGATTTTTTAAAAAGTCCTTAAAACAAATAAACAGCCTATTTGAATGCAGTTTTACTTGAAATATTCTCAAGGGTATAACTGCTAATGTATGAATAAATGTGTTTACAACTCAGCTTTTACTGCTTAGGCAATCTTACAAGCAATTGAAGAAAAGTGTAAATATCACTGCATTTAACATGGTTCTTTTATGTCACAAGACTAAAAGAATAGAAATGTTAATGTCTTACATATTTGTGACTGGTATATATATGCTCCTTGCATGAAACACTCTGGGTTTTAGAGGACTTCAAGGTCTCCCATGTTCCCTGCTGTACTAAGAAAATAAAGGAAAAGAAGGAAAAGATCCTAAGAGTAGCACAAAAACTGTTTCTCTCACAGGTACCAAGGGTCAGTTACTGTAATGTAGTTCTGAACATCAACCATGAGACTGAAATGGAACAATGCATCTAATTCAATCCAATGTAGATGTAATTTCTCAGATCTTTGTCATGGGTATAAACTAGGCTAGAAGTAGACATGGAGTAGGCTATGATGGCCAGTACTGTATCTCTGTAGCAATTTGACAAAACATTTCCTCCAGGGACTGCAACACACTTGTAAGAATCTTTGAATATGTTTTACACTGACCTCAACCCCATCTCTGCAATGAATTCAGGCAAAGTAGAGCAAAATGAAGTTTAGACTGAATGGGTAAGGAGACCACTTTATGTGTGTGAGAAGTACCAGATTCCTCAACCAAAGAAATCAGATTTGTATGACCAACTTTTTCTACAAGACAATTCAGAATTACTCATATTTGACAGGAGCAGAGCAGTGTCTGCTCTGGAGGAGGCAGCCCAGCAATCATGGATATTTACAGGATGAGATTGGGCAAGATGTGTCATTGAATTGTAGGTGAGTTGCCTCCTATCCCCAGTTCAGCTGCCTCTTTCATAGGCAGCTGCTCATTTCTAAGCTCAGAGAAAGAGCCTTTGGGCTTCTGGGCCACTTTCACTATGTTTCTTTTATTTTTCTTTTTTCAAAACACTTGTCAGAATATTTAAGCTATATTTAAAAGTCTTTTATAAAGAAAATGGACTCAATTTACCACAGAAGCCATTCTCAGAGCTGTAAATATGTTCATATGAATTAAATTTTATAATCTGTTTCTTTCTATGCTCATTCATGAAGTTTCTGCAGTCAACTTTTAGAAGTATTATTCAGTCAATGACTAGTTTTATTTGTTGCTAAAGCAAAAACACACAAACTATTCTAAATGTACTGATACAACTATGGCAACAGAGCAGGATATTTAAAAAAAAATAAAATTGCAATCAGTCTTTGAATCAATCTTTGACATTATTCCTCTTGTTATGAGCATTCAAAATAAGTTAAGCATCTTTAAGATCACAAAGATCCACAAACAGCCTTATCCTGCTTATGACTCTATTTATATTCTCTGCGCTGTGCAGAAGTGAACTCAAGCTCACCACCTCTTTTTCCCAAGTGTTTTCATGGCAGCATTTCAGCAGAGCTGTCTCTCCCACGAAAACCCTGAATCAGGTGTGTCCTAAAGTGAACACCTTATTGAGGTCAGCTTTTCACCCAACACAGCACCTTTCCTGCACAAGCAGACCTCCTGCTGCTGCTGGGAAACCAGGCAAGGGCGTATGGAGCATAGCCAAGCTGTGAGGGTGTGGGCAAAGGCAAAGGAGACAGCTGAGCATTCCTTGGCATGTATGCTACCCTTGCCACCAAACTCTACTCTCCTGGCTGGGAGAGAATGTAGTTCATGAAAATCATAGCTTTGACAAGGTCAGCTCTGTCCTTGTCATTTCACACTTGGCCACAGAGCAAACGTTCCAGGGAGTGAGACTGGAACACTGCTAGATCCCAGGGAGATCAGCATGTCCCTCCCCTTCACATCTCCTCACAAAGATGTAGGGAGGACTGATGTCCCTTCTCGACCTCTTTTACTCCAAACTAGACAACCCCAAGGTCTTCAATCACTCCTCTCAGGATGTATCTTCTTCCGTCTGCCTTCTTCATATTTTCTTCCTGAGTGTACTGATGCAAAAGGATGGAAAATCAGGCTGATCTCCCAAAGCCTTTAACTTGGCTAACCAGGTGACATCCTCCAATGGCCATAATTTCTTTTTCTTGAAGATGATAGCTATAGGACCATATTCACCTAATTTAATATCTGCAAGGCAAATAGCTACCTTTACCTTAGGGTGCTCCTATAATTAACATAACAAAACAGGACTATCTACAATACAACTTGCACAATTTGTTTGGCACATCAATATCAAGAGAATAAACATGTCTTACAGTGTTTATTTCTCGCCACTGAGAGTTTAAAGTCTACTCAACTAATGTGACCTATCTGTCAAAGCCTCAAATTCTTATGTCTGTGCTTCTACTCTGCCTAGGTCAGCTGCTTTTAATTCTTGGTGGACAGCAAGAACATTGTGTTACCAACATGTCACCAGCATTACCCTTGAGGCTGTATCGAAGAGATGCTCCATTGACTCCACCTAAGGACCATCACCAGCTAGACTGCACATACTTGCCAGAGTTCAAATTAAAATGAGCAGGAAAAGCCAAGTAACTGCAGCTCCATCTTTGTTTTTTCTATCTGTCAACCCATTTCTGTTTCTTTAGCTCTGTAAATGACAGTGACTGACTGCTTTGAGGTGAGTGCCATCCAGTTGGTACTTGTAATACTCAGCCTGTTATATATCAGGTGTGCTTTTTAACCTTTTTTTAATTAATATTTATTTATATAAGTCTCTGTTGTCAGACCTGTTTGGTTTTCTCTTTCCCTTTGTTTCCAGTATTTGTGCTTGGCAGACTATTGCCAAGTGCCTTAATTTTCTTTAATTGCAATTGTTGAGATGTGGGTAAGAGCCAGCTCAGCAGCAAAAGTGAGGATGAGTGTAGAACAGTCAAGTTTCTTCAAATAGAACAAAAGACACTGCGGGGGAAAAAAAAGGGGAAAAAAAAAAAAAGGGGGGGGAAAAAGAAGGTGAGAAATCTACCCAAAGATAAGTAGAGCTGGGGAAACATTAACCTCCTTACTCATTTTCCTCACCCTTCATGGAAGCTCAAGTTAACACCGAGACAGCTTCGTTTGCCTCCATCCAACATCAGCTCCAAGAGGTGGCTCAAAGCTCTGCTGCCGGCTGCAGTTAGGGCCAAGTCAACCCCTCAGAGGATGCTGCCTGCTGCATTCCTTGGGGCTACATCAACTCTTCCTGCTTCCACTGCTGGTACAATTCTCATAGAAATTATGCCCCACAGAGCAATCACTGACAGAGGCTTTCACACAGCAGCTGGGGCACTCTGGGACTCAGAAGGAAAGTTCATATCATTTTTCTAAGTCTTGATCTGCAGGATAAGGTACAGTTTGCTACACCCAAGCTATCAACGTATCCTACCTCCAAAGCTATACCTCCTTACATTTTAACCTTCAGGCCACAATTTCTTCTCAGAAACCTGCCTTCCCTGACAGTCCATGGGAAGGAGCTGTGGATGAGCTAAGTGCCAATGGGTGAGCCCCATGAGGTGGCAAGGGAGGTCCTGATGCCAGATCTGAAGACCTCTTCAGTTCTAAAATGGAGAGTAAAGCTAGATGGACAGGGGGCTGGTAACCATGAGGAAGAGAAGGAGGGAGAAGCATTGTGGGTCTGTATCTGTGACTGCAAGCATAACAAGCTGTTGTACACTGCCCTCAGGTGATAAGTTGTTCAGCCTCTTTTACCCCAGCACCTCATTAGCAACATGAGAACACTTTAATGCTGCATTTTCTGAGTCCACACCTTTGCTCATGCACAGAGTCATTCAGCTGAAACCTCAGAATTCCTGCTATGAAAACAAGAAAATGCTGCAATTTATATAATGAGCCAAAAGCTGTTAAATGTGTAGCAACAGTTCAGTCAAGGAAACAAAAACAATTGCAAATTCAACAGTGTAGCCACAGCATAATCAAGCTTAGTGAAGACTGCATATGAGCAGGAAGGCAATTTAGCATCTTAGGTATAACTTCCCACAATTTAAAAGAGATACATGTAAACAATTATCCCAGATATTCTTCAAGGATCCTTCTGTGCCAAAAAAAGGACATTAAATATATCAAATAAACAATTAAAACATGTAACTTTCTAGCTGACTTGAATTTACATTCTTTCCCACACCCTTCAATAACCAAGCAGGGCTCTGAACAACACACCGGTTTTAAGAGGACCTCAGTCTTTACAAGCTCCATCTCAGTCATGCTGGCCCTTGGAAAAGACTTTTTCAAAAAGGCAGCAGTGGGGCAGCAATGAAGAATTATGCAAGCTGCGTTGATACGTGGCAAACCGTGATATGATATAAATAGCATGAGTATCAGTGGAGTGAACTACTGATGTAAATGCATTTTGAATTTTTCATGACAGTAGCAAGAAAATATCTTTATTACAAGAAAACCTGAAGTTTTATGCAGCACTGAGGCAAAGGGCAAGTACATTTCTGTGGGGGACATACGAGAAGGGTTATGTATGAATCTGTAGGTATGAATGCAGATCTTCCTCTTTCTTTCAAGTCCCCACTCCCCCACCCTATTAAATCTGATATTTAAGTAGGAAAAACATTAAAGACTTTCAAAGTACTCCAACAGTTTTGCATAGATTTTGCTGAGAACACAAGCTTTAAGATACTAGCCCATGGCAATCTTAAATAGGCATGGTGGCAAAAAAAGAGAAATAATCTCTAAAACCGATTTTAAATTCAATGGGTGCCTTAATTTAGTTGATTAGATTGGCAGAAAAGACTTTCCATTAGAAATCATTGATTTCCTATTTTGAAAATCTTTAAAATTAAGGTATTACCTAGGAGGCTGGTGTGAAACATTCATGCACAAAACAACAGCCACCCACCACAAGTTCATGAGCTTGTGCAATAGCTCGGAACACGAGCGCATTACCCCCACTGTAAACAGAAGCAGAAAGGATGATTTTCTCTTGGAAATGGCTGTCAATTCCCAGAAACTTTCTGTGTATGGAAAGAGCTGTTAAGAACTGAACAAAGAGGAGTGTCTCATGCTGAATCATTTCTCAGCATCCTGAAGAACAATAGTGAAACATCACGTACAGGGAGATGTTTGGATGTAAAATTGATTCCAGCTATCATTGTCCAAAGATGTGACTGTCAGTTTATGATAAGTCTCTGCTATATTGCCTTTTCTTTGGGAGACCTCTTGCTTCCTACCTTACATTTTTATTTTGCTTTGTCTTATTTGCTGTGTTTGTGATTCTATCATTTAGACTCAATTTTCACTTTCCTTGAGGGCAAAGGGAGGAGGTTATCTTTTTGTTCTTCTGTTTTCTGCCTTTTCACTATGGTCCTGAGCTGCTGCATTTTCCTCTTCCTTTTATTTAGTGATATTAATTTCAGTTTCTGCTTTGCTTCTTGTATTGTATAATCCACTTTATGATGCAGCAAAATCTATTTATTGTTTTCTGAAAGGAGTTTCTCTTTGACTTGTTCCCTGAAGAAATGTCTCTGAACTGTCTGTAATGACTAGTAGATATTCTTCCCACTACTTAGATGCCACTTCTTAGGACCTCTTTTTCTCAGGCAACAATCACCCAGTCTGGGTCTTGGCTCCTTTTTCTCCAGTTTTATCTCAAAAAGTATCAGATGTCTTCTAAATACAAGGAAAAAATATTTCTTTTTTGTTTCAGATTAACTTGTTCAGTTTGTTCAGCTAAGGTGTCTTCTTTGTGCAAATGGTTAAAATCTTCTTAAGTTTTTAATTCACAGTGAGCGCAATAGCCTCTGCTTAGAAAGAAAAGCCAAAACATACCCCACCTAACAAACAGCTCTCCAATAAACCTTAACAAATTTCTCCCTAAACAGACCTAGAGAATACTGGCAGAAAGAGAAGGAAAGAAATTGTACCCACTTTTTAGGAGACAATCAAATGCCACTGTTTCATTATATAAAGATTTGATTTTTCAGACTAAATTATACCTGGGTAAACAATACTTGCCTTGCCAGGACAAAATTCCTACAGATATACTGACTGTTTGTTATGATGGTTATGTCTGGATTCTTCTAATAGATATCATTTTCTACTGAATTTCAATAAATAAAACAACCTGAACCTATTGCATATACTAATGTAATGCTATCTTAGATATTCTTCTGTGAGAAACAGTGAAGTAAAACATTTAAAATACCCAGGTGCACAAATTATTAAGCTCTATAATGAGATCGCTGAAAGAACAGAATAAGATATCAAACCTGAAAGGAGGCCAAGGGATTAAAATTACTCAAAGCCTAGATACATTATAAAAATAACCATTGTCTGGTTACACAGATGACAATAGATAGCTTTGAGAAAATAAAAAAGAAAAACTAAAAAGCTGGGATATATATTTCCTCTTTCAGTGTACACATTAGATGCAATAGGAAGAAACTACTCCTGCAGGAAGTGAGTCTGTATTTGTCCACAGGGATTTATTCCTCCTTCCTTTGATACATACAGTCCTGACCTCCAAAGCCAAGGGCTAAGGAACCTCCAGAACTTAGCCTCACTTTCAAACAATGTTCTTCCAGGATTAAAAGGAAAAAAATTGGCTGGAAAGTCTCAGCATGCCCCAGGAAATACAAAAAAATTTACTTCTCAGACTACATGGCAAACCAAAAATGTCAAGAGTCACTCACAAGTGTTAAAAGGATAGGAAAATGAAGTGTGAAGGAACAATAGACAAAGTGGCATAAAGGAGGACACATTTGATCCCCAAATGACTGGAAGACTAACATTCAAGCAGACTGCAATGCTGACATTTTGTAAGTGACTTTGATGAGGTGACAGTTTGCCTGACTGAAATGCCAACGTTAAGCAATGTAAGTGTTCTGCTGTGCAACTGAACAATGTGTGCCCACCTAGATTAGTCTCCAGCATGGGAACTGGAGGTTGCCACATGCTATGGGGTGGAGGTGAGACATGATTCTCACTTTACCAAGCACTATTTATCTTTAGTCTATGCAGTCTTGCATTTTTCATTGAATTTTCATCATATGTGGGGCTGATATAAAATTATTGATCCATGAATGCACATGTGGCTGCAAAATTTAAAAATGGCATTTTATTGCAAGTTCAAATAATGTCCACTGTTCTAGAAATACCTAAAAGTGGCTATTCTGCCTGGATGATTTAGATCTCATTCAATGAAAAAATATCTACACAGTAGAGCCTTATTCTCTTAGAATAAGTGAGACATCCTTATTTATATTGAATAACAATTTTCACTGAGCAGTCAGCTGGGCAGCTTGTGAATTTCATTGAAATGTACAATAAGTAACTGTAAAATATGCTGCAAAATAAAAAAATAAATTTAAATAAAATAAAATATGAAAAAAAGACAAAAGTTGTCACAATGATCAAATATCCTTCTGTAGGAGGGAAGCTATTGCTATCAAAACATTTCAAACACCACTCGTTGCCTGCAAATGCTGGTTTGAGGCATCTCAGAAAGTACTGTGTTTTTAAAAGAAACAAAAAGAAATGTATGTAATGGGTTTGTGTCAAAGAAAGACATTGATTTTAATTGCATTTCAAAGTGTTTAATTATTCCAGATGAATGCTTGTCACAAGCACAGAGATACAAAGTTCAAATTAACATTTTTTTAAAAATCAATCTATAGACCAAACTTTTAATTACTTACAGGGTGTACTTTGGTGGATTTTAGTTTAGGGGTTTTTGTTTTGGCTTGGTTTTTTGTGTTTTTGTTTTTCTTTTGTTAATTGTAATTCATTTTTTAGGCATAATCTCTTGATGCGCTCAGGAACTGGAAACTTGCATCCTCAACTCACAGAGTAGTTCCACATTTTCTTCTAAACAGTGTTTTGACCATTTTTGCAATTACATCTTTTCTTACAACTCAATTTTAGCTTTATACTATGAGCAATCACTTCTGCCCTTCACTAATATAATGAGATTTCAAGGCACCAAAGATGGGCTTTTCAAAACTGTTTAGTGATGGATAAACTTTATCCCCAAGAAAAGGCAGTAAAATTTTTGCAATTTATATTCATGGGAGCAAAATTAGGCGGATATTACAGGCTTAGGAATATTCTACCTGTCTGATGGTTTCTTTTGTTTGTACCAATACTGCTTTCTTGTCTTTCTTTTTAATGCAGTATTTTACAGTTGTGTCCAGTTAAGAAAGGGAAGATTTCTTTTAAGATGGGAGACTGTACATTTCAACAACTGAAACTGCTTCTTGGTACTGGATCATATATCCTTAACCAGAGGCTAAAAAGTAATCCTCTTTATAACCATTTCCAATTGCTCTTTAGCTGATGGTTATATTCTCAATATCAGCAAATGGGCTTGTACAGTGTGCCTGCCAAAAAAGGACAGAAATAATATTAGTCAATGGTAATCACCAGGGGTTGTGAGGTTGATTTTGTACTGCTGGACATTTTTAAAAACACTGTGTAGACAAAAGCACAAAACACCAACTTTTTCAAGCTTTCTCATGTTTAAACTTCGTCTTGGTGAGGTGCACGTTGCTGTTCATTAAAAGCAGATCCATTTGTATTTCCCTCTGCAAATCTGAAATCTCACCTACTCCCCTTTTTGAAAGCAAATGATCACCCCCAGACACCGAGCTATTGCAGATCATCCTTGAAAGAGAACGCAGGAGAATCTTCTCCAGTTATTGATACTTTGTATCTTTGAATGTGGTGCTGGGCTACCCTGCGAGAGGGCCCACAACCATTTAATTGTTTGTACCATGGGAAGGTTTTACTGCCACACACCTTCTCCACTGCATTAAAAATGTTTACAAAGAGGAGGTCATATAAAATATTATGGAGACACTGAGAAAACGAGAATCAAGGTTATGTTCATTTCCATGATGGAAGTGTGTGCCAGTATTTTTGCCTAGACTATTTGCCTTCATTGGCATTGATAAAGATTTTCCACTTCTTAAGAGCATCCAGTATCACTCAGATGTCTCATGAGCTTACAGAATCCTTAAAAACACTTCATTAACTGCATGATATTTGGATCAATTAACAAGGCAGCTCTGAGTCTCATTCCTTTTTAGCTGAATGCTACTGCTCTGTCTCAAGGGCTGTAAAGTCTTGGGGATTGCAAATACAATAATTATCAGCAGTGAGTTTTGATTCATTGAACTCAAAAGATGCAATTCAACATTGACTGAGACTTAAACAAATGCTGAGAAAAGTCAATTCCTTCATTGTTGTCGCTATTGTCTGCAGAGGACATTGGAGAGTAATCAGCCCATGTATAAACACTCAGTACTGTCAACAGGAATATCACACACTTCTGAAGATCTTTGTTGCGTAACAGATTTTGACAGGATGAAGCCTGGGGCATTGTTTTTCTTTGTTTGGAAATTCTTCCCTTTCCTCTGTCAGTAATCATCTACCTTCTGCGTAAGAGCCTTCTACCTTGAAATGTAATCACATAGATAAACTTCATAATTACTGCTTTAACAAGTAATAGAGAATTAATTAGTAGAGAACAAGTAATTGAGAATTAAAACTTAATTCTGTGCAGGAACGAATACATGCATACACATAGGTTCAGTTTCACAACCAGGTTTATGATTTACCCTGAGCCCAGAATAAAAGGGGATATATGTATTTTTCTACTGCAGTAAACTAGGTCGGTTATTTTGGCATTACACATTGCAGTATTGCAAAAGAATACCATTTTTGCCACAGTCTAGTTCCAGGGGCTGAATTAAACTTTACAGGAAATTTAATTTTTCAGTGGAAAAAGATAAACTACTCATGCCTGGACATAAATCAGTCCTATATTTTTGTGCTTCAGACAACCAGACACAGTGACCAGGTACCAGAGCAGCAGTTACCATTCCTGCAGAGGTCCCTTCTTAGAAGGTAATGAGATTGATTAACTTCCAGCATAGGAGTTCAGAGTTGTCAAAACCCAGATCACTTGTCTATGAGCAGCCCTAACTTGCTCTTTAATCCATTGTGGGGGGAAAAAATGAATTATGACATATTAAATTTGGCACAAGTTATTACTTTTTGCTGAAAATAATGAGATTTGCCATTGCACTGGAGATGTAGGTAGGAAGAGAGGAAATTCCAAGGTTCTGCAGTGTTTCCATGGGACTATGAGAGTGCTTCTGTTCAAAATAGCTATCCATGGAGCAGAGAGACGATGAAAGAAGGCAAGGAAGGCTATAATAATTAAAAGATGAGGGTCAAATAAATTAGAGGGAAATAATTATCCTATTTCTGCTTATGAATTTGCAATATTTTTAGAGAACTGAAGAATATTTCAGTCTTTGTTCTGGGTATAATGTAATTAGAAGAGTATGAAATATAATATTTCTTGTCAGTAGTCTAAACACAGATTAGGAGTGTTTTTTTCTTATCTCCAACACTGAGTTTAAAAAATTTAGAGGAGATAAAGAAAAAAAATTAAAACAATTGGTACTTTTCTTCATAGCTGTAGTCTATAGGATATGAGGCAATGAATATCAGACAAGCATAAGTGAATATGAACTGATAGTCATATCAAGAAAGAAAACATGGATAACTGTAAGAGAAAATAAAAATGAATTGGCAAAGGGAAAATCACAATATCCATTTCAAGAATGAACTGAGATAGGTGTAAGAATGCATTGAAACATAGCTACTTCATTTTTCCTGGAGTAAGACAAAAATCTCATGTAGATAGTCTTCAGGAAAAAAAATACCACGGTTTTAGCTGATCTATCTACAGAAATAGATAGATAGATAGATAGATAGATAGATAGATAGATAGATAGATAGATGGATGATATTTTGGTCAGTTAACAAGGCAGCCTATCGTTTGATCAAAAACACCACGATGTAATTAAACCATAGCACTAAGTGCCACATTTAGTCACTTTTGGAGCACTTCCAGGGATGGTGATTCCATCACCTCCCTGGTGACTGTTCCAATGTGTAACCACACATTCAGTGAAGAAATTCTTCCTATCTCCAGCCTGAATTTCCCCTGGTGCAGCTTGAGGGCATTTCTGCTTGTCCCGTTGTTGGTTGCCTGGAAGCAAAGTCAGATCCCTACATGGCTACAACCTCCTTTCAGGCAGTTGTAAAGAGAGATAAGGTCTCTCCTGAGACTTCTCTTCTCCAGACTGAAGAATCTCAGCTCCCTCAGCTGCTCCTCATGTATGTACACAGGTATAGATACACACCTGATCTGTTTGTTTACTGAACATCTTGTTTAATGTTCCCTTGGTTAAAAGCTCAAGGCATTTTGAAAACTTTATTTGTTATACCATATGGCTAAATACACTCCAGCTAAAAAGGGATTCTTTAACAGATTTACCACATCAGAAAAAAGCACACCTCCTCCTGTGCTGCAGGGAGTACAAGATACATTATGACACCCATTTTGATTTAAGTATTTAGACGTAATGTCAAAAGGATGTCATACTGTATACTCAAGGAGAGAAAAATAACTGCTCAGTGCTTAAATATGTGGCTCTTTGTATTTATGGGAGTTGAGAGACACGGGTTAGAGCTCCCTCCTTCAAAGGAAACCTGAATTTGACATGTCCGATAAATTCGCTGTCCCATCTTGCTTATTACCTTTGCTTGGACAGCAGCCAGTACTTAATATTCAGAATAATAGAAAGGAAAAATCTTCCTGCACTGCACAAGCAATTTACTTATATTATAAGCTATAAAGTTTAATAACATTGCACTACTTTCTTAGCTTGTGCAGTTAAATGACAATGATCCTTTTCTTCCTCTGTTTAAATAATTAAAATTATCGCGATATATGAACCAGTAACTTTCAAAATCCTACTTCACAACTTTTTATAATGAGTCATGCACACCAATCTGAGATCACATGTAAAATAGTCACACTGGTGAAAAACTGAGTATCACAATCACATGGATAGAATTGCAAGTACAACAAAAACTTTGAATGGGATCCAGTCTTAGTCATGTGTCTCATCTACCTACCTTCCTTCCTTCCTTCCTTCTGGGCCACATTCTCTGGACAGATGAGCTATTTAGATACTGTTCTCTTTGGTCCCAAACTTTGTTGGACTTTGCCTAACTGTGTACAATCATCTACAGAAATGCTTATTCTGGGAATGCTAATATCTGAATTTTAAATATGAAACAAGCCTAGGTGGGATCACTAAATTGCCTGGCCTGAATAAGTACCATCTTCATTCATTTTGTTAAAATAAAATTTTCAAGAAACAAGAAGGGATCAGAAGTAGTAAAAGGAGTGGATAGTATGACTAAAGTATTTTTGAGAAACTGAGCTCCTGATTAACTATGCATTTTATGCTTAAAGCTGGTTTGAATTTAAAACTATTTAAAATCATCCTTGGGGTAGAAAATAAAACCTTCTTTGAGTACCATCCTTAGTGAAATCAGTCCATAAATCATCTCAGGCCGTAACTCCTTTTCTCTTTCTAATCACATCATTAGCCTGGAGCTCTTTTATTCACCACAAATTGTTGTTCCCTTGGTCTTTTCTAAGCACCATTTTTTTTGTTGATGGCTTTAGCTCTCCTCCTGTGATGTCACCGTCCCCTTCATACCTTTGCCACATTATGTTTCCTGATCTCCTGCTTTCCCCTCCTTTTTACCTCTCTCCTCTTCCCTCCTCTACTCCTCTATTTTACTGGTGGACCTGTTGATTCCCCTTGTACTTTAAATCTCCCCCTTGACTCTTCCAGTTATCTTTCCTATTAAAATATTTCTTTTGTTATTTTTAAATGTGGCTCACCTTTCACATTATTTCCTCCATTCCTACTCCTATATTAGGGAATATTTATGATAGAAGTTCTGAGATCAGATAAGTTCATTTTTTCATCCTTCAGTTTTGCAACAGAAATTTTTCAGATCTGTTCCACAAGGTTGTCCTTCTGCTTCTACCAGGTCAATAGTCTTTGACTCAAGCTTCAGTGACAATTCAAGTTTTCAGACTATAAACTTTACACATTCTTTTATCTCTAGGATCTCCCTATTCTACATGGAAACCCACCTTGTCAGACAGCCCATATTCTCCTAACAGTATGTGGAACAATATCGCTCCAAAGATGATTAATAAATTTATCTCTCCCTTTGACTCCTGCTATTACTTGGCCCTTCTTCATGTCAAACACAAGCTAATAGTCTTAACTGACAAAGTCCTTCTAGCTGTACTCTCACTCTACAAACTCTGGCTTGAACTAACAGCATTGTTGGCTCTCCATCTGACAGTTTGATTACATTTTGGAACAGACACTGCTGGGATATCACATATTTCTCTTCACATGTGGAAAACCATGCATGAAGATGTTTCATCATTTTTCTCAATCAGGAGTATGTTTCATCCCACACTGATCTATCCACATTAGCTGAATTTTCTATTGCATTTCAATTGAAAGCTGTTTGAAACAAGATCTGTCATTGTAACCTTATATCCCTCACCCACCCAGCACCTTGAATGAGCTTCTAGGCACTATGATAATACAAACAATTTCAATTATAGAAACAAGTGCTCAGGAAGTTTTTACTCCAATTAAAACCAAATAAAGGATGATATGGGATTTCTGAAGTATGTTTCAAGGAAGGAAATGTGATATGACCACACTATCCCACTAGGAACATACAGGGCAGAGCACAGGTACAATGCTTCCTGTAGACCAGACTGGGGAATTGGGACTCACTGTTTCAGCAGGGAGAGTGCAGCATGTGCTTCCACCTCCTTTGCTCAATATAAAAAGCAATAAGCTATTTCCCACTTTTGCTATCAGTGCAATGTCATTCCTCACAGCAATCTGTGTGGCTGGGGCAAATCACATCTTTTTACTGTGCCTGTTCCTGCCTCTTTCTTCCCAGAATTCTCCCATCCTTTTGTATATGATGGGTGCAAGTTAGTCCAAAGCTATTAGTGATTCGGACTAACCACTAATTCATTACAGTAAACAGAATGCTCACACTCTTCCTAATAACTGTACAGATTTAGAATATTAATTGGTTTGGATATATACATACAAGNAATTCATTACAGTAAACAGAATGCAGATTTAGGATATTAATTAGTTTGGATATATACATACAACTAAATCATAAAATTATCCCCAGAAAAATGCAACACCCTAGCTGTCTCAATCCATCCAATATGTCAAAAAGCAATTACTCCCTACAGCCTTCCAGAAGCACTTTATCTTTCTTTGAAGATGGCATCAGAAAAGATCCAGCAGCTTTAATGGTCTAGAAGTGAGCTGCTGGCACCTCTGTGTCAAAATCTCCATAGGACACAATACACAAGCATTCGCAGTGTGAATTCAGTGTGCGGTCCAGTGACTGGGCATTAAAATGTCTTTGTAGAACTGTGTGGTCACTCAAATATAAATCAGAACTGTGACTGCTGAGTTTTATCTGTCAGGATGACGACAGGAAGCAAGCTTCTAGTCTGCTACCTTTTTGAAAGTGCTGGCAGCCTTTCCCTCCCTGTTGCCATCCAGCAGCGCTTACTGGGCTGTACCACAGTCCAAGTGATGCTTTACGTGTTGGGTACACTAAGAGTTAATTCAACTATATGGCTTTCTTTAGAGAAGAATGCACTCAAATACATCTGTGTAATGAAGATTTTTATATTATACAATGCTACAGAGCTATCCCCTTTATAACAATGAACTATCAAAAATAAATCTCTCACCTCTCTTATTTAATTCAAGCTGGGAGAAAGAATGAAGATGAGATAGGGAAGAACAGTAGCTGTAGAAATGAAATCAGTTTGGTACTGCTGAAAGGTCATTAAAGGGAGCAATATGGAATAAATTAATTGTGCTATAGCTGATATCATGGCAGATTTTGGCACTTACCTGGAGCCTGCAGAGATCACTCCAGGACTATGGGAGCAGTATATTATATCCAAGGCCTTTGTACTTAATTTTGTTGTCATTCTATGCAGTCAAGAGCAGGAATGCATGTTTCAGGAAATTAAATATGAAATATTCTGGTGTCAAAGCCTAGACTATAAACTGTCATTCCTACTTTAGCTGCTCAGAATGCTCAAAAAAGAAAGTTCAAAATTCTTTGTTGCAGAAGTGCTTGGGCTATTTTTTCATGTGAAAGTATATAGTTTAATTTTCAACTGTGTACTAAATTATTTGTCTGCTAGATGAAGTGATACAGAAAAATATCCAAAACACTTAGGGATTCCAGCTAACATTAGATTTACTTACCATCTTTGCTCAGAGACAATACAACAGAGAATGCAAGCACTGTATAAAAGCCAGTGTTTCTTTTCTGTGATCTGAAAGATTTACCTTTTGGAATATTTTAATTTTAATTCATTTGCAGAGACAGGAGACTGATCCTCTTTCTCTGTGTTAGTGATTATGTTGTGAACAGGGAAAAAGACTTTATCTCATTCACAATAACCAATTCAAGAATGCTGAACATAATGGGGTCCTACAATAAATTCCTAAATCCTCAGTAAAAAAAACCCTTGGCAAATAAAAAGTATTTTTAAAAAATAAAATTCTTTTGAATTTTAATCCTGCTCTTTATGCTGTCACTGGACTCTTTGAAAACCAAAACAAGAAAGAAAATCAAAAGAATCACAGAATTACCTTTTTTTAAATTCTTTATTAACAGTATTTTAGTAGATTGAAGTGGAATTGGATTGTGTCTGAGATTCTTGAAGGAATACAAAGAGCCATCACAATCTCTACCAGGCGATTTTAAGGTAAAATCTACTTTTAGTAATAATAAGTAAAAATAACAAAGTGTGATTATTTCCCTGGGATCCCCTAGAAAGGAAAACTGCAAGGATCAGAGTTTACTCTGAATGGCTTTATTGGATTGCAGAATGCTCCTTTCTTAAGAAGAATGAAAAAAACAAATATATGTCCAGACACGCAGCATATTCTCCAAAAAAAATAGTTTCCCATCTGGATTAATGGGAGGTTTTATAACAGAGAATTACAAGCCTGGATGTTACAGGTCCAATTCTGCCCTCCACAGTTGTAATACCCAGACCATGCCCGTTCTTTTCTAGCTTTCTACATCCATTCAGGAAGACAAAATTTCACCAAATAGCTTCCACCCAAGGTGCAGGCTTGGATGGCTCATTTCCTTCATCAACCCTTAGGATAAAAAAACAGGATAGACTTGTCCAAGTGTTTGAAAATACAGTATAAGTGTCTATAATTGCCCACCTAAATGTTCTGCCATGTAGATCAGCTGTTCCCTCTGCGCAGGAATGTTTCTTAGGAAGTCCATAATGCATACCAGAGCACTCTTTGGAAAACTTCCTTTGGAAGCATCTGTGGATTTTAACCAGAGACGAGCTGAAGAAAGTGTCAGAAATTGGCAAAGATGTACCAAGTGCTTTGCTGCCAAAATCCAGTCACTGTGACGTTACATCACTTTCTGCCTTTAAAGCTGTATTCTAATCCATTTTCGGCACTGAACATGCATTAGCTAAGACAGAAAACTGGGATGTGTGAGGGAATCAGAAGAGTAAAAGTGAGAGAATTCATGGTTTAGTAGATAAAGCAGAAGTGATGCACACAGGCAAAAAAGAAACAAGAGATTCGTTCAGCACTTCCCATGGGCAGGCAGGTGTTCAGCCATCCCTAGAAAAGCAGGGCTCCCTCACATGGAGCAGTGTGATTACCTCTAACCCAGCCAAAACCAGCACTCTAACAAGGGGCTTCTTTCTCCATTGAAAAGAAAGTTATGAACAAATCAGGTAGAAGGCACGTCTGTCATATCTCTTTTCCTCCCTGCACTGTGCAGCAAGAGGGAAGGGAACAGCTTGGCAGGACAAAAAACGTGGGAGTCTCCTGGTGAGGGGCAGGTAGGAAGTGAAAGTATAAAGAAGGCTTTCTTCACTACAAGAGTATGTCCCATAAGAAGTCTTCTGAGATGTTGATATCTCGTGAGGACCAAAACACAAAATCATCTGGAAAGTAAAGATGCATATTTCAGTTTAAAAATAAAAGAATGATGGAAATCTTGCTTCATTTAATTAGATGAGAGAAGAAAATCCATAAGTTACTTCTTGAGGCTAATGCCCTCAATCAAAGGTAAGAGGAACAAAAGCCTTAAGCATCAAGGTGTGTTTAGCAAATGTGTCTAAGCAGTCTGCAAGCTCTGAAATGAGCTATTCAGGTGGATTATGTGCTAGTAAATAAATTACACTGAGTTCCACATAATATTGCTTTGCCTTTACCTGCCAAAATCCATAGCACCACCAGATCTTTCCAAGAGTACATATTCCCTTCATTATCCCATCTGATAATGGGTATCTGCAATACCATGACCCTGCTGTGAATATCTTTTTCAAATTGAGAGTCACTGCAGAGTGTTTCTATAGAAAAGAAAATACTGTACAAACATCTGAAAATATATCAGCTTAACTGTAAGTGTAGTACAGTAGCACAGACTTATTAAACCCATCAGGAAATTAACAGAAAATCCAGGAATGATTTTCAGTTCTGTTTCCAGATGAGAAAGAGACCCTAGATACTGAGAAATTATTCAGTCAGTATCTGGAGACCCTGGGGACTTAATTAGCTCAATACCCAGTACCTGTTGCCTATAAAAGCAAAGACAGTACATAATCCATGTGTGTGCAGAGCAGACTTCTTGCTTACAGTCTTTGAAGTTGCTATTACCTTTAGAAAAGACTGGTTTTACTGGAACGATAGAAATGATAGTCGGAATACTATTTTAGAAGGGATTCTGTTTTATAAGCAGAGTTATAAAAGTCAAAATAAATATGAAGTACATCTTCCAGAGGGAAAGACAGCAAGAATTACATGTAATCCTTGGATAGCTTAACTTTTAACAGGTCCCTACTTCTATTATGGTTTTTAATAATTTGCCACAAAAATCAAAGAGAATGCTGCACTATATCTCAGTAGTTTCTCTGCTTGGTAAGTAATGGTAGTTTGGCTTTCCAGCCAGCATCTGGGGACATTGTGCTGCTGTAACACATTCAGGGAGTGGGAATTGGCAGGCAGTTTACTGGCAACACAGAACCTAACAGATCATTGAATTTATTCCCTTTTATCCAAAATCAGTTATAAATTGGAATACATAAGTTGAAAAAAGGGCTAGATTTACAACACAGGTTGTTCTGCATTATTAGTCTACAGTCCCTCTTCCCACAGCTTTCAGAATGAATTAAAAGGAATATTGGTCTGTAAATTTGCTATTTACTTCTATATCAGTCAAAAGATACAACACAAAATAACACAATGCAATATGTATTAAATATGTATGTTTTAATTGGGCCTAAAAAGTACTAATGGAAATAGGAATGTATTTTTGAATCACTGTTTACAGTTATTAAAAAAAATGATAAAACAATGTTGTTCTGAGATGATACCTGTATCCGTAGGCTGGATTTAAAGTAACTATCTGTAGTGCAGAACTCACAGCTTTATCCAACCATTGAACTGAGGTCAACAAATTACCTTCTCAATGATGAAAGATTATGCAAATTCTCCCTTGTGTGTGTGTCCAGTATTTCTGGAGGTAAAATGTTATTTACTTATTTATTCAAACAAACAAACCCTAAAAACCAAAAAACCCAATGCCAGTTTTTTGATCCTTCTGATATATGGATTGAAGATCCTTTCTTCCTACCAATTGCATCTGCAATCTGTTGTGATTTTTTTTCCCAAAACGCTGAGAAGTTAAGAATTCATTTCCTCCCTCACTCTTACTTGATAATGTAGGTGAGCATTGCTTGTTTAGGCCTTGTTCAAGAAACTATCCATATTATTTAACAAGTAACCAAGAAGTAAAGCAAGTCTGCAGTTTGACAAAGTTCTAACACATTTATGTTCATTTTGATTTACCAAATCACACAGGGACATGATAAAATGTAACTAATTAAGAACAAAAAATCATAGATTGACTATTCAGTTGAAATGGTCATATAGATGTATCTAACACCAGTATGCCATGGCAATTCAAATCAAAAGCTAAACAATAATATTTCACAGGTCCCCTAGAAAGTGATATAGAATAAATTCTTCATAACCTTTCAGGTATCCTGTACAAAACTTGGTTTATTCAAAAATAAAACCTCCAAATTTATTTCCACATAAATGAAGTTTTTCACGTGAACCTTTCTACAGTGTGGTTTCCAATAGCAGTTGAAATATTTTTTTAGTGCCTGAACTCAAGTTCTCTTCTTTTATAACTCAGTTTTTTACTTGAATGCTTTTGACAGTGAAAATCTCACTCTTACTATCAAGGAGGTCTGCCATCTGTGGATTAAATTAGTTCAGTGGAGCAAAGGTGAAGGACATCTGTAGTAAGAAAAGTTCCCCTTTTCTAAAGGAGGGTTTTTTTGCAAAATGCAATGTCACCTCCTTCCCTATACAGGTGGCTTTCTGATCACATGGCCCAGAAATGGGTAGCACCAGAGATGAAGCAAATTGTCTGAGCCAAACAAATTCTTCCTGTATCTTTCTTATCCTGGGAAGACATCAGTCAGTAGTTTTCAAGCTTAGCATCCTTTGAAAACAATAATTATTTTAGCCAGTGTTTGCAAAGATTTTACTAAATGCCTTTTTGTACAATTCTGATCTCAATACCACAGAGGAGCAGTTTGTTCCTCTATATGAGAAGAAAACTGACAGTACTTTCAATTTCATCTTGAAAATCTTAGCCCACATCTCAGGAGTTTATGACTCTGCCTCTTTGATGTGGGAAAATGTGATGTAACTACATGGCCTTTTAATTAAAATAATGTGCTCTCGTGTTATTCTAAATGACTTTTGAACCCCTTCCTTGAAAGAAGTTTTGTCATTCTCTAATGGTTTCTGTTTACAATCAACATATCTGTTATCTGATCAAAGCTGAAGGTCTTTATGGTGTAAGTCAAAAGAGCTATCTATGTCTGTGCCAAGGTCACTTTTGTGGTCTGGTTCCTTGCCAGCATCATTTTCTCTTCACTATTTTCCCCACAGCTTGTCTGTTGCAGAAGCTGGATGCATCCCATTTGCCTGGAACTTACCTCTTCAAGTCAGATGAGACCACACTAGACTGTTCTCAGGGAATGGAGTGTCTATTAGGCCTCTTGTAATGGCAGTGTTTTTATAGAAAGTAAAAAGCAGGTTAAACAGGTGCTCATTCCCTACAGAGACATAGCCAGTCACCTTCTAACAGACAGGTCACCCAGTCACTCACTAATCTATCACAGAATAGACATTGCTGGGAGCTTCCAGGCTTTGGCTCTATTATGTCTTGAAACCCAAGAGAATTGGGCTCACAGGAGGGGATAGTGATCCTCTAAGGATAAATATTCTCTCTGGAGAATTCCGTATCATTCAAGGCAGACATCTTTCAGAGAGTAAAAACATTCAGAAGACTCAATGAAACGACTGCAGAAACTGAGCTAAGAACTGGTTAGCTCCCATTTGCACCTGCATCCACACAGATTAAGAGGAGCCTGAGTAAAGTTATAGCCTCCTGAACCTTCAAATTCTTATCCAATGCTATGGGGATGTAAAAAGACAAACAGTAAATGCACAGCTGTGATAGGTTACCCCTGGCTGGATCCCAGGTGCCAGGGTGCAAAGGTGCTTTATGACTTCCTTCCTTAGCTGGATGGTGAGAGAAAATAGAACAAAAGACTTCTGGGTTGGGATGGGAGGGAAAGATCACTCAGCAGTTATTGGCACATGGAAAAGAGGCTCAGGGAAAAATTATTTCATTTATTACCTATCAAATCAGAGCAGGATAATGAGAAATAAAAAAATAAAAACTTAAAAGCACCCTCCCCACCACTACTCCCATATTCCCAGGCTCGACTTTACTACCAGTTTTCTCTGTCTACCCCTCTCCAGCAACTCACAGGGACTGGGATAGGACCTGCAGTCAGGTCATCACACATTGTCTCTGCTGCTCCTTCCTCCCAAGTGGAAGTCGATCCCTCCTACGGCAGTCCTCAATGAAGATCTCCAATGAGTCCTTCCCAGGGGCTGCAGTCCTTTACAATCTGCCCCAGCATGGGTCACTTCTACAGAGAGCAGTCCTTCTAACTAACTAACTAAATAACTAACCAACTAACTAACAAAAACTAAACCTCAATTAAGAAGCTACAACTCTATGTGTGTCTGTTACTGAAAAATGTCTAGGTTCATCTGATTTGCTTTCATCTCAGACTGTTCCTTAAGAAGAAAATATGATCTTTTTCCACACCACTACGATGCGCTCACTGTAAAAGACCAGATATGGGCTTCCTGGAAACTTTTGGTTTCAGAGAATGTGGAACAGACTAGAAATCTATATTTGGTCTGTAAAAACCTACAGGGCAAGCTTAGAAACAGACAATCATCAGTGAAAATGTAAATACCAGCTTTTATTTAATTTTGCTGGGGTTTATATAACTTTTTTGGCTTCTGCTTGTATCCTGCTGTGCTTCCACAGGCAAGTGGCTATATCTCCCTCATTCCAGTGACAATTTAATGTTAAATCACTGTTCAGCTGCTGGACAGAGGAATCCTGAAAGAAATGCTCTTCATGATAAATTCCAGTAATTTTTGACCCTCAGCTTTCCTCAGAGGGCCACATCAACAATATTGATAAGGCTTCATATTACCATCTCAGGAACATAACAAGGTTAAGACAATTGCCGTGTCAGCAAGATGCTGAGCTTTTGACTCATGCCTTTACAAACTCAAGGTTGGATTATTGCAATTTATTGTTGGCAGCTCTCCCAGACTGTTCACTATGTAGGGTGCATTTCACACAAAACTAAGCAGCCAAAACATCCAAACACTAATACAAAATTACCAAACATGACAAGTTGTAACATTACCACCAGACATGTGATATTGAAATCCTGATCTGGTATAAAGAAACAGTGAAACAAGTACTTGTTGTAAAGATTGTGCATAACCAGAAATTACTTAATCTAAGGGTTATCTGCTTGTCATTTTAGGAGGTAACTTACTCTTTCTACCACTATGTCTTTGGCAATAGTTTGTCTCTTCCACTTCTGTGGAATGTCTTATTATGCTGAGCTCTAAGCTTCTGTTTCATTTAATTTTAGATTTTAATATCTAAGTAATATTTTTATCTTGATAGCAATATCTTGGATGGATTGGTCATTAGAATATCCTAATCCTTATTGTGCCCTGTATTTTTAGATTTAAAATTATAAAAATAATAATAAAATGATATATAAGATGTACACTTTTTTTTAGGTTGATCAGCTTTTGTTGGGACACTGTCAGGTTTACAAGTATTGACTCAACAATATCTGAAATAGTCTGAATCTATTTAGCATTTTCCATCTCAAAATTTGAAAATGTTTTACAAATAATTATATATCCATATACACATAATTTATATTTTTGCAAAACAAAGCAGATACAATTTCCCTTTTAAAAGTTCTCATTAATAAGGATATTAACAACAATAATAATAACAGTAATAATAATAGAAGGAAAATAATATCATAGAGGTCTAAAAAACAAGACCTTTGAGTTTTGTGCCACTTATATAGTTGCAAGCAAAAAAAATACTTACAGAAAGGCTGTCTTTTCATAATATTTAACATAGCAAAACATAAATTTCAGTGAAGACATTTTTGGTTTGGCTTAGACTTTTAATAAGAGTGGCAAAAAGAAAGTTATCTATATAAAGTCCAGCTGCTCTATTTTGCCTATACAAGAGTTATGCAAAATGATAGAAGGTTTTTAATGTTGCCAATCCATCCCTTTCTCATTAATAGAAACACCATGCTGAGTTCCTAGGGATCATAGAAACACAGAATAATTTATGTTGGAAGGGACCTCTGGAGGTCACTTAGTCTGACCTCCTGCTTAGGGAAAGCTTACATTAGGTTTTTCAGAGCCTTGCCCAGTCTCGTTATAATTATCTCTGATTATGAAGAATCACAACCACTGGGCATCTTCTTCCTCCATTGTTGGACCACCCTCATGGTACAAAAAGTTTTTCCTTATTTCTAGTCAGAATTTCCCAAGCCCAACTTTTGCCCTTTGTCTCTAACTCTCCAATCAGAGAAGTGTCCAATTAGATAGCTGAAGAAGCAGAAATAGTACTTTTTATCCTTCTGTTCTTTCAGCTGGATAAACCTCTTTCCTACAACTTCTCTTTATACCTCTGTGCTCCATCCCCTGATGTTGATGGCCTTCTGCAGGCCTCACTGCAGAAGGTTTTTCTTGCTCTGTGGAGTGCAAGACCAGGGGCAATACCCCAGATGTGGTCTCACAAATGCCAGATGTTAACCATTTCTCCTGACATCTTAATTACACTTGCTGATACATCCTAGGATACACCTATTTTTTCTTTGCACATGCTTCTTTGATTGCATATAAACTCTGTCCCAGATTTGCCTCTATTCATTTCCCTTCCCACAGACTGAGCCAAACCACTGGTGAGATGATAACTTTAAATTCTGTCTGTACTGATGAGAAGCATCAAGCTGAGTTTGGGATGGAATGAGAAAATGAGTATACAATAAAACTGGCATGTGTCTTGAGCTCATACATTCACACTGGAATTACAACTTTTAGTGTTCAACTTGTTCTTGTGATGGTCTTTGCAGACTCCCTGAGGATCGGGTCTGGTAGGCCAGTGGTTATTTTTGAAAAATGTGCTACTGTCCATTATTGACTCTGCGTGTCAAATCTTTTCTAGCACACAGAATCTGTGTGATCGCGTACATTTTTTTTTATTAGCATATTTAGTATAGTGGATAGTGTAGATCATACCTGGAGATAAATCTGTGTAAAATATGTGAGTTTTAATGGTCTTCTCCTAAAAGAGCACTGATGATAGTGTCTTCAATCACCCCTGACCTCTCTGACACAGATGCTAACAACCCATTTTCCCTATGTCATAGAGCTCTAATAATCTGTTCCCTGCTGGTACCTGGCTCTGCTCCACTGGTCATGATCACTCACTTTCTCTGAATTTGTTTCATGAAAAAAAAAGAAGAAATTAAAACAGGACCATCCAAATATAAGACAAAATTTCTGTTCAAAAAATGGTGTTCTTGATTTTAAACAAAACACTGAAGGTCTGCTTTATCATATCCAGAAACAAACAAAAAAACAAATAAACAAAACAAAACAAAACAAAGTCCTTTAGCTTCAACAGTCTCATGATTCTTACATTCTTATTTAAACCAAGTTCTTGGTCAGAATATGGCTGTCTGTCAGAATATGGCTGTCTTTCAGAATATGGGTGTCTTTCATCCACCAATGAAATCTTTAATCGATGAGGTAACAATTGAGCAATATCTAAAATTTAAAAATTCCTTCTTAGATGAAGATCCAACTCAACACAAAGTCATTCAAAAAGGTCCAGGCTTGAACATTTACTTAAAAAGCTCTCTTTCTCATGCCCATATTGCTAAGGATGCAAAAATAAATTTTCACTCCTGACTGTAACTACTAATATTTCCAGTTATCCTTCTGCCACTTCAAATACAGAAATATAAATCCTATATCTAAAGATTCAACAGAGTAACCTTTCATCCTAAGTATACATTGACAGCAATTTCATGTTTGAATTGTTTTAGTTAATTGTATGTGAATTATTGCAATATTAGAGAATAGGTATTTTGAAACCCACTTGACAATATGACTTTTTAATACTTCAGTTTTACAGTGACACCTGTAATCACTTACATGGTAGCAGCAAAATTATTAGATAATTCTTTATCCAAGAGACACTAACAGCCTCATCAGAAGCAAGTTTAATTTTAAAAGACACCACTTATTATATATCACAAGTGAAAGAATTTATATGAAAAATTTCTAATGGATAATTTATTCCTTGCAGAAGAAAAATGCCTGAAAATATTGAATACATCAGAAAAAAATTTCAAGGACTTTCACAAAATTCTGATTATTTCTTTAAAAAGTTTCCTTCTAAATGAGAGAACATTTAACTGCACCAAGAATTGCAAAGATTACATAGTTCTCCTGTTCCTGTAAATTTGTGTAGATATAATAGACAATATAAAATATGTGGTTATTGTGTAGACTGAATTATTAAGTATCAAGTATGAACTTTTCTCAATTACAATGAAAAGTTTTAATAAGGGCAGTTTGATTTTTGATGTTGTGGAGAATTTCTGTCACCTCTTGTCCAGATAGTTTTCATGCAGATTAAAGAAGCTAGGCTGATTTTTCTCATCTGTCTAATGCACACAGAGCTATTCTGGATGCTGAGAAAACTACAGTATTTCTTCTTTGCATACAAACCGCAGCTAAATCATAAAATTTTGTCTCTACCTATTGTAGAGACAGAAGAAGGATGCAGATAGATACTTAGAAAAACTTCTTTACTCCAAATATGCAAAACAGTTTCTGATAGTAAACATTTCTGTTTTCTTAAATAGGGAGAGGTCCTGATAACAAATCTTGTAGCTGCAGTCCATCTTATCACATATCTGGAGTATCCCAAAAATAAAAAGAAACTGTCTTAACCCTCTCCTACTTGTGAGATTTTCTGAGATTTTTGAGAACTTAGAACAGATATGTCCAGATTTGATAGCCAGTCCTTCTCTGACTCAGAGGTGTTTAGTAGGTCTCTCAATGTCTTTCAGAGCTACTTCAAGAAATTCTTCACTATGAGGGTGCTGAGGCACTGAAACAGGTTGCTCAGAGAAGCTGTGCATGCCTCATCCCTGGAAGTGTTCAAAGCCAGGTTGGATGGGTCTCTGAGCAAACTGGGAGATGGGACTGGGAGTTGTCCCTGCCCATGGCACAGAGGTTGGAACTAGATTTTTTTAAATCCCTCCCAATCCAAACCATTATTCTATAAGTCTATTATTCATGTCATCTTTACAACACCTCTCCACAAGGAACCAGCAGTGTCTGCTTGATGCATGATGGGAAGCAGTTCTTTGACCATTCTGATATATTGCCCTGACAGAGGAATTTCAGTGCATCCCTGTAGGGCCTGCTGCCAGTCAGAAATTTGACATTAGTGCTTTATGTTACCAAGGACAAAGCACAGGTCCCTGGACTTGGCTGACCTCTGTCAAGGACCAAATAAATAATTTGTACCCTCATTGCAGGAAAATGTCTCCAGATGATATAAATATAACAACAATCCACTCTTTTCTCACTATTGTCAGTATTTATTAATTGTTAGAATACTAACCCCCTACAGATGACCAACTTATAAATAGAATAAATAAAAAGTGAGATGAGATTATGTTACATTAAATTATAAAATAAAATAAAATATAAATCAGTCTTACTAATGCCCTTGGAGATAAGATACTTTGGGTTCTTTCCACAACAACAAAAAAAAGAGATTTCTGGTACTCTTGTTACATCTAAAATGCTAGACATAATCTACATTCTTAAGATTGAAGTGACCTTTTACTGGGACCATATTTGATGATTTTGTTTCAATCTTCAAGTCAATTTAGTTTTATAACAGTAGCCATACAGTGAGACCAGTCTGCTGGTCTCTGAATTTATTCGATATGATCTTTTTTAACCATCCCAACAAGCTCAGGTTTTATTTTATTTCTCTTTCCTAATGGGCCTTCTTTTACTGCATGTGGTTTTGGCAGGATACCAGTGACTGTATCTGTGAGGTACATTCTGTCCAGAATGCCTGGTAGACTGTTAAGCATCTCACATGTTTGTTTAAGAATGTCCTATGAATCCTCTTCAGAAATGATCTGTAAGTTCATTTGCTTATCTGCATTTGCAGACTACCCTTAAATCAGGCTTAAGCTATGTGTATGGTGGGTCTGCCCATGGAATTTTATTTAATCACTGAAATTCAGAGCTAACTTCATAAGATAATAGTTGATCACTGCCTTGCCTACACTACCACGCAAGAGAAAAGACCTGAAATCTAAAATAATGTACAATAGCCAATACAAAATCAGGTATCTAAATGGAGCATTTGTGCAAATTAAGTTAAAAATGTCAAGTGCATAACTTAAATATTTTGCATAACTTAAATATTTATTACAGTTTTTAGCTAATGTGTTTAGATTACACCAATTACAGTCATCTCTTATTGGGCCTTAACACTGTGGTGCAGCTGGCATGATCTAATGGCATAACTAACAATTTATTATGTATCATAGCTCAGCTTGGATTTAAAATAGTATTAGTAGGGTTATAAAACTGAGGGGTTTGCTTTGACATAAATCTGTATTTTATGGATAAGAGGTGTATCTATTCCCTTTATTATGTACTAAAATATTTAGAGTAGAACTCATGAATATGTTTATGACATTCAAAAATTTATTAGCTGACATTTATTCCTTGTGTGAAATTTGTATTTAATTATGAAAATGTAAGAGAAACTACAGGCATTAGTTGATTTACACAATGGAATTGCTTGGGCAGATTTCTTATGTGTCACCATAACATTTAAGGTATAATAAAAATTACAATTACTTTGTTGCAAATTATTCAATTTAATCTTCTGAAGAGAATTTTATTGGCAATGTTTGGAAGCTGACCTTTACCTGCATGACTCTTTCAACAAGAAATGTCAAGAATGATTACAATTTACTTTTACAGCGCATTAATAGTTTATAAAATTTATTTTGGATCATTTAAGGAAACCCAAATACTACATAAACACCCTGTTATAACAGAGGTGTTTGACACTTCAGGGCACCATGAAAATGAATTTGATTTCTTACACATCATAAAGGAATGGAAGTAGTGGGGGCCAACTGTGACACTTCACTAATTTTAACTTGATCTGAATTTTATGAATGTATGTACTTCCTATAATGAAACAAAAGAGGAGTAATATGATGTTAAGTATGAGACATCAGGATGTGCCTCTAGGTACTGCATCCTCTCAAGGAGTGCAGACTACATCAAATATCTTGGGAACTTTGCTCATGCAAATACTTCTATATATGAATTTGAAAAAAAAAATTATTATCTAAAATGGACCCAAAGCAAGGCAGTAGAAAGGATCTAACTCTATATTTCTCCCTGCACTTATATCTAAGTTTGACAGCTTTTCTACAGCAGTTTTGCCAGAGATGGAAGTAAAGCATCTAATTCTGGGCTAGAAAAATTATTTGACTGAGATTAATTGTTTTTCTTGTGCTGTGGATACTCTAGATCTGTTCAGCTGAGTGATTCATCCTATTTTCCATTCATAGCTGGTAGAAAAAATAGACACTTTTATGGCACAATTTATTTAGTTTTGAAATAGGTAGCTTAAATAACTCGAATCTCACTCTGAAAACACAGAGGTACCCACTGGGTACAAAAGAGACCTAAGCTCAGATGTAGATGTTTTTATTTGGGTTATCTAAATATCACTCCTCCTGTTTATTCAATGGGAGAAAGATTATAGAACATTCAGTTAAAAAATCATCATAGGACAAATAGCTTTTTTTTTTTTCACAAAACAATGGAATTATCTAGTGTAAAAATAGGCTTTTTAAAAGTATAATAGTAAGAGAATGTCTCAGGAAAATATTAGTCTCATACTTGTTGAAGATGGCCACCTGACCAATGCGGACTATGAAAATGCAGAAGCATTCAATGTTTTTTTCCCACAGTTTTTAAAGTTAGTGGTAAACCTTCGGCTGCTCGGTCACCTGAGGTGGAGCACCACAACTGTGGGAACTTTTGACTGGTTTTGAACCCTGAAATTGTATGAGCTGAATGTTCTTAAGTTCATAGAACCTGATAGATTTCATCCTAGAGTACTGAAGAGGATAATGGACTTTACTGCACGACCTCTCTCCATCATCCATCAGCCAAGGTCTTGGGAGTCTGGGAAGGCTCCTTCTGACTGGGAGCCAGACAATGTTATCTCAGTTTACAAGAATGGCATAATGGACTCAGAAAACTACAGGCCTGTTACTCCAACCTTACTTTCTTAAAAAAATATGGAGAAGATCATACTGCTCCTATTGAAAGGCATTTAAAGGACAATGCAATGATCAAACTTAGTCAACATGGGTTCACAAAGGCAAAGGGCTGCTTGCCTTGCAGAGGGGTCTAGATAGATTGGACCATTAGACTGTGGTTAATGGGACAGAATTTAATACTGAATGACAGATTCTGTAGGTAGGATGGCATAACACCAGGCATAAATATGAACTGGGAGAGGAGCAGCTGGAAAGAAGTCCTGCAGAAAGGGCCCTGCAGGTGCTCTCTGACAGCAGGCTCAGTGTGAGTCAGCAGCGTGTCCTGGCAGCCAAGAGGACAAATTCCATCCTGGGGTGCATCAAGCACAGCATCACCACCTGGTCAACAGAGTTGGTTATCCCGCTATATTCAGCACTGGTGTGGCCTTGGCTTGAGTGCTGTGCACTCTGGGCCCCACTAATTGAGAAAGATGTTAAGTCACTCAAATGTGTCCAGAGGAAGGAAAGAAAGCTGGTAAAAGTCGTGGAAGAAATGTCCTATGAGCAGCAGTTGAGGACTTGGGGTTTCTCTAGTTAGGGCAAAAAGAGACTAAGGAGTGATCTCATTGCTTTCTATGCCTTGCTGAGGAGGGAAGATGGGGAAAGGGAGGTGCTGAACTCTTCTCGCTGGGATTCAGTGATAAGATTTATGAGAATGGTTCAAAGCTGCGTCAGGAAAGGATCAGACTAGATTAGGTAAAATTTCTTTACCAAGATGGTGGTCAAACATTGGAAAAGGTTCCTAGAGAGGTGGTCGATGCTCCAAGTCTGTCAGTGTTTAAGAGATAATTGGAAAATGCCCTGAGTAACACAATTTAACTTCTGTTTAGCCCTAAATTTGTCAGGCAGCTGTAGTAGATGGTCATTGTATATCCCTTCTAAATAGACCTGTTCTGTTCTGTTCTGTTCTGTTCTGTTCTGTTCTGTTCTATTAAATGTTCCAAGGTGCTCCTTTGCAATACTTCAGGTTTACGTGTCCTTTCTCATTCTCTTGAAAGTTCAGTTGCTGTATTGATTTAACTGCTAGGTCAATATGATTAGATAGCATGTATTTTTGGGAAATACTGCATCTTCTTCCTTCTTTCAGTTACTTCAGGGCACAAGTGTTTTACTGCATTTAAATAATCCTTCACACATCTATGTTATATCCTCTCAAGTATAGATATGGCTGTTTGATAGCATAAAATGTGATGCTGAAGGAGAAAATGGCAATTATTTGTCTTAAAACAGCGGTCAGAAAGTTAATGTGAAGCAAGTCCTTTATTTTTTATTTATAAATAGTAGGATTGTAACATTTTTTTATTTTAATCAATCTTTTGAAGAAACTGCTGTCTGTTGCACTCCCAGTGAAGAAAAACCTCATGTACAGAAATGCTATAAGCCTAACATCAGTGATCATAAACCAGTCTCCCTTTTGCTTCACTGCTTAGCATATATCAAGAATTTTCCTTAAATTTAATGTAATAGACAAACTAATGGAGAAAACAGTCAAGGCAAATTTAGGCTGGAAGTGCAACACTGCACCACTACCAAAACACCACATAACTCAAATGAAAAGAGGTGTGCAGAACCTGCCCCCTTGTTTAGAGAAATACATAATGCTTAAAGTACTTCTGCTTCCTGGAAAGAGTTGAAGATTCTGAAAGTAATTTAATTTATAAATGTTATTTTCATTTTCATTTTCAGCTGGAAAACAGAAAGAAAATTAACTTCATTGTCTTGGTTTTGTTCAGCCCATACCCAATACCACTGGAGTGTCCACTCCAACCCTAAATGAGCTAGGGGTGTTCATACTTTAGAAATGCTTTATCTAATGCAGCAAAATGTCTCTTGTGAATGAAGCCAAACTCCTGCACAGCAGAATAAACTCACAGACAGATGCATGTAAGGCTGATACAGCTGGTTAGCAACAGGGGGAAGGGACACTTTTCACTAAAGACCTGCACTATCTCTCACCTCTCAAGCTTAAGGAAGAGCCATAAACTCAAAACAATTTCAGCCTCAAAAGAGGTTCTGAACCATAATTCTTTATTTCACTGGACACCAAAAACATTTGACTTAGTGGAAACACGAGTTTCATGACACGTTGTTTATTTGTGCTACTTTCAGTTGCAGGAGGCAATGCTGTGTCTCTTGTTAACAGCAACCCAAACAGTTTCTTCCCTTTGCCCCTATGTCTCATAGATACCAAACACTTACTTTCCTTCTTGGATTTTCTTATTAACATAGCTAAGTTAAACTGAGAGCAATTATTCCCAGCCTATACTTAGCTTGAAATATGTTGCTTCTACTCCTGAATGGCATCTGGAAAGCTTATATGACTGAAAAGTTCTGCTTTTTCTTCCAGGTGCAGCCATGCGTCAAGTAAAAAACAATGCTACTTTATACAGCTTGTCCTATTTCTATACCTGGAGAATTATCATTGTTACACCACTACTGCAAAATGCTATTATTCCACAATTTTAAAGGGGAAATAAAATATAAAAAAATCAGAGTGATTCTTAGGGTGGATTTCGTGGTAAAGTGGGTTTCTGTTGAAATGTTGTGTTTGATGTTGATGTGTATGACATTTCATTTATTGAATACTGCAAACAGAGGCCAAAGGTTGCTCAAAACAACTTTCAGTGTTCTCTGCTCCTAGAAACCCACTTCAGGATTCTAATCAAGCATTTATTTATAAACCACTAGGGTTACAGTAGGATGATTTGGCATTTATAAGCAAGTCTCTTGTTTGCTGTATTTTATATGTATATGTGAACACCAACAGAGTTTACACATAGGATATAATTTCTAGAGGTGATTTTTTCCCTGTAGAATGGGAATTAATTTTGCATGCTAGCAGCCTTTTCCCAGCAGCTAGCCTTTCCACAGCTGGTTGCTGTTTCACTCATCCATACTTTTCTATCACATACTATTTTTTCAGAAGCCCTCTTGCATGCCCAAAGAAAGAAAACATTTATCCACATCAAATCAAAAGCTGTGAAAAAATGCTACTGAAAGTATGCTTTTTCTTTTGTGATTACAGAAAGCCCACACCTTTTCTCTTCAGACCTAACTGTTGCGAAGTTGTGGGTTTAAGACTTTCAGGAACAAGAACTTGAATTCTGTTTATTTTGACAAATAATATCAAAAATAAAAATTTTATTGCATTAAATAACAGCTGTCTTATTAAGACGCTTTAAAAAATAATGGTTTATTAATTATGGCTGCTTTTGTTTCATTGTTTTTCAGAACTTTTTAGCCATATCTGTAACTGAAGTAGCAGAGCACAGCCTCTCCAAGACAAAGGTTTCAACAGAGAAAGTGAGATTAGAAGGAGCTTGTGAAAGTTTTTTTTAGATAAGTCTCAAATGTCAATGCACAGAAAGGACTCACTACCTCCTGCTGTAGAACCTATTGAAAAAATGCTTGTAATAGCATTTTTGAAGGACTGAAGTGATTGACAGTTGCCGTAATGCTTGAGGAAGTTCTGAATGATAAGTGAGGGTGAGGACATTTAAAGCTTTTCTTCATTCTAATTAACTGATGGTAATGATAGATGTAAGCTCAAGGCAATGACATTATCCCTTCAGACAAGGACAAAAATAGTCCTGTTTGTTCCAGTATAGATAAAGATTTGATTTGCCTGTTTACCATAGGAGAATTGACATGAACTTTAATCATTCAACTGATGAATTAAGAGATTCAAAGCTGTAAGAAATGCATAATTTGTTTTACAAGTTAACAGATGTCATAAGCATTGAAAATTACACTGTATTAAACAGTCCATAATACTTTCCAAACCATTTTGATCACCAAGAAAGTGAGGATAACTTCATGATTACTCTAATGTATTATACAGGGTCACAGAAGCACTTGTGAAACCTTGTCAGTCCAAGGAGTCTCTGGCTCCTTGTCTCAGAAATTACTATTGCTGCAAGAGAGTTAGCTGGAAGGATTTTGTTCTTCAGGTGTGTCTGCACAGCATCCTGCAGCTTAACTGAAGTGGCATGGAGAGATGACTTTAAGACAGATGACAGATTATGCACCCTACAGCTAAGCCATGGGCAGGCACTTTATTCTGTTTGTCCTACCTGTGAAGGAGCTCCAGCAGGAGGGAGAAGAAGGCAATTGAGGACAGGTATCTCTGGAAGACTTGTTAGATCTCTCACGTTAATCCCTTACCCTCCTGCACATGGCATGTAAGACTTCTTATATCATCAAGATATATCTTCCAAGGAAGAAAGGATGAAAGGGACAAAATTAAAATTGAGTAGAATATTAAAAACCCTCCAAGGGCTGTGTTTATAGCTCTTTTATTATCCAGTTCTCCTAAGAGCTGCCATTTAGCATTAAGTATTTTGAGAATATCTTTTGTATGGTAATGACTGTCATCAGTAATAATTTTCATTGGTGTCCATGCTTTTTATGTCTTAGATGAACACCTCTGCCATCACACAGTTACAATTTCTGCAGTGGGAATGTGTAGGGGGGGTCTGCCTGGGATGGGGTCAGCTTTATTCACAGCAGCCAGTATGATGCTCTTTTGAGTCTGTGACTAAGCAGCATTGATACAGACCAGCACTTCAGCTATTGCTGAGCAATTGCAATAAGATTATTTTCGTTTCTCACTCTGCCCCACTACCAGCAAGAAGGCTGGGAGAGAGCAGGAGAATGGGAGGGGACAGCTGGCCCAAAATTTCCACTGGCAGATTCCAAGCCTTATAACATCATGTTCAGCAACAAACAAATTGGGGGTTTGGTTTTTCCAAACACACTACGGCTTGGAGTCAGACTAGCAATAGTTTCCAGCCTCATAAAAATAATATTAAAAGGAATTTGCAACTGACTCTAAAGAGCTCAACAAGCACTTTATGGAAAACTTTAATTTTTAACTAAATTATTTCTTTATTTCTAGAATATTGTTAAAATATAGACTGTGCTAATAAATTCTAAATTATTCCCTTTTAAAAAAATTATGCAGTATTTTTACACTTACACTAGCAGTGACTTTGATTATCCAAGTAAACTGCTACTAATAAAGATAGATAAAAACTGGCAATAGTGTTGGGATGCAGTGTTTGATTCTAACATTTCTAGCAGAAGTGGGATTACTTCAGATTTTCATTATGGTTATTGATTGAACACTTCAGACTATTATTTTTTTTCCTTGTCTCAAATTTTCTGAAGCCAATGCTTTGTTGATCTTTACTTTTAGGCTCAGAACAGCCTTATTGTCACTTAGTAGCTGATTCCTCATAACACTGAAGTTTATTTATCTGGCACAAATGGAGATGAATAAGTGTGTGCTTTAACTTACAAAGCCTGTATAAATTGTATAATATTTTGCTCTGTTCATCTAATGGTTCCATTTCAGTGTATGTAAGCCCAGCACATCATTTTCAGGATTAGGTGCCTGCTCTACATCCATCTTCACCGTACAGAATAAAATGTGTTAAAGGGTTTTGTAATCCCAGCAAGTAAGGATAAGATCACAGACTAAATTTTACCTGTCCCAGTAATATGTTTCTCAGCTCCAAACATGTTATTTCACACGGTGTTCTATCCCCTGTCATGGGAAATGAAGCTTCTCTCTCAGCCTCATAATCCTTCTCTTGATGAGGCAACTTCACATTTCCCCACCTTATCTATGTTAGTTCCTTAATGTGTATTTCTCAGAGGAGAAAGATTGCATTTCCAGTATTATGTTCTCATAATGCTGCATCCTGCAGTTTTCTCCAATCAAAATTACAAGCCATCTCTCTGTAACAGTTGTTTAATACTGTCTTTCACAGCTCAGCTCTCAAATTTCCTTACATGTTTCGTATTTAATTCCAGTAGTATCACTGGCAAGAATCATGCATTTAATGCTTCTGCAATATTGAGTCCCCTTTCTCTTTCAGATATCGTGATTCTAAACTTGAATTTCCTGCATTAAAATTCTTCTCTACTCTCTGCTACTCCAAACATTTGGTAACTATGCCATCCCTTTCTTTGCCTACCAAAATGTAACAACAAAAGTAAGAATCAAGGAACTGAAAAAGAAGTAAGAAAAAGCATCACACATATCATTAAGGATAAAACCATATTCTTCTAACAACCTATTATTTTTCCTTTACATTAAAAAAAAAAAAAAAAAAAAAAAAAAAAAAAAAAAAAACCTGAATGTCACCTGAGAAGCTGCAAAAGCAAAATTGAAAATGACACAAATATTCCTTTGCAGAAGATAGTTCAAGGAGTTCCATCAAAAGGCAAAAAAACCCAAACCATCACAGCCCTCCATGCTTATAAGAGGGATATACCCATAAGTGGGTAGCATGTATATTATCTCTTAGCTGATGGGTGTGCAGGGCTGCTTAGCCTATAAGTAGCCACTATAATCCCAGGTAGGGCTCCTTATTTTCATCTACCCTTAAGAATGAGGGAGGGGAAAGGGCAAAATGACAAATTGAGAGCAATGCAACAAGAAAATATCCCATTTTTTCACAGAGCTAATCAAAAATCCCAACACCAGCATCTCATATAGGCCATGTTATTCTACACTTCAGCTATGAAACACTGTAGCCTGTTATTCCACAAGAAATTCCAGTGGATAAAGAGCTTTTGTAGGAAAAAAATGTGCTCCCAATGTGGGTGAGAGTATTGCAGTCTGGTCCTCGGTATGTTAGAATATATTGAGCAGATTGAGAACACCACATGTTCATAATATGTAGAAACTACACTAATGGCTATAGTGTACTTTAGAAGAGTAAATTTTAATGGAAAATGCTAGGAATCAAATTCATTTTTGCTTGCAGGCATTTTGTTGGGTCAGTAGGGTGATGAAGTGATACTGGTTAGAAATTCTAAATCAGTGTAATCTTTAATAATTCTGTATCATACTGTATGCTTGCATCTATACTACTTTAATAACAATGGAATAAAAAAGCCATTAAACAGAAGAGTGAAACAGAGAGATAGCATTTGACTATGTAATATTAAATAAAGGAGGCCCAAAGCAATTTATAAATTTAGAAAAATTGTGACCTTTTTAATGGGGAAATACAGAACATTCCCCACTGACTCCATTAAAAGCAAGTCCCCCAAGGCACTGCAAAACTAAATATTTTTGTACAACACTTCATTGTCAGAGCTGTACAGTATGTGAAAATAGGCCTTGGGGCAGTAACACACATCACCAAATTCCCCTCTGTGAAAGCAGGTTGGAATTGTGCTTTTGGGCATACACATAAAACAGAATGATTGCTATTCTATTCAGAATTGAAGGTATGTTTTGTTTTCATTTTTTAAAGTTGCTTTCAAGATGTTGAGCTTGGTTTTATAAGTGATTGGCTAATGTCAGCATCAGTAATCTCATATCAAAAGGGTTCTGTTTAGATCTGACAGTGGAAAAGGAAAACCTGATGGACGTAATGTTTGTGGAGTGGTGTGCAAAAAAATGCAATCTTTGTTGTTCCATTCCTACAGTCAGCTATAAAACAAGTCCAAGGAAGCTTTGTAACTGCAGAAGCATCATACATATTAATCAGACTGAATCAATAACCTAACCCTGCTTTTCTTTAAGAAATGGTAAAGATCCCACAGATTTCAGTCACAGCTCAGTGTAGGTTCTATAAATATGAGTGAAAGGACTTTGAAAGTGAAGGAGAGATTTACTGTATGTCTTCTTACACAAAGAGATAAGATTGTGTACTGTTTTCAGAATAGAGCTAATACAAATATCAAGACAGAAAATGACTTTCATATTTGTTGCAAAATATGTGGACAAATTGCATCCCTAAAAAAAAAGGAGATGTTGTGGGTGGGACAACCATCTGATTTCTGTTTTTTTTTACCAAAGGATTATTTCCCATGCTATGAAGTTCTTGCTCTTTAATGTTTTATGTGTCAAATCACTTTGAGGTCTGTAAGCTGTTCTTTGCCTAGTTTCAGTAAAATAACCATGGAAATTAAGTAAGATGATCCTACATGAAGTGTGAATGTAATGTTACATGTGGCTTACTGAGATCTATTTAGAGAAAAGTTTTGGAGGAAAATAGCCTGTAATTAAGAACTTACTCTGACCCATCTTCCTTTTCCTTCAAGCTATCAGCATAGAAAATGGATTAATCCTGAAAATAAGCCATTCTTTTGGGGTCTGATGTCTTTTTTTTTCCTATCCATGTTTTTTTTTTTTTTTTTCCCTTTTGCTTTTAGGCTTTGTATTAGCCTCTAATATTATATCTCTTTGGACAACAAACTTAGCTGATTGAATTAGAATACTAGTATACAGCCACTAATACAGGCTACCCCCAAAAAATTTAGTGCCACTGAGTACTCCTATATATGAAGCTACATACATACACTTACAGGGCACAGGAAGGCCTTAGGAGTCCTGACTTGGGTGTGCATACAGCTGTCATTTTTACATACATCCAGACTGTGTCAAAGTGTTGTGTCTCCTCTGGTCTCACTTCAACTGACTTCCATTGGCAAAAGAAAATGTGGTACTTAGGCAGCATGTGAGCAAAAACCACTTTTCAGAAGCCCTTTTTCTCAGGATGATGTGGGAAGAAGGGCTATGCCCCCTAACTGTAAAAGATGTTTTAAGTTGAAGTAAATTAAAGCTCTGTCTAATAACTTTGTCAGCCCGTTAGTGTCCCATAAATCTGAAAGGCCAAATGTTACCTGGGGAATGTACCCCTCAGTCCCTTCAATACCACTAAATACCAGTGGGGTCCCTAAGAAACCAATACCTGTGTCTATGTATTTGGAAATCTTCAAATCAAAATCATGCACTCGTTTCTGTCAGCTAGAATTGGGGCCACCTTGGTTGAGATATTTGTGATCATTAATATATAAATATTAGTGGTGTACAGCAGAATAATTGCTATTTTTTTTTTTCTGGTACAGGGAAAATCTTGTTTAAATTTTATGCTTTAGCTGGTAATTTTTGGATTGAGAAAGCTGTCTCTAGTGATGTCAACAACCAAAAAGGACTAAGCTTCTGGACTGTTAGAGCAGATTTTTTTAAGCAGAGGAAAGAAGCTAACATAAAAATGATCAAGCTGGATCAAGAAAAATGTTAGTGCATCCATAGACTTTGTCGATGGTAGTAGACAATAGCAGATATCAGAGACAGATATAAGAACATGACAAGCAGTGATACTTTGCCAGTATAGCCTCTAGCAAAGTTCAGGAATCCCAGGCTAGAGAGGCACTTGTTACCTCATTAGCTGGTGAGAAATTTTTCTTCTATTGTTTCATTCAATTAATTTCAAAATCTACATTAAAATTTTAGCACACACTAAGTATCATGTGAAAGAATTTTATACAAACTTCTTCTGGATCAGCCTAATTTCACACAAGTTTGTTCTGGTTTATGAAAAGCTATTTTAAAAATCTCTGAGTAGCTTTTTCATATCCCTTGGGATTCCACAGACTTTGCTCTTATTATTTTTGTAACCATTTTTTCCAGGATAAATTATGTCCTCCCCTTAGCAACGCTCACCCTGAAGCCACTCAGTCTGTTTAGCTCCCCTTGCCATCCTTGTCTGAGGAAGCAGTAATACAAACAGTCCCAAAATGTAGACATTGTTTTTCTACAGTGGTAGAATGCCATTTTCTTGTTTATTTTCTGTTCACTTTTTGTGATTCAGTTTATTTTGGTGGTCCCGGCTCAGTAGTGTATATTTCCATTGAAATACTCTAATTATTTTTTCTAAATGGAAACCTTTATTTCATGTATATTTAGTCCGGTATTATATCTAGATTTTTAAGAACTTTTTCACATTTTTCTATATCAATTGACACTGAATTTTACATTTCATTTTCATTCTCTAGTTATTATTCATGATCATGGGATCCTTTTAAAACTCTCAAAAGTTGGGATTTCTAATAACTTAATAGCACCACCAAATTGTTAATTGATGCTTCATTTCCTTTTCAAGGATATTCATAACTTCATTCCTTCATTCTTTTAGCTTGGATATATAATGAATCTGTAAATCAAACATTTAATTTTATTTTAAGCCAATACAAGGTTTCATATTAACAATGGATTTGACAATCTTTCATCACTCCATGTTTAAGGAATGGAGGCCTCTTCAGTTGCCTTATTTTGCAGGTCTGCTGCATCAATTTCTTAATAAATTATTAGCACATTTAAATTAATTAGCTGATTTTTTCCCAATTTAACACAAATTAAAGTCTTCAAACTAAGCTTTTTCTATGCTTGTCAGAAAATTGCCATCAGAAATTCATGTTCTTAAAATGTCAGGTAGAAATACTTCAGTAAAATCTGAAGTGAGATTATCATTTTGCAGAATAAAAAGGTGAGTTAAAGTATTACCTGGGTTCTAATCATATGAAATATGAATAGTGCTCTAAAATCTATTTGAGCTGGAAGGAAAAGAGGTGTGGAAGAAATACTGTGATTATTTCCAATGGCTTGTAACTCATCAGGCACATTGGTCCTACTCTGAGTCCATGAACAGACAAAACAGGAGAAATATCTAAATCTTAATGCCTGTGGTGTTGTGTCTTCAGAGCACAAAAGTGATGGGAATTAATGTGTGCACTGAATGCAGTCCAGACTCCTCAGCAGTGAGTAATTAGTACTAAACTGCATTAAGGACCATTAGGGGCTAATATTTCTCTTTAGCCCAGTTTTACTGGGAAATTTCTTTCTGATTACTTCGTTCTGTTGACAGGGAAAAAACAAATAAAAAAATCCAACAACTAAATCTGATGCAATAGATTAAAAAAAAAAAACAACAAAAAAACCCCATGAGAAGTAGGCACAAATTTCTTTCTATTTCTGTGCTAGTTGCCTTAAAGCAAGCACCAGTGGACAGCTTTTGGAGATAGAAGGGTCAGTGGAAGGGGGAACAAAGTGGGTGAAGGACTGGTTGCCTTGTTCACACGTCGGTAACACAGCTGTGCCAACAGACGGAGAAAGATACCCTAAACTGGGTAGATAGCTCTCCTCACAGAAGTCAGAAAAAGACTATGATGTCCTGATTCACCATGTGCTCTCATCACAGAAAAGTTACTAGCCCTTTCTTTGGCACTTTGAAAAAAGCCACAATAGAGTGAGACAACTTAGTATTTTAAAATCAGCTATGAGCTACATGACTGCATTGTGGAGATACATTTTATATTCATGTCTCATGTTCTTGATACAAATCAAATTAGTCACAAGTTTGTTGGGGTTCCTTTTTTGAGGTTTTTTGGGTTTTTTTAATTTTCCATGCCTGAAGCTTCCCAGGGCCTAAAATAGCAATAAACTCTCCTGGGTTTGTGTAATTGTGACAGATTGTAAATTCCATAGTGCCTTTCAGTAGAACATCAAAGCATGAACATAAAGTATGCATTTGTGATTATTACTTTCTAGTGATGGTGACATTTTAAAAAGTCTTTGGTGGTTATCAGGGGATAAACTGATGTACACTGTCAAAGTAGTTCACAAGTAGACAAGTACTATCCCTTTTTGACCTTACCACCCTTTAACAGATGGAGAATTCCTGACACTCTTTAAGACCAGAAAAATCTGGCTTAACATGCTATGGAACCTGCCTATCAAAAAAGTGAGGTCTTTGTGCCAGTGCCAATGTTCCACTTCAGCTAGCCAACATCTGCTGATAATATTTCTTTTTGGAAAAAGAAAATCTCTGTCCTAAACCCACTAGGATCTTTATTTTGGGTAAATACAAAGTATTTAAAACTCTTAATAGGGCACTCTAAGTTTATCAGTTCTACACATGGATGCTCTCCACTGAGCTAAGAATTTAGATTTTAATTTCTCTACCCTTAGACATGTACTGTTTTGATGCCTACTGCAATTTGGTTGAATACTTTTCTTCCATTAACTATAGTACAAAGACTGTGTGAATCCATATATATATATATATATATATATATAT
>VZSE01009161.1:899601-971458 GCA_013398275.1 Promerops cafer | reverse complement strand
TATATATATATATATCCATGCACTGTATTTATTCATGTATATATATATCTCAGTTTGGCAGCTGGGAAATACAGACAAGAAAGTAAAACAAATGTATATGCTATACTGCAAATGTGCTTTTTTTGAACAATTAGAGGATCCTGAGTAACCAAAGGATAAAAGAACATGAGAAGGATGATTGATATTTTCAAATATGGCTGAGCAATTCAAAAGCCTGAGATTTATTTTCAAGAGTGGATAAATGGGATTTTGAAACTTTCTAGACTATTGTCGCTATCGTTGCTGGAGTGGAGGAAAAGTAGAAATTGCTAGTCACAATGTTTAACATTCACAAAAACTGGTGTGAAACTTGGTAAAAAAAAAAAAAAAAAAAAAAAAAAAGAACTTTTTTTTGCNAAAACAGATACTTTTTGTGCTACTTTGCAAAGTCATCTTTTTTATTCACTTAAGCCTCCAAACCAGAAAATTGGCTTAGGTTAAATGTTTTACCTAAGTCCAATAAAAAGTAGAACCTTGAGTTGTTTCTCTTAGTGTAGGTTTTATACCTCATACTTTCTCTGAATGTAGGTTTTCATTTGTCCTAGTGTGGATTTACTAGATAGCTTCACTACTAGCTCACCGTATTTTGGTCCTAACTGAATTAGGATTTTACCAAGAGAAGGCAAAGAGGATATACAGTAAGTTCAATAAAATCTCCTTTTGTTTTCCAAAACTTGAAGAGAGCCCTTTTCATCAGTTGCCCTAAAAATTGGGCCATTCTCCCTATTGAAAGGTACTTGGAGAAAATAGGTGACACACCTTTCTTGTGTGAAAGCCAGCTCAGCAGTTCAGATGGAAGAAATTATGAATACCACATCTCTAAGCATCAAGAATTGAGGGGAGTGTCCTCCTGAAGGGCCAGCCTCTCAGCTTCCTGGGAAGCTAGGAAAAGTGCTGTATGCCTGACATTTATATGGACCATGTTAGGTGAGATCAATAATTCCTGTCAGTGTGGGGCAAGTGGATCACTGTACAGAAAACCTGTCTCTGACAGACTTCCTTCCATGATTGCCTTCATAGATTTAGACTAGAGTCAGATTAGCAGCTGCTTTTCAACTTGTAATGTTTGTTCCGGCAGGATTTTCATAACGGAAAGTATTTCCTATTCTGCTCTCATACACAGATGAAGATATCTTCTTGATTTTCTGAAATTGAAAATTAAGGTTAAGCATCAACTTGGATTACCCTAAGTGACACAGGCAATTGAGAAAATAGTAGGCAATTTGGTGATATCTTTCTCTCTGTAGTATCTGAAAGAACCACATTTTGATGTGCAATACTCAATTAACTCAGAAATGTGTATTCTTCAGGAACTCTTCTGACATATTTCATGTTCTCCTGTCACCTGAGAATTAGAAAACTTACACTATAAACTAAAATATTATTTCCCAATATTTTTCCACATTTCTTTAAGTCACTTGGAGCATATGCCAAAAGTTCCTCTTGACTAAATAGAAGTCTTCATTGAAGTGGAGGATTAATGGCTTTGTATCTGTTAACTTTTCTCTTAAATCTATTCTTTTTAAACAAAATGATCTGCAAATGCTAACAGGACTTCTTCAGGAAATGAATGTTCATTCATTTTTTCCTATTCTTTTGGTCTACGCTTGTTTTCTTTTTTACTGTGGTAGCACACTAACCAAAAGAAGGCTTTCAATGACACGAGTCTGTGTTCCATGTAACAAAGAAACAGCATCTAATCCACTTTATTTCTGTCGGATTCCAGTGACTTACTTTGCAGACTTATTGTAAACCACTGAAAAAGTTACACAGCTTACTGTGTGTTGCTAGGACCTCTAAGTTAACTCAGCACTTTCAAACAAGCAATATTATTTATTGGCTCTTCTGACACTTATATTACTGCTACAGAATGACTGATCTCTGAGGGAATTTGGAACCTCCACAAACTTAAATTTTCACACCTTTTGTTATTTTTCTTATATTTTAGGGTTCCATATTCTGTAAAGAAAGGATGGAATAATAATATGAATGGCACAATTATGGAATAACATGTGCTTTGCAATACATATTATGATGTTTTATGACACACTTATTGATAGCTACTGACAGGAGTAAAAGATACTGATACTACTATCACAGTCAAAGCTTCTCTTAACAATACCTAGGAAATATCTGTTAGTTTGTTATGCCTGACATTTTAGGGGAATGTACCCCTAATTCTTCATCTAACATTTCTTCCAGACTAGAATTATATTGTACCATATACTTTAGTTGTCACGTAGAAAAATTTTCAGAGTTTATATTTTATACCTTTGCAAGCTGAAAGGGTAGGATTAAGTTATGATGATAATTAAAAATGCTATGGAGGACTATTATACTAGGACAGAAATATTGCATGCTAGCTTAATTGAGAATAAAGTTAAGTTAAAATATTAAGAATTTAATTTAGTGAGCACTGGCTTTGTTTTGTACACTAAATTCACTTTTCCTAAAGAGACAGCCTACATATGGTTACTGTGTAATAAATGCCCACATAGAGAAGTATAATAACTTTCATTCTTAACTATGTACAAAAAATAATTATATGATCTGATTAAAAAATTTATATACTTAAATATGAAGTTATCAAAGACTTATTTTAAACAGACTTGAAAGAAAAAAGCTCAAGAAACAAATTCCTTTGATTTCCTTCAAGGCTCAGCTCTGCACTGCCTTACATGCCTTTAATCTGCAACTGTTGTACTGCAGAATTCTGCAGCAGCGAGGTAGCCCCTAAAATCTTCTCTCAGTTATGAAAGGATAAGACTGAGCTTGAAACCATTGGAAAAAAAAAAGTGAAGTGACAGATTGAAAAAACAGCCATTGCATTTGCACTATGCTGCTCACTGACTGAGATTCTAAGGCTGCGTCTGAGAAGTGGAAAGCACAAGGAAGTTTATGATGAGTTTCCTTTCTTTGCCCTTTTTGTTTTCCAGCTTTTTAGCTTTTTATATATAGGTGAGGAAGAAAGCACCTGTGTTTTTCCAAGGCACAGGATATGCATTTGTGGACTGAGCTCTGTTCTTCACTAACACTGAGAAACAAAATTAAAAGATTTCCTAAAAAGCATGTTCCAACACAGAGGAATTCAGTCAGAGGAACACAAAGACCTCATTACATGAGATTGACTGATGGAAGCAGTGTCCCTAACATCCCACACAATTTACATGTGTGAAACTGAGGTAGATTCACAAAGGACCATTTCTGCAACATGCTGATGCAAAGGCATATTGAAAGTTTTCGTAACTGTCTGTGAGAGATCTTTTCAAATTTAGAAATCTTAGTGTCAAAAAGACCCATTACAGCCACCTAACTCAACGTCAAACACAACATGCAGCTTTTCTCACAGAAATTTATGGGGAGCTTGTGGGTGATGAAGCATTCTTCCTGTATGTAGTACCTATGTGCTTAATCAGTTTTTCTTTTCAGCACTATGGAAAGAATTGCACATTTTGAAAACCTAATACAAAGCCTGCTGGAGCCACAGAAAGGAAATGCACGTGTCTACATCAGAGATAGTGATTTTGCTCTCTTCACAGCAGCTAGTGAGCATAAATAGACAATCTGATGGCAGCTCATCTCATGCCAAAATAAATATCTAAAAACTGTTATATGAATCACGCTTGGAAATGCCTTTCTTTTCATCAGCTGTAAAAGAGGTTTAGGATGAATAGTTCAGATATATACATCCACACTCTACACATCAAAAGCCAAATGAAATAAAATGCTCCCTGAGAAATTTTTTGCAGACTGTAATAGAATTTCATTCAAATCTGTCCTTGCACAGTTACTGTATAAGATAGGACTTCACAACAAATTTAATAATTCTCTATATATGGAAAATATAAAAGGTCATCTATAACTTTGGAAGTTGATGGTTTCTACCACAGAAAATTTCTGAAATGGAAAAAAAAGAAAAATCACTTAATGCTATCATGAGAGTGGAAATACTGTCTAAAATAACCCTACAAATCTGTTTCAGTGAAGAACAGATGCCAAATGTATAGTTGCAATATGCATTAAAACTGCTGATTAGTGGCAGGTTACAAGTTAACAACTTATTTTTTACAGGCTACAAAATATTTGTGCTTATGATAGTATCTTTTGATACAATATTTAGTATCTTGCAAGAAATAGAAGTGAAACTGCTCAGGTAATCTACATATGCTACTTCTCTAAACTGGAACGTTTTTACTTCCTTCCACACATTGTCTATAAATGTTATGTGAGATTGATGATTATACAGTCAATGCCCTACACCAAAGATAAAAAGTATGCTGATATGGTGTTCTGCTCAAGAAATATCCATTTTCATCTCCCTAATGTTATCAAAAACTTGACTTGCTTTAAAAGCTGTTAAAATTCACTACAGTATTTCCTTTGTGTACTCATATCTTCATCATTTACAGGCTACCTGATAAACTGAGAAAATCATTTCACACCAGGTTTAGCTTGTCTAGGTGTTTAAACAATTTCATCCTTGTTTATTAAATAAAATAAGCTTGTGCAAGATCTCCAGTTAAAATGAAGAAAAGACTGCAATTTCAGAGTAATGATAGTAATGTCTGTTATTTTTATTTATTGATTGGAGGAAAAATCACTGTTCTATTTTAGAAGTGCAGAGGAATGAATTTTCTTAAAACTCAGAGCTATATTTTTCATGAGTAATGTATGTTGCTAAAGCCAATACTGTCAGATTTATTAGCAATGTGATGCTCAAAACTTAAATCAACAATATTAATCCAGGAATGTTAACTACAGAGCTATTTTGCAAACTACCATGATTATTCAGGATCAAGAGTTAGTTATACCACAGTAAGTAATTTAATTCTTCTTTCCTTTTTAAAAACATAATTTTGAAGGGATCACCGTAACACAAAATGGCCATCATAACTGTTAACCATGTATGTTGGTCCAGGGTAAAACCCCTATTTTTAAGGGACTTAGGGTCTTTGAGGGAGGAGGTTATTTTTGTTGTTTGGTGCNGTTTTTTTTTTTTATTTATTCTTATTTTTGTCTTTATTTAGAATTAACATAAACTTGTAAGAAACATAAAATCCTATGAAAACTGGAGAAAAATCAGTAGGAGCAGTTTATCTAACCATACCATAGCTCCAATAAAAAGTGAGAAACCATAGGAAAAGAAAAAAATACTTAGGAACTGAATGTAATTGTAGTTTACCTGTATGAGTCTTTTCCTCCACATGAACCAAAAATATGTTTCTATAATGACATAATGAAATCTACCTTTTATATCTTTCCTTGAAGGCTTTGAAATCTTATAATTTCAACATGAGATTAATTAATTATGAGAGAGAAAGGTGAGTTTGCCACAGCTGAGGAACTGGATTAGTATTTTAGGGAATTAGCCATCTCCATTTTTTATTAAGCTGTGCTGGGAAATATCTCTTCTGTACTATAAATCAGTAGAAGACATTTTGTTTAAACTGCAAGCATAAAATATGAAATATTTTAGGCCAGTTTCTACTACCCCAAATGATAATAGAAAATTTCCTGAAACATTCAGGACTAGCACTGTGACTTATTAGATGCCTCTCTGTCATACATATTAATTGAGAAGACATTAAATACTAAACAGAAAGCTAATTCATGGTCACAGAGCAGGCATTTGAAAGCTAACTCATACTGAGGGAGTATGGAGAGAATTTCTTTAGATACTAAGGTACATAAGAGCTATTTTAAACACCACTAGCCTGATCTTAGGAAATAAGATGACATCTGGCATATGCTGGAAGTGTTAATGTTTAAGAGGAAGAGAGCAGTAATACTGGCACCCTTGGAATCTAAAAGGAGTTTTATGACCAGAGTCTTTAAAGCTGCGCTGCTGGAGGGAATGAAACAAGCAAAAGTGTCTGGTACCTGCCATCAGAGGACTGATTCCTTCCTCTGGGTAATTGACAGCTCCAGCCAAGGGGTTTCAACATTTACAGCCTATTCAGCTACTGACACTGTACAAGATATGTTTTAAGTAAAAGTCTGTACTCAAATCAAAATAGAGTACAGGTGAGTGACTCAAAACATGTACCAGCTCTAGCATAGAAAAAAAGGAAATTGTATTGAAATGGGATGTTCCAATACAGAGGCCATTCCTCTGATCATGCCAAAACTTCTTCCACGCTAGCATTATTTATGTGGCATTTCTGAAGATTATTGACTATTTCCTACTTCTACAGTGAAACAATTCAATTGGAAAGTTAATTCTGGTAGGGAGAGAGGAGCCAAACCACAGCCAGTGACTCAGACCACCTTGTACATGTGCTAACAGAATCTATTTCTAATGGAAGCAGAGGAACGCTGACCCACGAGGGTCATTTTGCAAGGAATAACACTGAAAACTACAGGTCTAGGGATGAGGGAGGGAATCCATGGAGGAACCAGATTTTTCCAAAATCTGGAATCTGATAATGATTAAGTCTTTCTTGTCTCAAGAAAATTCAATTTCTATGTGGCTTACAGATGTTTCCCAACAATGAAACAGCAAGTCTTCCATAATAGGGGAAAACAATGAAAGAGTAATTATATTTCAAGATACAGCAAGCAGAAATTTTCTATAAGGTTTCTGCACTATTTAAGTTTTAATATTTGCATTGTGTGATAGGCTTATCTTCTTGGTATTATATCTAAATTTGATACATTGTCGATCTTCAAAGAAAAATAAAGGGTATATTAATAATATAATGTACAGGTATGCCAGAGATTTACACTTTTCAAATAAACAGTGTTCAGCCTGATAAAGTATATGGAAATGAAGGAGAAATTTAAAGGAAATATCAATATTTGATACCAAATGGTACTGTTAGGAAATGCAGCATCTTAATATTTTAGTAGAATATTATCACCAGTAAATTTTCTGTGGTCTAAAAGGTTATTACAGTTCAAAATATGTTAGCACATATTAAAACAACAGCTATATTACTCATTTTAAATACATCATGCCTTCACAACACCAGAGAGTCACCATCTCTGCTGTGATCATAGATTACAGAAAATAGAGTATGCAGATTTTCATGCTTCACTGAATACATTTTTATTACATTCAATGTTATTTAACTGATTGCAGAGCATATTTGAAAAATTGGTGCTGCATCCTTGCCCAGAACCCTTGATGAAAGACTGTGAAATATATGCTAAAGGCTATCCAATTATTGACATAAAGACTGCAAAACTTTTGCTTATTATTCTTATAGTGTATATTCAACTTAATGTTTGAACACAGCTAAAAAAAAAATTAAATAAAATTAATGTTGAATAAATATTTTTTTACCCAAAAATCAAAAAGCCCCACGTATTATAAAAGCGAATCTGTGAGTATTGAAGATAAAATGTTACAGAGTCTTTTCTACAGACTGCTTAGATTTATCAGATATCTTCATCTCAAAACATGGAAAAAAACAGCTACACTTTTTTAATCGGCACAGATAATCAAAAGAATAAGGGCCTTTACAGGTATCTGTCACTCTCCAGAATGAAACCTCCTGCAAGGCACAAAAAGGCTGAGGAACTGCATTTGAAAATTTGCTTTGCAAATTTTCAGTAGCCATGAAAGGAAATCTTAACAGATCAGAGAGGGTGTGAGAAAAGATTACAAGGAAATTGGTTCTGAGCAAAGAGGTGACACACTCTAAGCGAAAGCAGTTCTGTTTAGAAGAACAAGATTTAGGGCTGAACAAACATAAAAATATATTTTAAACAAAAGATATAAAAAAAATGTCTCCAGTTTGAAATTCACCTAATAGAAGCAGTCTCTTCTACTGTGAATTGCTTAATTATCCATAAAGATCAACAACAGGCTGTTTGAGCATATGTAATCTTTTCACCTCTACCTTTAAGCACAGATGGACCTACTGAAAGCTCACACTAAGTTTGCAACATCCTATTAGTATGCAAAAACAATAAAAAGAAATTATTCTAGGTGTGAATACAGCAAATTAATTCTTTGATGTTAATACCTATGGTTTTTAACTGAAATTTTAAACTATAAATTCTCATTGGTCAAATTTACATGAAAAAGGAATGACATCTAGTGGCAGATTAAATTAGTTACTACTCTGCATGGTAGTAAAGGACACTGAAAGGAAATCCATCATCTGGTTGCAGTAGCATGGAGTTAAATGGAATATAAGTAGTAATATAAATAGAAATCTTTATCAGTGTGTTTCACTATGCATGTATTACGGCAATTACTGAGCAAATCTTTTTCATGAGAAAAGTAAGGATATAAATGTAGGACTCAGCCTGAGGGAAAATAAAATACAAAGGGGGCACATTGTTGAAATAAAAAATTTAAACTATACTTCTAAATATGACTGAATGCAAAAAAAGCAGCATAAAATATGTCTTTTTACATTTTTAAAAAAAAAAAAAAAGCCTTACAGCAATCCAAGCAAATTCCTGTCTTTGCAATTTTTGCTTATTTGTGTCAACGTTAGGTTAGCCCCAGTACCCTTTCTAAAGATAGGGTAGTTAGGAATGCTTTCTGATTCATGTACTTTTTCCAAAATAAGGTAATTCTTTCCTGGTCCCACTGTACAATCTAAATAGATCACTTGAGGAAATTACTACATTTGCACTATCAGTGCTTTTTAAAATTTATTCTTTAAATTATGCAATAAAAAAGAATAAATGAGACAAAGAATAACATCATCCAAAGACAATGACCACATCAAAAATTTAGACTAGAATATTGAAGAGATCTGTTTCTCTTCAAAATCGATGTTTTGGGAGGATATGAATTATTCTAATGAAACTGTATTTGTGGTTTGTTCTCAAATATGCAGTGATTCACTGGGGCAGATTGTGTGTTATGACAGGTAATACAGACTACACTATTATGGCCATTTCAGATAGGGGAAGTAAAGGCAAAAGAAAATGTGATGTAGTACCAAACCACAGCCAAATTTATCAGTTTATATTCTGCTGATTTCTCCTTTGCCTTTCAAAAGCTGTAGTAGTAACAGGGAAAAGTCACAGTCTTTAGTTGATACTGAATGAAACATGCTGTGAATAGAGATCAGATCCCCTCAAACCTCATTTATTGCCAAAACTTGACTTGTATTTCAGCTTTGATAAATTACAGCAATTTCCAAATGCATGATAGGGATTCAGGGAGATATGGCATTTGCTATCATGACTGATAGGCAGCTGAAGACTGTTGGAAGATTTAAACTCAGAAGTGCATTACTTTTTGTTGATTTGTTTTATATGTAGAATATTGGCAGGTATATTTTGCTTGTGTTTTAATCTGTACTTTTAGAAATATGAAGCTTTATGAATGGTCCTTCTGTACCTGGAAAAAAAACAACTAAACAAGGCATGATGACAAGCATTCCAATAAGACTAGCAGACGAGCATTCTATTTGCATTTCATTTTATCTAAACATTATTAAACTTTTACATTGAAATTATGTCAGTGTAATTTCACGTGTAGCAGTTCAACTTCATAGAACAGATTGGATGAAAACTAAGCATTGATTACCCTAAAACTGCTCCAGTCCTAATTAATGGGCAACCTGTAGACTAGGACAATATATTCTCTGCATCCCACAATCAGTACATCTCTTCAAGATTTCCAGGTCATGGACCCACAAAAGTTCAGGGTTTTTTTGTAAAGTCTTGATAACTCATTTTAAATCTGGCTGCTGGCTAAACAGGCAAATCCCTATTTTTGCAGGTGGCCACGGTATGAACACTGAAATGGGGAGAACTGTTAATATTGAGTGAACATAAATAATATATGCATAGCAATATTCCTCTAACAGAAGCCTTCAATAGCAAGTTTGAAATTATTGTATTAAAGTGCATTATTTCACAAATAATTGGAAAAATTGTGCTTAAATTTGATCCATGATCCTTTCTCACATCCAAGTGTTCTGGATTTCATCTTTGCATTTGACAAAAAAGACTCCAGATTCCCCCTACAGAAGCAGCTAAAACTTCAGCTACTGCCTTAATTGCTGTAAAAGATCTCAGGTCCTAAATATAAGTTTTCTAAACACAAGAACCAGAGAATGGAATTAAAATTCTGAAGGTCCTTATATCCTGATAAACTGTTTTCTTCGTCTTTCCTGTCAGGCTTCATTAATTCTTTCATGTCCTTATTTATCTACTTCTGTCTCCTTTTCACCTTCCTCCTATCCTTCCTTCCTTCCTCCATGCTGATACGGTTCTAGTCTCTTTGCCTGCCCTCCATTTTTTCTCTCATCATGTCAGTTTGAATCTAGTAATTTTTCTCAGGTAATGAATCACATTTCTGGTGGTTGTGCAGTCACTTTGTCATAGACATATTAACCCGGAATGATGAGGGCGCAACACTTGTTTAGGTAAGTCATTACCAAGCTTCCATTTGTTCCATTATGGATCTAATGAGTCTCACAGAGCAAAACTGCCTGAATCTCAGCCAAAATGAGAAAAAGAAGTGCAGATTTGAGAAGGTGAAATCTATTATATTAACAAAATAATACCTTGCCAGTCTCAGATCAGAAACATTATCTATAGGTTTCATCCTTTCTGGCTGAATTTAATGTCAAGTCTTCTGCAAAATGTAATGAGACAAGAATACATGTCAGACTTCAAATGTTGAAAAGCATGCATGTCAAAATTAATCAGTATCTCTCTAAATGTATTGCATCAATTAGCTCTTTTGCCAGAGCAGATGAATCCAAGCAACATTTTTGGCTATGAACCTTTGGTTTGTACCTGTTTGGTTTAGTACTGCTAAAGCTGTCTTCTCACAGCAGTGCTAGACTACCATTTAGTACATTGGCACACGAGTTTTGGTGGAAATTAACCCTACACATTTATTTCACCAAGAATTTCTTACAATAGAATTAGACCTTATAAAAACTGCATCAGAAATGTGTAAGAGATACACACATGGTAAAAGTAACTGCCTCCATAGTTTCTGTGGATTTCCAAATACACTAACAGAAACACTTAGATTCAACCAGCTAACAGAAACAAACTGGAAGCTAGATATAATTGATAAAAACAATATTCAAATAGTGAACAGTATGGACTTTCAGATCCTGGAAAGACTGTGCCTCCATAGCTGCCACTAGCATAATGTTTTTCAACTGGCTTTAAAAAATTACTTCCATGCCAAATAAGCAGGGAGCTGTTATACAGGTCCCTTCTTTCCCATAGATATAGAGAATACATAGAAAAGAGTTCTTTTGTTATTCATATCTATTGTGCCAGCTGCTGAGAAACAAGCTATTTCCACATCACATATCACATTTTTTTCATGTTGCAAAGACGTTTGTTTTTGAACTTCTAAAGAGATACTTACCCCTTCCCCCAGAGATAAAATTTGTCCCAGATAAAATTATGCTGAATCTCAATGATGTATCTAAAAGAAGATGCAAGCATCTCCTTTTTGCAGTAGTTAGCATATTAAAAAGGCACAGATAAGGTTATTCCTCATAATGTTTCTGGGGTTGCTGCACTATTTCACATGCAGAATAAGTGAGGCACAGTAAAGAAAAAAATAGTCTTCATTTGGAGATAATTTGAGATAGGAACAATCTTCAGGAACTAAATAAACAATGGGATCTATGGATTGAAGCAACAAACCAGATGTGGAAAGATCTGGATTTTATTCTTGGCTCTGCTGCTCTTGACTCAGCTGCATAACTTCAGCCAAGTTACTTAACAACTTGTGACATCCCATTTATCTTGGTTGTTTTGCAGGTATTCTAAAGGGCTGAGATTCTAAAGGTCATTAGAAAGAAAAAACACCTTTGATATATATATGCACCCAGAACTTGGACAAAGGATGTTTAGTCACGCTTCAAGAGTCCTTATTTCCTTTTTCCTGAATGTGCAGCAGCTCATGACTCCACATAATGGCTTCAGAAACAGGGCTTCTCCATTAGGAGGCCTGTGCATCACAATCTCTGTGTTTTATATCAGCTTGCTGAGACCAGGTGTCTCACTGTTAAGTGTTGCAAAAGATGAGCTGCAGGCTCCTTAGAGAAATGCCCAAAATCTCTCCTTTAGGTATATCATGAGTAGCATTCTCTACTCTTGGTGACTCTGCTAGCAACTGAGAGTGGTTTAGAGTCTTGACACAGTATTGATTCAACAAAATGTTGACCCTCTTTTCAAAGATTAATTGCCTTCTTGAATGTGAGTTTTTGTGCCTGGCCACTTACTGGGTCTATCAAAAGACCCCAGAAGTTGTTGCATGGCTCCTGTCACCTGTTGCCATGCAGGTTCTGCAGGCACACTCCAACCCATTGGCCTGTTGCATAGCCATCAGCACTGTGGAATAAAATGCTCATCCTTCTGAAAACATCATCTGGATATTCAGCTGAAGATCACCATCTTGAAGCACAGTAATTCAATAATAATACAAGGGCCCAATCTGAGCTTTATAGTTTATTAGCTACATGCATATTCTATGTAGAGACTTTTAAAAAACACAATTTTTACCTAATAGGCTATAATGACTCCTTCAGTGCCTTTGTAGTAGACTACACAATTTCTTCTGACTTCATGGATCATTGACATGATAGATAAATACTTCTTTCGTTCTCCTGCAGGCTCATAACTTCCATTATCATTACTGAGACTTACAAACACATACTGAGAAGAGAACATAACCCTTATTGGTATTTGTTACCCAAAGCAGCACATTTGAATTAACCTCCGTACTTTGAAGCAGCCAAGGACAGATACTAACAATCAGAATGTTCCATGATATCCACTATCTGTTGTGTATTTAGTTTGTTATTTATTAGAGCCATCATACTTGAAAAAAATGAGTAGTGAAAGAATCATTAGAACACAGGACAATTAATTTCTAATTCCATGCCTAGAACTAAATTGTTGTGTGACTTTCAACAAGTAGAAACCTCTTTAATATTTGTATAACAAGGATAATGCTTCTTACCATGTCTCCCTCAAAGGGGCCTTGTATATATACATATATCAACTTAATTGATATATGTTTGCAAATCTCTATTAGATTGTTAAACAAAAGACAGTGGTTATGTGGTAAAAGAGCTCAGACTACACCCATAGGTATTTTCACAATATAAATTCAAAAAATGATGACTAAATAAAATATTGTTTCCTATGTTAACACTCCTAATAAAAAACAGAAACAGGTGGTGAAAAGGCTTGCCATTTTTATAATAGAAATAAAGTTAGGATAGTGTGTACTGCTTGACTTTTGAGATAGAAGAGACAAAATGGTTTTGTTAATGGAGTAATAAAATTCTGAATGCACTAAATAATTTCATTGAAGTGAAGAACAGAAAAGAGAGCTCTTGAAGCACTTAAAGTCCTCAAAAATGCATTCAAAGTTTGGTTTTAATAACAAAAAAAAAAAGATGTCACTAATCAGGATACTAAACAGCTTACGGGGCACACAACCGCACATAACTCACAACCAAACAGGAGCTTGTGCTGGAAGAACTTGGGTAAACTAGGAAGGTAAGTGGGCTTTTCTCTTGGAACTGTTTGCTCAAATTCGTATTTATTAGTACTTATTTTGTTTCTGTAAGACCAAAGCGTCTGTTATCACCATAAGAACCTACTAGAAATGTTTTATTAGAATGATGACTTGGTTCTGTCAATACAATGTGTTAGTCTTATCTGTTGCTTGATTCTGCTGTATGATTTTACCTTCAAATGTAAGAGAGGTTGATTCACTTATGGAAATTTCATATTGCTGTTTTGTGGTAGTTTACTGCCCTCTCATATGAGGTGAACATAAATCATATAGATTCTGTCTTGTTGTTGCATTCCAAAGTAGAAAGTTCTTTAATATTTTTTTTCAGAAAGTAAGAAAATGGAACAGAACATTTAACGAGTCAAAAATAATATATAATATTTTCAATGTTGCCTCATTTCTCTTTGGCATATGTTAAAGCTGAAATAAAGTAACTCACCACTGTTTTGTAAGCAATGTACTTCTTGAATTGGACTTATAATACTGCAATGGTCAGCTGTTATATTAAACAGATTGTCAGAGTACAGTAAGGCTTTAGAATAGCTGTGTTTCGGGATTTCCCCAAGACACCTACAGCAGGAAAAGTTAATGTCGGTTGGTTTTTCTAATCCTAATTTCCTAATGAGGAAAGGGATGCAATAAGAAAGAACTTACTGCACAAGAAAGATCAGTCAAGTTTCTTTTGCTGACTAGTAAGTACATATGGACAGCTTGTGAAATCAGGGAATGAGGAGATACACAGAATGACATCACCCACTCGACCTCATGCTAGCCTCAGATTCAAATGTACCTTCTGAAAAACTTTTCAAAATTGTTTTGTGAATACAGCAGGTACAAATATATTTGCAGACAAAGTTTAAAATAAATTCATTATCACAGGCAGTTGCTGAGGACCAAATGTATCTCTAACATAACATGACAACCTACACCAGGGATATTGATTCACAAAGAATACATGTCAGTCAATGAGAAGAGGTAGGACTTTTATCTTAATGTGAACTTAGGAAAGAAAAGAAAAAGAAAGTCAGAAAAACACCCACATTAAATTATCTTCAGTGACCTGGATGATAAAAAGCAGGAATGCATTCTTGAGCAGAATTCTTCCCAGGACCTACCAATCATTTATGCATCCTCAGTAAAATTGTTCCAGAGGGTGGCTGCAAGGGAAAAATAAACATTATCAAATAGGATGAAAAATTAAGAAACAAGATCAAGAAAAAAGAGATCTTGACTGGTGAAATATGGTTTGCAAATGCTTCATGTAACTAGCAGTCTGAAGATAGTTTAGGGGATGGAGTATTTTGTTTAGATGCAACAGAGTCCCCCTTACCTCCTTTTCAAAGCTTTGGGTAGGGAAAGCACAGGTGACACAAATTCTTTTGCCTCCTCAAAAGTCAATCCTAACCAGCTCCTGGGAAAGCATGTGCATATGGACCTCTTCATCTCCTCTCCCCTTCCACCTTCAGCTCCTTCACAGATGGGGAAGGTCCACAGTCCTATCTGAAGAGAGAAAAACTGTATTTTATAAGATCTGACATTTATTTAAGATCCAAGAAGTTAAAACGCCAGTTTCCCCATCAGGGAAACAGCACAATCCATCTCAAGGCATTCAGTATACATTCTTGTTTCTGCTGAGTCTTTGCTAAGATATCAATTTAAATTACATTGTTCCAGAAGTGATATGGCTGGGCGTGTGTAAGGTTCAAATTAATTGATATTTAATTGGTTGAGACGGCCTGATGCCCATGCTATTTTTACTGAAAGAATTAGAGATAAAATATTGTTGCCACTGCAGATCCATCTCTCAAGAAAAGAACCTGACTAATATAAAAGCTTTTCAACCCTTCAATAAAGCGTCAGTGACAGACAGAGTAATCCAGAAGCATTGTGTGTCTCTGAAGAGTTTGTTCATTTATAATGAAATATTCATCAAATAAACATCAATCTTACATGTATGTTCAGAATGAGAAACAAACATTGGCTGATACCATGGGAATGAGTACAAACATAGATGGATTTCCTTGATTAATGGGAGTAGTTGCATTGCCTCCCTTTTTCCTCAAACATGGCTGCTCTGCATAATGCCTAGTTTTCCATGACACTCTGCTTGTGGCTTTTCCCATCTTAGTTTTGTACAAGCATGTACCAAATATGGATTAAACATCATTTAAATTTTACTTTTGTTCTCTAGTTACACTTAAGCATACAGATGAAATCTTGCATTTTCACTCTCCAGTGGTTTTTCAAGCTTTTTTTCTTCTTAATAATAAGCAAGATTAGTTCTAGATGGCACTGACATTTTATGTAGGCAGAAAATGGAGCATCTTTATTACCTCCTTGGGGATGTTTTCTTCTTCACATATGCTCTTCTACCTCCCATTAACTTTAATGGGACTTCCTCCCGCTGATCCACCTGAGAGCAAATACATCTCTAATGTATGTAATCCTTTGTTCAAGGACCACAGTCTTGAAGAAGAATTATTCAGGAGCACTTTCAGAACATAAGGATATACAGTAGTAGATTCTTCAAACCTAAACATATGTATTTTGACATCTTCTTTTTACATGTGTCACAAAATCCTGGGGAGAGACAGGTTCAAACTGAAAGTGAAGAAAAAGAAAAAAAAAAAGATAACTATACCAAAAAAAACCTCACCAAAAAAAAATTCCATATCATTTTAACAATTATTTTTTGCATTAAAAATGTCAGGAATAAAAAGGGAAGAAAGATGTTAATCTGCCACTCTTCAGTACTGCAGTATTACTCAGTACATCTTTCTCTGTAAGGAATCACAGCAAAATCAATGTGATACATCCAAATGCTAACATGGAAACTGGTAGAAATTTGCCATAGTTCCTCATAATTATTTTTAATACCTTTGGTAATAATGATTCATTCTTTTCCAGAATCCTACATCCAAGCACTCTAAGCTTTAATTACACTAATTCTCACAGTCCATCACTGAAGTTTGTATCAACATACTCATTTTACAGAGGAAAGAAGGACATGCTTTTCCTCTTGAGCTACTTAAAAAGGGCACCTGAGTATTGAAAAGCTCCCACTGGGATTCATTCAAATGCTCTTCCCCTGATTAATCTACTTGAGGTAGGACTGTATCTGCAGAATTGCTTCTGCCTTCAGGAAAAAATGGGAAGACTTGTAAAGATTTGCCTGACAGAATAAAAAAAAAAGCTGAAGGCAGCTTTTCTTTTTGGGATACTGTGCTTACAAAGGTCACTGTCCCACTGCATGAGGGAGCTATTGTGTCATTGATTAGTCACAAGAGAACAAAATAAGTTTTTATCTCACACTGTAGGGATGTCTTCTTTATAATACATGATTGAAAACCACTAAGGGAATTACAATTTCTTTTCCTTTTTCATAAATTGGCTAAATACCATGATAATTAATTTTTGGTAATTACATTACTACAGAAAAATTGATTACTGATATGTTAAATGTAGTTTTATTAGATTCACCTAAAAATAACTCTTATCTAATTGTTCTAAATATCTATTGTTTCTAATATCTAAAAAATTGTTGTCTAATTTAAAACTACATGACAGAATGACATCTCCTACAGCCAAAACAAAACCTCATAAAATAAATCTATAACCTTTTTTTAGACCAGATCTGTCAAGAAAAAAATATTTCACAATTGCAAAACTGTAGCACACTAAGTAATAGAGGTCTCCAAACACTAATGTTTTCCACACATGGTCTCCACACTAATGCTGAAAATATTTTAGTCCCTGTATTTTTCCACAAAGCACTCAGTACTCTCAGTATTTCAATACTCAAAAAAACCCCCTAGGCTTCTGAAGTTTTTCAAGGAAAAAGGAAGCATATTACTCTAACTGCTGGCTCGAGAGTACATTGATATTCATGAAAACACTTCTGAAATTTTTAGTGTTAAGTTTGTTCTTAAAGACATATTATGTTACTGGTATTGTGGAATTTTTATGAAATGTAGTCATTTTTGCTTGATGATTTTCTGGACTAAGGCGACAATTCTTAATTCTACTAATAACTGAATTTTTAAAATACACTTTCCCTTGCTATTCTGCAATAGTCACTTCAAATCAGTTATTCCCATGAATGTGCCCACTGGTAAACTTAAATTGAAGCATTATTTCCAATGCACATCAAGGCTTTTGAATACAGTCACTGAAAATCTCTGCTTTTAAGACTAGAATTGCATTCATGCAGAAACAAAATAAAAGCTATAGTCAAAAACTAAAATTATTTCTATGAATGTAAAAGCATCAAGGAGCCAAAAAAAAACCCCATCATCATGGCTTGATGAGCCCATACAGTTTTGAAACTTAACATGACTTTCAACTCTAATCCTGTGCAATGACAAGAAATCAATGGTATAATGTTAATGAGGCCAATCATATTGATATGGGAGGATAACCTTTGAATCAGTCAAAGACATTTTGTACTGGGATAAGTGCTTAATCCTCTAAATTCAGACCATAGCTCCACTGCTAAAAACTTCAACATTTAGATAGACACCAAAATTGTGATATTTCTAAATAATGCCTCACTGTTACTGTTTGAAGAGAGTTTTAGGAACAAATTTTCTGCATGTAAAAATATACTTGCAAATTAAGAAGTAGTAATTATAAACATTGGTAACAGTAGAAATTTAGCTACTAAAATCCAGTTCTGATGACAAAATTACTCTTTGACCATAAGTGCATTTCCCACTGAATTCAAATGTTCTCATTGATTTCCTATTCCTGCTGAATCCAACAATCAGTGTGAGAAATCTTAATGACATAACTTGGTTCGCATCAATTCATTTTTCTTCAGTTGTCTTAAAATGTTTAAGTTTCCTCTGTCTCAATGACCTCTTTTCTGATTTGCTGTGGTACTTCAGGGCTACAGCATTTTGACTTTACCATTATTTTATCCTTCCATAAAAGGGAAGATCTCCATTTAGATGTATACACGTAACAGTGTAGTGGCATTTTCCTCAATAAGGAATGAAATTGCCACATCACCATCGGTCATGGACAGCAGAGATTGACCTGAGAGCTGGATCCACAGAGAAGAGAGCAATCATGATATATTGAAAGAAAAACCCAGGGTAGCACAATGCATCCATGTGATTTCCCTCAGAAATACACATGCTAGATGAGCAGTTATACCATTCTATGTGCTCAATGTCTGTGCCACCACACATCAGGGTTCCTCTGAATGGCTGGTCTGGCAGTAGACTAAACCAAAAGTGGAAGTTTGTGTATATGTAAACAAAGGGGGAAAAAAAGATTTTATTCTTGACTTTCCATCAGCATTCACTGTCTGGCCGCTTCCTAGGAATCTCCCCCTTTGCTCCTCCTTTTCTTAGCTTTTATATCTGAGCTGACATCCTACGGTATGGAATATCCTTTGGTCAGTTTGGGTCAGCTGTCCTGGTTGTGTCCCCTCCCAGGATCGTCTTTGGGGGAGGCAGTAGAGGGCATGGAAAGATGGGGAGACAGTGCTGGTGCTGCACCAGCTCTGCTCAGCTGCAGCCAAAACACCGGTGTGTAATCAGCACCTGTCCAGCTACCAGTGCACAGTGTACACAGGGTATTAAAATAAATAAATAAATAAATAGATAGATAAATAAATAAATAAATGTTTCCTCAAAGATATAACTGGAATACTAAAAATATTGCAATGTGTCGTAGTACGTATCCCTTCGCTTCTTCACCGGAATTTATTCCCTGTTTGCTTTAGTTTTTCTCATATGGTACATAAAATACTAAGATTAGAACCATTTTCTTGGTAAGGTGGTAAGTACTTTTCCTCTCCAAAAAGTTGATTGAATTGGGTGGCTAGCTCAGCTAGTCAATGAGAAACAAATACTGGAGGGTGTTTAAGGACAAATTCCTTGTTTTCAAATGTAGTGGTAAATAAGGAGAGAGTTACTATTGTTCATATTTATCTAAGAATCTTAAAATAGCCTTAGGAAAAGGATTTATTAGTGTGAATTTATGTCTTTTTCAGAAGTCAATTATGTAAACCATTTCCACACAGGTTTGTTTTGGGGTTTTTTTCTCATTTTAATCTACATCTCTGAATAAGCTTTCGTGCTGTTTTGCACCATCTTTCACCCAAATTGCATGACGATACACCACTGTGTGTTAAGTTGCAAGACCGCCTACCTTGGAAAGCCTATTTAGCACTGATATGCAAATCCTTGTACCCTGCTTTCAGGCAAGCACCGTGTTGAATCCTTGTAGTGTTGCCTGGGATAAAAATGTATGTGAACACGGAAGTAGAAAATTAAATTTTTGGAGTGTATACACTTTAACAGTCCCCCTTCTCCCCAGTTAAAATTCTCTGTACTGCCTAATTTAAGAATTTTGGATTTTTACACTAGACAAATATAAATATTGCTTTAAAACACACAATGTTCCAAAGGATTAATGTATTTTTTTTAAAAATCTATTTCACTTTTACCCATCTAAGCTAATAACATGTTTTACAGAAAAACAATTGTCTTTCAGATATGAGGATTCCCAACTGGCATTTAGCTCTCTATTTCCCAGGGCAGTACAAAGTCCACACACTTGGAATATAGTCATCTTTCAGAAGGAGGATGTACAAAAACCGGCTCAACAGAGAGTTGTCAAATGTTCTGTGTCTGCTCTGACTATTATTCCTTTGTTTTGAGGGCTTCTAGGTGGTCAGAGATGCCCTGCCAATGCCAGCGTTGGCAGCAACAAGGAACATCCCTCCCTGGGTTCCCTCCCTAACCTATGGAGACACAGGAAAGCACCTTTCCACCTTGCCAAAGCCAAAGCACCTTGTAAAGACTAGACTGCAAAAGCACACCTCCTACCAGAGGCTTCTGATTATTTCTGATTAGTCCTCACTCTGGTTTATGCACTGGCTACATCAAAGGTTGTTAGACTACAAGCACAAGTCTTAGGAGTGTCAGGATCTGAACATCTGCTGTGTTAGCCTAAAACAAATCTTGATTAACTTGTTCTCATGTAAATAGATTCCCTAATCCACCAACACTTAGTTAAGGACCTCTGAAACAATGCTTGTCCCTGTAATGGGGCCCTATAATCAGCAGTTCTTTCAGTCTCTATAGGCCCAGAAGCCTTTGATACCCTTCCAAGAAAAAAAAAAATTTCTCCTTCTCACATGATCCTGTTGAATAAGTGTATTATCTGTAGTATGTAATGCTCTATAAAATGGCCTGAAATGCTCATATTTCTTCTGAACTAGCTCTCTCTTGTCATTTTCTATTCCTGGCTAGTGGGATTGCTAAAACCTATTTTCTCTCAAGGTTTTCAGACAGTGACTTGTCTGCCTTGGTGCCTTTTAGAGTATTTTGTTACATTTATCTTAGAGTTTGTTCTGCTTTACAGATTTGTCATAAATCCAGTTAATCTCAAACTTTCTAAACTGTTGTGTGATTCATTTATTTATTTGTAATCGGTTTATATTTGAATTCCATAACTGAAAAGATATTCCATGGTTTCTAGGTTGTGTTCTTTTTTGTGGTTAGTTTGGTTTTTACAGATGGGAAACTTTTTAAGACAATATTCTTTATCACTGCTTTGCCTGAATATCATTTAGCCTTTTAATACTCCATATTGTCTTCAAAATATATTCAAAAATTCACACACAGTACTTTTATTCCCTAAGGAAGAATAGACCATCATTCATTACATTTTGTCTCTGCAAGGAATGAAAATCTTGATTCCCTGTGTATGAGCACTAAATATGCTACCAAGTATTCAGACTGACTACTTCTAAGGACAGACATAACTTATTTTCCTGAGAGTCTGGTTTACAGGATAAATCAGTCTTAGAATAAGTCATGATAAATCAACCCTTGAAGTTGAATCAGATGACACAGGTCAGTCAATATAGTCCATAACTTTCAAATATAGTTCAGATATTCCCCTGCACTTGAATCAAGAATAATTTTTTTTCCTCAAAATTTCTCAAGAATCCTAAAATCTACAGAACAATAAGCAAACAAAAAGACAATTGTAAATGTATAAGATCAGGTTTAGGGTAGCAATTTGTTTTTAAATTTCACAGAGAATTATTCCAGGTTAAAACATGGCTGCTCTCTTAATCTGTCTTTAAAAACAAAATAAGTCTGCATAACTAAGAAAGCTGCTATTTGACTGGCTTGGAGAACATAATGGTGTTTGAGTCTATTATGTTCAGGCATTTTTCATCACCATTCCACAAGCAGTTTTTTTGCAAGAGTTCAGTCCAACATTTATCTTTCTTTACTGCTTTTAAAAAACTTTATTTTGACAAGGACATTCAAGTCTTTTAATAGCTGTAGAATATTTCCTATTGGTTCACTGGTTCCAGTCTAGTTTACCAGCTCATATTCTTTACTTCTTTTTATTTAGGGACTATAATTCCATTTCTGACAATATTTTCAGGCCCTGTCAGTATTTGCATGGGCTGCTAAGCACTTATTATCAGTTGCAATAATACGTTATTAATAATTTCTTTGCCTCTTGTTCAGGCTATGTGACTGCTTCAGTGAGATTTTATTTCATGTTAAAATCATGAGCCTTCTCATGAACACTTAGCTCTATCCATGTCTCAGCAGTGTAATACACAAGAGAGCTAAGGTCTAGCAGTATTCACAAGAGAAAGCTTTGTTTGATAAGGAGTTTTTCTCCCCAGTGAAATAACAAGTGAAATATTTTGAGATATTTCTGAAGTTCAAATGAGAAGGATTTTCAATTTCACTGGCGTTAGACAATAGGAAATCCAAAATCCACAGCCATTTGAGATCAGAAAAAGTTTATTTTATTTTTAACAGTTTGTTTAATAGATTTATGGATAGTTATTAACTTTTTAAATGTAGAACATTAAAAAAATGCACTTTGCTTCCTACTTAAAGAATTTGCCATTTACCTTTTACATTGCAGTATTTTACTACCTAGTATGCTGTTCAGAAAACAAAATTAAAACATGGATAATACTCGAATATATCTTAAAACCTACTTTGCAGCTAAGATATGATTTTCCAAAGCCAAATCAAGAAATGATTTCTCAGCAGAGTATATTTTTACCTTAGGCCCTGTGCTTGAGATCTGAACAATGGTGTTCTCCAATTATAAAGGTTTTTGATTTGTCCAGTTTCTGTAGCGAGTAGAATGGTGTTGAGCACATGACATTTTTTGTAAAAGAAGATCACAGTGTTATATCTAGGGGTTAAATTTCCCTTAAATTTCTAAAACTTATGTTCTAGAAGGGCAAATGGAACATTTCATTTAGTATTTGCTGATTTGTAAATAGGATCATTTTATTAATGAACTGTTGTGGTATCCTCACCTTCTTCCAGTCTTCAGAGTGATAATGCTTCTTTTAATTCTCAAGCCACACAAATAAACAAAAGTGTACATTTGCATTGTCTGATCTGTGGTGGTTTCTATAACTCCTGTACTTAACACAAGTTCCAGCTCTTTGACTGTCATAAATACATCTTAAGCATATAAAATTACAGCAAGTTCACAACCTACTGAGCAAGAGCATTTATAAAATGTAGAACATTAGAAACATTTCCTTGCTTCCAGTAACAGTTTTGTTTACCTCGTTAATAGACTTATCAAAGATCCCCATCAGACATTGTGGTTGCTTTGTGCTACCCATAGATGTAAGAACTGAACTATCCTAAACAGAAACAAAATTAAAACAACTTTGGTGAGGCTACTTTAAACACGAAAAAAAATATGCAAAATTATTCTCCTCTATGAAAAGAAAACAAGTAGAAATAAGTAGCAGCATAAAAAATTTCCTTACTTCCAGGATGGGGAAAACTGTATGTTGTGACTTATTTTAGAGCAAATGAATGCTATTCCTCCTGCTCTTTCCACAAAGGCACTTTTGTCATATCAAGAATTTCCAATATTTTTTCAAAATCCTTTCTTTTTATAGGTATTGTACTTACTGAAATTCATGCCATACCACCTATTAAAATTTTGATGATTCATGTAAAGTGTTTGGCATTAAGGGCAACATTTTCATCTATCAAAATGCACAAGTTATAATACTTAGCACAATCAAAAGTAATGTAAAACTTTAAATGCTTAGGATTTCAAGAATTTGTTTTCATGTCCAGAGTTGAAGTTTTGCTGACACTTCTCCTTCTGTCAACAGAGATTTTAAACTCAATGATTTCATGGTCACTGTGCCCAAGATGGCCATCCATCTCCACTTTGCTCACAAGATCCTTCCTGTTGGTAGGCAGCAGATCAAGGAGACATCTTGTCTAATCAGCTCCCCCAGTAACTGCACCATAAAGTTATCACCCAGGTGTTTCAGGAGTCTTCTGGACCTGTTTGTGCCAGCTGTGTGGTGTTCCCAGCTAAGTTGAAATGTTCCCACTTAAGTGGTGCTCCCGGAAATTTGAAGTCCCCTGTAAGAGCAAGGGTTGTTGATTTGGAGATCTCCTTTAGCTCCTTCAAGGATAATTCATTGTTCAGAGAAGACCAGATTCTATGTCTTCAAAATTCATATAATATTTGAAAGAAAGGAAGCCACATTGTGAAAGTCAAAATACTTCTAAGTCCCCAGCCAAAAGTTTTCTCCCAAAGCAATCATATATCTCAATGCCTCTGAACTCCCAATGTTCAGATTGAGTCTTTCCATCTCTTCACTTCTGTTCTCTCCCATGTATCTTCAAGTACAGCCAGGCCTTGACTCTAAATTCAGATAGTTATCCATTGTGAACCTGAAATATCACTGCTCCTTCCTATGTTTACATGGAGACTTAAGATTATCAATCCTGAGTTTCTAGAAGAATTGCCACATATTCTGAGCATCATTTTCCCCATAAGCCGTTACTATTTTCTGGTCTATATGTCAAAACACAAAACTTAAAGGTTGACTGCAAAACTCATCCCAGCTCATATTGTTGTACAGTGGGAGTTTAACAAAAAATACCACAAAACAGGGCAGTGCTACTCTGCTGTGAAGAAGAGGTCAGGGTTTCTTTCTTTCTTTTTCTTTCTTTCTTTCTTTCTTCTTTATTTTTCTTCTTTTGAGGGAACAGAAACCTATACTGTTGTAAAAATCTACTCATGTAGAAATGACGCAGCATCAGAGAAGTAACAACCTTCTCCCCTTTTACAACATAAAACTAATGAAAAGCTAATAAAATCGAAAGAAAAATAAAAGGAGGAAGAGGTCAGAGTGAGTCTGCTTAGACAAGAGTCTGAGGAAAATGATGGAGCATATTTTTTCTTAGCTTAATTCCATTCTCTATTTTTTTAACTCACTGACAGCAATCTTACTTAATTGACTCCACCATTTCTCTTTTTTGAAATGTTGATTTAGCCCAGCATGCTCCATGTGTTTCAGCATATTGTTGTCCAATAGTCACTGGGATATGAACATTAGCTCAAACTTCTCTGTTGAATAGAGACACAGATATTTTCTTGTGCTCTAGAAATGAAGCTGAGGGCTGGGATGGAGGGCAGGAGAGCGATGGTTGGTAAAGAGAGAGTCAGAGAGACTTGTAGGTCCAGGAATAGTGACATTGGCATGAAAAAAAAAAATTGCCTTGTAGTTTTTTCCAGTGTGGGGAAAATAAAGCATCATTTTTCCCACCAGAGCAATGAAAAAAAATCTCATTGCTGCAACATGGTGCCACATCAAATTTCTCTCAGAAATGTCTTTCTTCTAGCCCCTTTCCTCCTGTGGATGTGCTAAGTACCTACCCACAGCTTTCAACCAGAGCTGTAGCAGCTGTCTCTTGGCAAGATTCAATTCTGAGACACAACCATTGCACCTGGGGAAACAGGTGGTTACTCTTTCAATGTAAATTTCAGGATGCAAAAGAAAAGCTTCTCTAGACTTTAGGAAAGCCAGAGCCTTTTGAAATGGGAGACAGAAAACAAGCCTGCTTGTCACAGAAGAACTGCTTGCCAAATTAGTTGTCTAGAAGAGAGAATACCACGATGCAAGCCCTGGCTCTGTGAAGCCCACAGCAATGACAGGACCATCAAGGCTGGGCAAGTAGTTGTCCTCTCTCAAGGTGGCCTAATTAATATTGCAAACCAGTGAAGAGTGATACTGAGATCAAGATACTAGTTTAATTGCCACAGTTGCATTTCTCACTCAGGATGCACAAGTTTGAGAAATCAGTCTGAATCTGAAATAAAAAAAAAAAATTTAAATCCTGATTTTTATTCCTCACATCTTGGCGCCTTGTATCACACCCTGGTGTTGTGTTACTGGTTACACTGGTTATGCAGGTCCTCAGTATGAGCAGAAATCACATTCATCCATTCCAAAATCTGCATATGATGGCAATAAAATGTTTCTTATACTGACTTTAGTTGTGTGATTTTCGCCTGAAAATTCCAAGCTAGCAACATCTACCACAGCAAATAATATTGGTTGCCTGACATCTCTAGCCTGAAAATTCAACCTGTGCCTATAAATTCCACAATTGTGGATATGTGACAGGCTGAACAACCTACCTATAACTTCCTTATACAATCATGGGCAAACATGTGTCTCTACTTTTCACAGAAACACTTAAAGTTTTTTTTAAAGTGACAGAATCTTTGTTTTCTCATGAGCTATTCAGAAACCTTGTAGCAGCTGACTTTCAGACTATTATTGTCAGAATCTTGAATGACTCTAATTTCATTGTACTTTGTCTTCCTTCCAGAAGTCATTAATTAAGGACATTACTCTGAAGCACTAGTGCCTGAACACGCCAATGAAAATTCAGTTAAATGACTCAGCCTCTGAGAAAAAATTTGTTTCTTTCCAAACAAAGCACTAGGCCTTCATGAATGCAGAAGAGCAAAAAGTTTAGAACAATCTGTTCAGATTTTGTGAGCAATTGTTAAACTTTGCATGCTGCCAGTTAGTCTGTGGCTTTCTCAGTCTGCTGAAAGATAGCCATAAGTCATTCTCTTGCTTTTTATCCTGAGAAGTTCATAAATCATGACTTTATCAGAAGCATTTGCCACTGTAACATGCTGAGTTCCTGTAACATGAATTGTCTCTCATCTTCCTAATCCTATGGAATACTTATTTTTCAGGGAAAAAAAACCCCACAACAGAAACGGTTAGTGGTGGAGTTATTTTCCTGTGAGTAGAAAATATGGCTAAAAAACCCATTAGACAATCTTTGTAAGAACTGCTGCAATCCATGGCTGGGACATAAACAAAACAGATTAGATCCACAAAGCACATTTCTTGTCGCTGTCTGCAGTGTCTACAGAGAATGGACTGTTTCATTTCCTGGATTCATGGACCCCTAATGAGGTATAATTGTATCTCCATGATGGTTTCATGCTAATTGAAGGAGACTACAGAGGAAACCATCTTCTGAAAGCAAGCAGTTAACATTAGTCTTTCAAGGTACTTCCAGCATTAGTCTTCTTTCAAGGTAGTTCCAGCTATTTTTTCACCATGCATTTCTATCATCATTTCATCCTTTCAGAGAACACAGAGACATAGGAATAACAAGAATACATTGTAATTTTAATAACATATTTAATATTAATCTTTTAATATCTTCTTGCAAAGAAGTAATGTTTTTAATTGGATTACAAATTTTTACTAGCTTTCCTACACTGGCATAAATTCAGCCTAATATTGTCACGAGATATAACATATGCCATTAGCTATAATATTCTTCTTATTCTGTCTAAACAGTTATTTTATTAAGCCATTTATTACTGAGCCTTGCCTACTGAGATCCAGACAGAACCCTGCATGATATCTCTCTCTCTCTCTCTCTTTCTCTCTCACCTCCTTAACCACCTGCCTGGGGCAGAGCAGGATCATTTACTATTTCTCCTTCTGACTTTTTTGCAGTCTGAAATTGTTAATTACAGATGCAAAAAACAAAGTCAGGCCTTTTCTAATTACTTTCCCCACACTGCCTCAAACAAACTGGTTATTCTGTATCTGAGGTTACACAATAGAGATTTTTAAGCTGAAAAGAATGAGCTGCCAGGCTGAGGTGGGAGGGTTAAGCTTTCACATGATCACTTCACTTACTGTGATTCAGACATTGAGCAGTATCTTCTTATACCATGACCACTCTGTCCACTTTTATTACATCATTTTGACCTCAGCAGTATAACTGCTGAGGCACCATAAATTAGCCCTAATGTGGTTGTACACATAACTCACAGGGGTTTAACTCCCTTTACTTGGCCACAAGTGCAAGCTGCCTCTAGAGTAAGCCAAAGTCTATCCTGAAACATCTTCTAACTGCATGCTTTGTTTTTCTCTTCTGAGGGAGAGCTCTCACAGTACTGTGAGTAACCACAACTGTTTTTTCACCTTCCTTTCACCATCACTCTTGCTAAAAGTCTTCAGATGTGTCCCAGGTAAAATGACCACAAGAAAAAAGTATGCTTACATCCCCTTAACTATTTTGTTTCGATTCTGTCCTGGAGTGACCACCTTTGAGTACAATAAAGTACTAATAAAAAAAAGCATAACCAGTTTGGCAAATTAAAGAAAATGCATGCATTTAAGAAAAAGGCAGTGTTTAAGAAATATTTTTTTGTTATTTCAACTTTTACATTTGTTTTTTCAAAAGAATGTTATCTTACCTCTGTGGAAGAACTATACACTCTAACCATTCTGTGCTTTACAAAATTTATTTGGTAAATATAACTTCCCTACACCTTCCTAGCTGACAGTCAAAAAACTAAACCTCACTCCTTTTCAAACACTTCAGAATTTCCCTTATTTTTGTAGAGGATTATGGAGATAGCTTTGACTGAAATTATGCTCCAAAAGCTTTTGAAGAGAACTTCAGGTTCTCCAGGTACTCAGAATTCTTTTCTATAGGCTGAAGAAGCTGACAGAAATGTTTAATCAGGTTTGATCAAAGAGTCTTTCCTCCAGGACACAGATTTTTCTGAAGTAGATTAGAACTGGAATAATGAACGTTAACGGAGTCAGTAATGTATACATTTAAAAGGAAAATAAATCTAGGATTTTGTCTTCCCTAGGAAAAGTGTGTATAACCTATATTTCTAGGTCCATGTAATTCAGTGCCACTACACTTCATCATTTCATGGTTCTACAAATGATTACCATTTAAATAAAATATCACATTTAGTATTTACAATTCAAGGACATAAAACAGAAAATAAGAAAAAGTAGATAACCCAACCATGACAGTAAAAATTAGAGCAGGCATTGAAGGTGCAATAAACACCGTAACTGTTTCTTCATGGAGGGAATTTGTTCATTTCAGTTTTTGTTGTCTCAGGTTACCTGGAGATGCTGTTTCACTTCATCAGCTCCCAGTTCTACAGAAAGCCCAGAGCCCTGCTGAAGTCAACAGAGCTGTTCTTGGGCCCCACAGCTCAGCTCTGTTATCAGCCTGAAGAGCTAGGATCTTTTTGGCTGCCTAGCCACACAAAGCAATTCCACCAATCTGAAGCAAAAAGCTTCTTATAACTGTGATAGCTGGAATTATTACTAATGATTTACTAAATAGAGGAAATTGTGTTTCAAGGGCCCCAGATATGTCTGAAATAAATGTTGCTGAAACTTTCTAATTGCGTATTTAATACATCCATTTATCTGATTAAAAAACAGCGACATTTAATATTCAGGTTTTTTCTTAAAAAAAATTGATGTCCTGTCCATACAAGTCCCACTGCAGCCCCACTCCCCCCACAGAGAGGTAACTACACTAAGTCCAAATTGCATTTGGTTGCCCTCAATCATTTCATCTCTATATCACTGCCAAGTGCCAACTGCACTGAGATATCCATTTTTGAAAAGCACATAAATTTAGATCCTCCAATTTCCTATTGCAGCGACATGTCTCTGACTATGTGTGGGAGATGTTTTCACTTTTAGCTATCTGATTTCAGAAGTGTCTCAACCTGATGAGAGAAGCAAATGCTTTTTTTGAGTCACTGGAGACTGTGACACTGAAACAAATGCTGAAAATTACTTTCAAATTAAATCTCAAAACTTAGCTATCAAAATAGCATCTATTCCATTAGCATATTATTGACAAGTGTATCTTCTCTGTGAGGTTAACTGCTGCTCCCTGCTCTTGCAATCCAGTGTGAATGTAAATCATGCCTTACAACCAGATTTGAGATTGGAGTATATTGTCCATTGTTACATTGGTCTCCCTTTTACACATGAATTAGCATGCCCTAATAAGCTGCTTTCATCATTTAATGCTCCCATCCAAAATACAAACTAGCTCAGCTCCTCTAAATTATTATCAAATACATCATATTCTGTAAATTGTAGGCTTTATTTATAATCTTGATTTTTCCCTTTCAAGTGAAGCAAGAGATTTCCAGTCTTTCATGTTCTATTCACTTGAGTAATTGACTCTTAATTACTCAAGCAATAGCACAAACTCCAATAAATTATTTGCAGTAGGGAAGAAGTTTGAACACTTTTTCCTCATCTAGTGATTTCATCTGATCAAATTTGTGTGAGTAGGGCTGGAGAATGGCATACAAAACATAGCAAATCAATAGGGCTCCAATAGCTTCAACTCTGTGGATGAATCAGTGTAAGGCTGTGATCTGAGTATTTCTCCACGACTGTTCACTGTTTGTTTGTTTAAAGTTTTGTTGAAGTTTCAGGGGTTTTTGAACATCTATCTCTTAATTCATATGCTGAAATTTTTGGGGAATTTTTTTATATATTCAAGGTTTTTTGCAGGTGACACAGTCTAGCTTTATCTACTAGGCTACATATTTGCACTAATTAGCAAAGGAAAAAGCCACAGGAGGATTTTCCTGTAATTTCTTAACAACAGAGTTAAATTATATGAATTTTTAAAAAAATTTGTTTCCTGTCAAAAACATTGTGCATACAGATTGTCTAGAGAGGTTGTGGAGTCTCTCTCACTGGAGATAGTCAAGAATCATCTGGACACACTCCTGTACAATGTGCTCCAGGGTGATTCTTGATGATCCTTGAGCAGAGATGTTGGACCAATGTTCCACTGTGGTCTCTTCCAACCTGACCTATTCTGTGATTTTGTGAATATCAAATGTTAAAATTGCTGGGTAGTATTTGAAGATTCTTTTCTGGTTTGTTCTGGTGTTTCAACTGTATTTCCTTTTGTTTGCAATTAAGTTAACATTAAAGATTTAATAATTTCAACAATCTTCTCCTCTGAATGATAAAAAATAACTTTTTTTAGTAAAACTGTTACATTATGACTGGGACTGTACTGAACTCCTTTTCAACTCATACAAAAATTGCTTCTGGAACATGAGGTAAGGTGCTTTTGGGATGGTCACTTTTCTATCTTGAAATATATGTGTCAAAAGTACTGCTAGGTAAATATACTTTAGTAAAGCTCCTTTCTGTTAAGTGGGACAACAAATGACTGATTTTCTTGGATCTTAAGAGGTCTTCATGTCTTTTCTTGACAATACTGGAAATTCTATTTGACATTATGTTATGTGAGACTTTTTTTCAGCTGAAATACAAGAAATAATGTGACAGTTACTGGATCTGCAAAAATCCAAATGCAGTGACTCCAAAAAAGTCATATAAATAATAGACTGGCTAGAATGTAAAGTCTATCTAAAGGTCAGTGTGAATGACATGTTTTGCTGTGGGAGTGCTGACTTAAATCTACACAAAGATATTCTCATCCAAGAGTAACTTAATTACCAAATGTATCTCTTTATCGTCTATTATTTTTTAGAAAAATATTGTGAGTATATCTTTGTGACTGTGTAAATTCATACTTTAAGTGTTTTTATAACTGCTTAAATATATAAAAATTTGATTTGGAGGGAGAAGGAGGGGCTGGGGAGAGAGAGAGAGAGAGAGAGAGAGAGAGAGAAGGTGGTGTACCTTATTTGAGCCTAGATCTCAATCCCATTTATAAGATCTCTGTTTATAGTAGTTTAGCTAAGTAAAGAGAACCAAGGAGGGGGGCATGAGGGGAGGGAAGAAGGGAAGCTCACAAGGTCCAGAACCTGTTGAAGAAGGAAATTTTTGAAAGAAGCTGGATATCTAAGTTACACTGAAGATGGGTATTCAGTTCCCTTACGTTCTATGGGACGTTCTACCACAAAGAAAGTTATTTTAATTTAATCCTTCTTTATATAATGGAAATAAGATAACACAAAAATTCTCACTGATGATAGCTGCTGCTACTATTATTATTACTATTATTATTATTATTATTGTTGTTGTTGTTTTCTTTCTATAATTTATCAATTCTCATTGTTATTATTAAAAATAAAAAGTAATGAAAATTCATATATTGAAAAAGACCTGTCATGACATAGACTACAATCAATGAAACAGGGAAATGAGCTGTTTGTCAATGCAGCTGCAAAACCAGGAAAAAACCCCAAAGATCCTGTTTGTTAAAAAAACAATTCTTGTATTTCATTTTTGAGCAAAACAAGTGAATCTGTGTGGCTGAACTGTCAGACTTTAATTGCTTCAAAAGCCTAATGACAAACAGGGAGAAGTGTCAGAAATTCACATGATTTATTATCTTCCTACACTTCAGTTTCAAGCAAATGTACAATCCCAGAGGGATTCTCAACCACTTCCTGACAGGCCCTCAGCACTGAATTAATACACAAGGTAAAAGAAAAGTTAATGTAGAGTATCAGAACTGATTAATGAAAGTCATGTCAACTGTCAGTCCTCTGCAAACTAATTAGGCAAAATGCTCAAGAAAACTCTGTGCTGTATATGAAGGTTGCCAGAAACTTTAAAGAGGATCATAGAAATAACAGTAGATGATTATTAAAAATAAAATAAAATAAAAGAGAACAACTGGATTTCTTTGCTTCAATATTTAATATGTATTCATTTGGCCAACTGACTTTTGCCTAGAAACTAAGATTAGTCCTACAAATTCATTCTAGTGATTTCTATTTGAGTTTTCTAATCTCTGGAGTAACTTTTTATTTCAAGACTTTTGATGGTTTTGTAACAGAGTTCTTAAACACTGGTGAAGTAATAAAGCCCAAGCAATCCTAGGTAAAAATAATCTCATCCACAGTACAAGAATTTATGTCATTAGGTTGAACTAATTCATTCAACCATGTGCCAGGACTACTGAAGACTGAAGTATTCTATCTTTCAGCATGCCCCAAAATCAAACCCTGTAACAACTGACATGCTTTTGGCCTTGAATCATGTTCAACTTGGACATAGTATGCCAAGGGAAAACCATGTAAATGCTTCATATAGCACAACCTGGGACATCTTGTTATAGGAACATTCAGAATGTTCCTATACCCAGGCACTACAGCTGATGCTGTTTTTTTTTTTATTATATATGTTCTCTGCCCTACAAAGAATCAATAAATCAATACCCTTTTCTCAACATTGAAGTCTCTAGCACAGGGCTTTCATGAACATTATTTTGTCAGAAATTTTGTCAGAAATATTCATCCCATGAACAGTTGGAAGTATTGCACTGGTACCAAGTAAGTCTATAAAGTGCCATCTCCTTTATAGCAGAACAATGTCATCTTAAGGTGTTTTCTCATGTCCATGTGGAAGTGCCAGAAGTCAGAGTTCACTGCAGCTCTGAACTGAGCAAAATCAATGTCTACCCCATCCACACTGCTTTTAGTTTTTTCATGTATATTCTACAAACAATCCCAAGTGGGACCTTTACTGCACTACTGGGGATCAAAAGCCAAGGCCAGTGTATCCATGCAATTCATACCCTTATTCATGCCATGTGAAAAAGAGTTGAAGCTCATAGACAGCTTGAGCTAGTGAGGCAGATGGGCACAGGCCAATAGCTTCACTCTGAAAAGGCTTCTTAAGCTGCTTGCTAATTTCTCTTCCTGCAGTAGGGTCAGCTCAGCCCTTCAACAGCTGAATCCATAACTTCCCCAGAGTCTTGCATCCCCACAGAGTTGTAGCAGCTTCATCAGCCCATTTCCAGTCCTTTCTCATGAATCACATCCCAGCTGAGTCAACATGGTGGGCGTATGTGAAATCAGAAACAGCCCTGCTGTGCTTAGAGACAGGGAGGGACCCCAGCTTGTCCTGAAGTTTCAATGCAAACATGCTTGACAGCCTGGTTCTCTCATGGTATGCCAGGTCCCATGTCTGCTTAAGCATCCCTAGAGTTCACACTTCCCTAGAGTCCACACACCTTTGGGAAAACTATTAACACAAGGAGTGGCCTTCAATGTATGAGTGGAAGATATCCTTGTAGCTGGTTCTGTCACACATTTTCTTCAACTCCAGATCCCCTGTTTGTCTATTTCCTCCTTCTTCAAGAGATCACACACACAGCTCCATCAGTTCCAGGACAGCTCAGGCTCCCAGTCACCAGAGATGCCACACTAGAGCAAAACAGAAGGTTTTGTTCCAGGATTTTCAAGGGAATTTCTCCCTTGAAGGGAGAAGCAAATTGAAAATGGTATCACACTCCACAAGGAGGGGCTTTGGGGACACATCCCTTCTGCCTGTACGCATTTCAGTCCATAGAGAGAGTCCAGCTATGAGAGATTAGGTGTTCACTGTGTTTGCATGCAGGTCTGAGAAAGAGCTAGAGGGCTCAAGAGTCCTTTGAAGGCCTTTTCTTTCATTGTGGTCTCTGTGAATGAGAGAAGGAAAATTCTAGACAATAATGATTGGGGCAAATTGCCAGAATGAAGTGTTTGGTGTCTGGTATTCTCAGGATATAACAGATTCAAACTGATCTACCCACATAAAATTAAGAATCAACACTCAAGCAAAATAGTGACATATCCATAGGGCCTGATGCTTATTCAGACATTCTGATGCTCAATTCAGACACTGAAGTGCCAAGCTGAAAGGGGCAGACATTTCACAGCATGTTTTACTTTGCCTTGCAGAGGAAGAGGGAGCTGCTATATGAGCAGTGGAGAAATATTTCACAGTGCCACATCTTTAAACCCTCTTTGTCTCCTCTATTTATCCTCCCACAGCAGTTCCCTGGAAAAAGAGGAGCTGAGATATTATTGCCACTAATTTGGGACAGTGGACAAGAGCAGGCAAGGTTTATGTTTAGAAGAAGTCAAGGGGCCTCAGAACTCTTGGCATGGCCAAGGCATCCCATGGGCCCTGATATGTGCATGCAGCCAGAGCACTCTGAGGGCACCTGCAGTTCTCAGAGATCAAGTGACTTAACAGGTGCCAAAAACCTCTTCAGGAGCCTAGGTCTATGATAAATTTGAACTTAATCCCCACAATCTTTGTTTCTATTTCCTCACATCTTTGTGACAACTAATATCTAAGTCTAGCCAAAATGTGTTCTAAATAAAAACTGCCTAGCATGCTCAGGGATGCATCAGCTCAAAGTAATTAGCCCAAACAGCAGAGCAGTTATTAGCTGTAATTCCATCTACTGATGGATCATTGTTTATTAATATTAAGTATAAATATGCCTTGGAGTTACAGGCAGGTCCTGCTCCCTCACTGTGGTTGTCATGTTTTGCCAGTGCCACCTGATCTCTTTATGGCTCTTCTTGACTATCCTCTGGGGGAAAAGAGACAGATCAATACAGCATGGCAATGATGGGCTGCAACGTGCTCCTATTTCACTTGACATTGATTGGGACTGCGTTCCCTGGAGAAGAATTGATCCATGCTCAGAAGAGAGTCCTGCACATCCTGTCTGCAAGGGTAGGTTGGCAGGCACAAAGACCCTCCATCTGTCCCCAGGCATCATGGTGAGATTCCATACTGTTAAACCACAAGGGCCAAAATTCAGCTGTGCAGCTCTCAGCGAGCAAATGCAGTCCAATGGCTCCCTTTGCACAGGGAGGCTCCTGCCCTGATACAGTCTGTGAGGCCTGCCCATTGTGTGCAAAGGCTGCTTGATGACAGACATAAAACTGACATATGCATGTGCCTGGATTCTGATACCCATGAGCAAACCCACAGTATTACCCTAAATGTCCTGCCAGACTTGTTCTTGCACATCCAGGTATGTTACATTCTTCAGCCAGCACATCAGATGCTCTCAGGGTAATTATGTCAGGGAAACTAAGCAAACACTTCACAGCAGAATGGACTCATCCAGACAATCTGTAAAGGATTAGGTAGTTGCCAATGGATGAATATTTTTCACAGAATAATCATCCTCTCTCTAATCCTCAGCTCTGTATCTTGGGAAAACCCACAAAATACCTGCAAAAAATGAGTACAAGAGCTAAAAATCATAATTTTACTGGAAACAGAAAACACGGGCTCAGTAGAGCTAGCATTTGTACCACACATAATGTGATCAGTCGCCTGATAATTTTCCCTCTTTAAAAGATGTAAATATCACCTTTCTCCTTTTTCCTTTTCGTTCCAAAATGGTCTACCTGCTACACAAACCAACTGAACTCCAAACATGTTCTAAAATTGTATTTGATTTTGAAATCTTCTGCTTTTCTTTCAGACATGAAGTGTGCCCAGATGTTCATCTAATTTTTCCAAATGAGCAAAGAAATTGCCCTTTACTATACCAACTAGAAAGTAACACAGTGAGGACTTATTGATGTCCATCATTTTAAAGCTACTGCAGGATTAAAACAGGATTCATAGACTTTTTCTTGAACAAAAGCAAAAGGAGGAGTATTTGCCAACAAAAAATGTTTTCTGAAGCCATAATGTCCAATGCAAATCAGCTCTGCAGGGATTTAATTCCTTCCAGGCTGGATACTTGTAATTATTTCACCTTATATTGACTTGAGATTAGGCTGTTATCTTGAAACAATCTGTCAAAGAATTCAGTATCTATTTTTTTTCTTCCCTGTTGCACTAGTGGAAAATTTTCTATGCTGATCATTTTATGGAAAAAATTGGTGCTTTTTTAAAATTAAATACAGTCTTAAAAAAAAATGTGAGGGTGTGACAGATGTATATGATGTGTGCTAGGGTAATTTTAAGGTATCTGCACAAACCAGTGAAATGACATGAAGTCCTTTCACAGAGCTGACCAAAAAAAAAAAATAAAAGGCACGTTACAAACCATGGATGCACGAATCTCAGTCAATACTAAAAGCTGGAGAGTGCCTAATGAGCTGTGAGAGAAGAAGGCTGGAGGGGATATGTTAACTAACGCAACATCAGGCGCGACTCTGCAGTCGGGGCTGACAGAAAGAAGCCTGTGCTTGGTGAGCAGCCAGCCCTGCTGCCTGCAGCTGCCTTGTCGCCAGCTGCCCTCGCGGAGCGCCCGCGTCTCAGGTAGCGGCAGAAGGACGGAGGCTCGGGCAGCCAGCGCAGCGCTGCCCGCTCTCCCTCCGCTGCGCAGGGACACGCGCGTACCCCGCCGCCGCTCTCCTGACCCTCTCTTCAGCGTAACAGGCTCTTCCCTTCGTCCTTGACACCACAGCAAGACACCTCAAGCAGAGATTTAATTTTCTCTTCTGCCTGCTGGCCACTTAAGACTTTTAGCCCTCCAACACCTCTTAATGCATCTGACTAGATCAGACAACATCACCAAATAAAGGGTTTGTTTTCATGCAGAATGTTTAAAACACTATTTTATCCATATCTTTAAGTTTGTACCAAAAGAAAAAAAATCCAAAACCTTTTGGTTTCAAATCCTTTGAAACCAAATAAAGGCACAGAATGTGAGCAGTGTGACAAATGACAGAGGTCTGAAAAACATTCAGCTGCTCTGAATTTTTCTAAGCCTTGGTTCTGGCAAAACGGTTGACTTGGACAGGACAGCCTGGAAAGCAGGAAATTAAATGAATTTGAGTTAATTTTATTTCATCATCTGCTGCAGATGTTCAGGTGTTCTGATGCAGACATTCAAGAAAATACTTTTAAAGGATGTTTATCACAAAAGCTCATCACAAAACCCTACTATTTTCAATGGCAGCTAAACATAGTAAAGTGCATCTAAATAACAAAAATCAAAAGATTCAAAGGTACAGAGTAACTAAATCATTCTTTCGTGATTGCTGACACATGGCTGCCACCCCTGCATTTTATCTCATGTTCTCTCAGTCTCATTTAACTCCTTTATCCTAGTCACTAGCAGAGAGGAACATATTTCTTTCTGAAACTATTTGCTCACTTTAAAAAACGAAAAAATCTGTAAAGAAAAACAAAAAGGGTAAGATTTTTGTACAGACATTTACTTAGCAGAACTTACCGTATTATGGTATTAGTGGAAAAAGAGCAGTTTGACTCCAGAGATTACAATATTCATTATATTCTAATGTAGCCACCAAAACATAGCAAACATATCTATTATCCACAGTGCTATGATTCTTAAAATTATAGGTAATGTGTAAATTAGTTGCATTGTAAACAAAATCAGTGTTTGTACATTTTTTAATAATCCTCTGAAAGGGTCTTTTCATACTTTACATTGAGAAAATTTAGCTCTGAAAAAAAAAGCTTAATTTATTGACCTAAAGCAAACCAGAGATGTCATATTTCGATTTTCTTTTTCCTACTACAACATGATTTTCAGCTGATTCTGCTACCTGATATACCTAGAGCAAGTGAATTCTGCTGAGAGTTCAGCATATTCAGGAGGAACAGAGTGTCAGTCCAAACTGCCTATGCAGACCTCAAAGGAGGATCCTGGTCACAAACAGTAATAACAAAGTTTTGCCAGCTGGTTGTTTTTGTTGCTCCTTGGTATTTTACATCAGAAAACACAAGCTTGGGTCATCCAGCCTATCCTCTGTACTCTAAACTTCTCCCTGCACCATTCTCGCTAACACCGTGTTCTCTAACCTGCTCAGCAGTGCTGAGGCCCCCAGCCATCTACCCCTGACTCTGTCCTTAAGCACAGCTTCTGTGGTGCTCTCCACCCCAGAGCACGGAGGCTCTGGGGGAAGGGCAGCGTGTCCCTTGCCATACCCATGAGCCCACAAGCCCCAAGCAATGGTACAGTCAAAATTAAATTAGACAGATCTCTGGCACTGGGCTCATGACCTAGGAGGTAAAGCACAGTTCCTCGTGTGTTTCACCTCCACCCACGCGTGCTTGCTCCATACTCTCACCAGCTGAGCAGAGCAGCTGACTATTCCAAATCTATGCATTTCTCCATTGACTAGCTTTAGGTCTCATAGGATTAAACATGCTACCCCAACAGAGAGGTTTAGTGGTCACATGGTGATACAGGAACTTTGTACCACCAAAACCACAGTTTGCCCCGCTTTCAATACGACCTGCAGCACTTGTTTTCCTAGGTCAAGTGACTAATATCAATACAGGGAAATCAATTAAATATTTTTAGAGATATTTTTAAAAGCCCTCAGGTGTTATTTTGCTCTTGTTCATTTTCTACAGGTAATATGTTAGTAAAAGCTATGAAAGAAAAGATGCAGAAAAGAATGTTTTGCATTTTGTAAAACAAATTGAATGCTTACCTCACTTATAAAAAAATTTTATTGGTCCTCCAATGGAATGAAATTACAATTTGGTAGAAGTTAACAATTTTTCTCTAATGCAAAATAGATGTGAAAGATACCCCCAGGGGTAGTCTAGTGCATGTCAAAGCAAGGTAACTACACTTAGTGTTTCTAACTCATGTTTGCAGAAAAAGCTTGCAGCATCCAATATCTCTTAGTACAGAGGACTACTGATTAACAAGGCTAATTAAAGGTATTTTCCCCTGATGTGCATCCAGAAACACTCTTCCTACAATTTAAAAACCACCACATTTCTTCATATTAACATGCATGGAGACCATTCATTCCTTTTTCCTTTAAACATCTGGGGAGTGTTATCATGTTGCCATCCCTTCTCTGCCTTCTCAGATCTTCCCTCACAGGCCATATTTTGTGTTCATCTAGCCCTGTCCTAGCCTTATTACATTTATCCACATCAAGTCATACGTTTGGTATTTTTCAGACAATGTATCCTTTTGCCAGTTATTCTGCATCCTAAATACTGTCCGCCCTAGTTCTCCTAACTGCTTCCATTTTACCATCCCCAGATGAAATAAATAAGCTCTTTCATAACATCTTTGATGCAAGGAGTGACTGATGCTGAAAAATGTATTTAGAACATAATTTGAAATATTTTCTCACTTTGACCAGGAACTTTTTGATGCATTTTGTGAGAACAGCACCCTAGTTCCTTTTTTCATGCCACAGTAATTTCATCAAGGTAGTTTTGCCTACGGTTTTTTAGGAGAACAAAATATGACAGAGAACAAAACAGCTTACTAAAGTCAGTTGGGTTTTTTCTCTATCTGAAAAGCCTGCTATTATTCATAAAAAGAAATTTAGTTGATATGACCTTCTGGTTTTTTCCCAAATCTATTCTGGCTATTATTTGTCATTTAGCTATTTTCCCAGCTTTTTGATTATTTCTTCTGTGACCATTATAGACTCAGAGTTGAGCTGACTGGTCTGTAATTTACTCTTTTTTTTTTACTGTGTCTAAGGACAGGTAATATATTTGCCCTTTCTGGAATGCCATCATTTCTGAATAGTTTACAGAATAATAGTTAATGGCACTGACATTTTTTCTGTTTGTTCTGGAAGAACTCTTGAAGAAGTTTCAAGGCCATTCACTGTGTAGACACTAAACTATCCAAATATTCAAACATATTCTTTCACCCGTCTGTTGATCTGGACTTTCTGTCGCTGGTGCCAATGGTATTAACCATCTGATTGATGAACATTCAATGTGATGGCCAGTACAGGGTTGAATATCAATTTTTTCTCCACCTTTTTAGTATGATCTGCAATTAGCTGTTGGGGGGGGGGGGGGGATTAATTATTGCTTGGTTTGCTCCTTGCTATCAGTGCACTTATAAAATGTATTCCTGATACAGTTAGGCCCCTTTACTTGTGTCTCAGTTCTTGCATTCCTGATGCTGTGCACACAGGCCTTCTCATCCCCAACACCAGATTGTCAGTTCAACATTTTGTTCAGGCCTGGCAAGTATTCATGTTTAGTAAAGCTTTTTCTCATTCTTCCTTTGCACAGATATTGCACACATTTCTTTCTTTTCTGAGGCTGCTAACTCTCTTGAAATTTTTTTCCTTCACCTTCCTTCTGAAGAAAGATTATGACCTGGCTTTTTAAAGTCTGTTTATTGTCTTTATTTTTTTATCCTTTCTCCTTTCTCTCCAATGAATCATGCCTTTCATCTCTAAATTTCCGTTTCATTTTTGTCTGTTACACGTAATCAAGAAAAACTAGTGTTAATTACTTTCTTTCAAGTTCAGTTCAGTGTCAAGAAATTGCTTTCAGCATATTGCAAAGGCTTTCCAAGTGGTTTGGTTAAAACTACAGCTCAGCAGACTGATAGTTGCTGATGCTCCTACAGCATTTGATCCCGGGGGTCAGCTGGGAATGCCTTTTAGCTGCTGTTTGGCAGTGCTCCTTGTGCCCAGGATGGCCTCTCTGCTGACATACATCACCTGATAGCATTGCACAGTACAAGAAGCTCCTGTGTCTGGAAAAAAGGAAAAAAGATACTCCAGGTTTTCCAACCTAGAAGTATGTGCTGCACCATCTCAAAGCTGTGCAATTCAAAATAAATTTGGGGTCTCACACTTTCTGGAAGGCTTTCCTGCCTAGCAGAGCAGAAGCAATCTGCATATCCAGCCTCCCTCATCAAGAGATGTGAAAACTTTACTTTTTGGAGAAAATTTAGTTTTAGAATAAACAGGACCAATTGCTTTACCTCTTTAAAATTATCATCACAGTTGACCCTTGCAAAGACTGTTGTCCCTTTCTCTTCTCTTTTCATTGTTAGCAGACTTTCACTGGTGTTTATGTCTCTGTCTCCTCTGTCTATATGTTCTTAATTATAAAGCAATATATTTTCCTCCTTTTATCAACCCAAACTTCTTGAGCCAGCTCTACCCTAGTATATCAATATTGCAGTCATGTAAGTTATTCCCTAAAGCCTCTGCTATGCCAATCAGGTAATAATTTTAATTATGTGCTGAGATTTCTATGCCTGCTCTTCCTAAAGATGTAGTATTCAGCACATGCATCAATAAAGCCTTCTGTTTAGTTTTCCAATATTTTAGCTTCTCCATTTTCATTAAATTTTTGCATTGCCCTTGCCTGGATATCATTGTACACTATGTAGTCATCGGTCTGTTTTAGCCTTCTAAATATCCCCAAATGAGAAAACTCCACTGTAAATTCACAAAAAAAATTACATTTAAAATTGAAGGTGGTAGTTATGATAAATTTTAAATATATGTCAGCCTAACAGGCTTTTTATTACTTATTATAAGGAACAGAACAGAGACACAGAAAAACCAGGGAATTTTGCTTATGCAAAATAAGTGGCTGCATGTCTGCCTTAACACAACAATCACACAGAGTGTTAAATTCAGTTTCTTGAACAGAAAGCCAAGCTGTTGAAAGGCTTTGGAGGAGAGGGAGGGGATGATGTTCGTGGTATTTATTCTCAGGTTTTTATAGTTCTTACTGACTTTCACAGTGCTAAATCAATTTAAACCAGTTCACGTTCTCTTCCTAGGTCACTATTGCCTTCTTTGTATTCCATTTCCAAGCAGTCAGAGAAAAGCACCTTAAGACATAATGTGTTCTTTAGCCTGAAATCTCTTTAGTGTCCACTAGTGACTGAATAAAATATGATGTTGCAGGATAAGACACCGATGTAATTCCAGTTCACTTCTTTTTGTTTAATTTTTGACAAGCAATGGTTCCTAATAAAGCATCTTCTCTGCACGTTTTCTCTGTAGATTTTAGTGGTAAGATTTTCACTTTTCTCTTGATGTAAACCAGTATTACACCAAGGTAAATTATGTAAGTAGTAATTACAAATGAAACACAGCAATGAAATGAACAAAACACCTGGGTACAGATTCTGCTCTCAGTCCTCTTCAGTGGGGCTGGATCAGTATGCAGAAAAACCCCAAGATTTACAGCCTTATGACGTGTAACAAGAAAAGAGAGTTATGCTAAATTGAAAAAGCTAATAAAAAAACTGAAGGGTTTGATATTTCTGAAATGATATCTAAATTGTTATTGAAGCCACTGGAGTTGTAGGAGTGCTACAACTATTAAGAGAAGTGCAAGTCAGTAGTAATGTATTACATAGGCTGCATTGGCTATTCTTATTACAGAAAAAAAAACACATTCAAGCTACTTTGTCTTGCATGTCCTGCACACTGATTCCAAACATATTTTATAAAAGATCTCCTGTGGTTCAACCTAGCAGCTTTATACAGCTCTTCTAGTTATTTAAGACACTTTGCAAATTATAATAACCCAGATTTTCATACAGCAAAATAATCTTCTTAGTTGATTCTCCACAGGGTTTATTTATTCAGCCTTCTTTTCTAGGTCTTGAAATAACGTAGACAGTAACCTCTTTTTCCATTTCCCTTCCACTGAAAAAAATTAGCTTTTTTCAGACACTGAGTGTTGATCATGGAAAAATCCTTTTAAATAATGCTTATTATTTATTCAATTTTGAGATTCAGCATAGACACATAAGGTATTCAAATTGTGCTTTTTAATACTGATCAGTCACTTCTAGAAGACTCTCTAATCTGTACAGTTATTAAGTATAATGGGATTTATTTCAATTAAGTTTAACACTAGGAATGAAAGTACATATGGTAAATCCTATTATATCTAAAGAGATGGGTTGCATTTCCCTGTTTACTTTTTAATCTTCCTTTGTCAGGAACAACATATTTTCGTTTGAGTGTTCCTTTCCTTCATGAACAATTCCACCGTTTGAAAGCAGAGTGGAGATTGATCTCCCTTTATAGTGAGCAAACAGGATTCCCACTAAGTTCAACAAAGGGAAGTGCAAAATCCTGCACCTGGGAAGAAAAAAAAAACCCAGGCAACATTACAGGCTGGAGACCAACCACCTAAAAAGCAGCTTTACAGAAAAGGACCTGGCAGGCACAAAATTGAACATCAGCCAGCACTGCACCCTTCAGCAGAAGAGGGCCACCAGCATCTGGGGCTGCATTAGAAGAAGCATTGCCAGCAGACTGAAGGCAGTCATCCTTCCCCTTTATTGAGAATTGCTGGGACACACCTGGAGTGTTGAATCCAGTCCTGGGCTCCCCACTGCAAGACAGACATGGAGCTACTGGAGTGAGTGTAGCAAAGGGCCAAGGAGATGACAAAGGATTTGCAGCAGCTGACATATATGAGGGGCTGACAGAGCTGGGGCTGCTCACCCTGGAGAAGGCTCAGGGAGATCCTCTCCACGTGTATAAATACCTGATGGGGGCAGCAAAGGAGATGGAGCCCAGGACCTCGACCCTGGCGCCCAATGACAGGATGAGAGGCAATGGACACAAAGGAAAATAGAGGAAATTCCATATAAATATAGAAAAAAACTTCTACTGAGAGGTTGCCTAGAGAGGTGGTGCACCCACCCTTGCTGGATCTACCCAAAACCCAATCAAAATATGTCCCTGAGAAACCTGCCCTAACTGCCCCTGAACTGAGCAGGTTGTTCCCCTAGGTGATCTCCAAGAGGTGTCTTCCTCCAATCTCAGTGATTCTATCACCCTGTGAAATCATCCATTAACTGATCACAAATCTAACCCCAATCTAGCAGAATCTTACCCTGTACAACTAGTTTCAAGACCAAGAAGGCAATCATATTCTGTCTCTTTACCTAAAGAATATATTAGGCTGATTTTTCAACAGTTTAACCTGACCAAAGACAGGTTCATTTCTATTACAACTCTGCTGTATTGATGCTTCTTGTTCTATTACAATTTCTATACATACACAAGGAAAAAAGGAAAAAAAAGAGACAGAAAAAAAGGAAAAGAAAAAAACAAGAGAAAAAAAAAAAGAAGAGGAAGGAAGGAAGGAAGGAAGGAAGGAAGGAAGGAAGGAAGGAAGGAAGGAAGGAGAAAGAAAGAAAGAAAGAAAGAAAGAAAGAAAGAAAGAAAGAAAGAAAGAAAGAAAGAAAGAAAGAAAGAAAGAAAGAAAGAAAGAAAGAAAGAAAGAAAGAAAGAAAATCACTCAAAAAAGAACTACAAACTTGGGCCACAAATCAGTGTTTGATGTTTACAAAGAGGCATTGCAAATGTTGTTCAATGAAATGAAAAGCACCATGAAAAAAAAAGAAAAAAACAAACCCCAAGATGTTTCAAAGTTCTAGTTATGTTCACCAGTGGCAATTTTTCTTTTTAATGTTGGATCACTTATTCAGCCAATAGAGAGCTGATGAACAAAAATGCTGTATCCTGGAAGGGTGGGAAAAAAACTTCTTGGTGTCCTTTCAAAGGCAGGAAATTCAAAACCTGACTTCAATAGAAAGTGACACTTAATTAGGAGGCTTGTGTTCTTAGACACCAAAGAGAATAAAAGGTAATGTGAAATGTAAAGCTGAAAGTGAATCATGATGGAATTCAGGTTTTTTAACACACCAGGAGGGGTGCAGGTCTTCAGCAGTGAATGCAATTTGCAATTTCCAGTTCCACAGTCTTCTTCAAATAAAATCTTCTGTCTCAATTCTTACTTTTAGGCAAATGTGTCTAGGAACCCCGCTTAACAGTTCCAGGTAGGTAAAAAAAAACAAATACATCCAAAATCTACAGACATGCAACCACAACCCCTGCAGTCTAGTTTTGAAAGCATACAGATGGAAGCAGTTGTCTTACTGCAGATGATGTTCAGTGTAGTGTATACCATTTGTCTACTGATGTGTGTTTCACAGACTGACAATTCTAAGTCAGACGATACACTTAAAAATAAAAATTGCCATAATTCAGAATAAGGACAATTGTATATTTCCTGACAGCAGCATGCACACAGCATCAATCCCTTCTAATTACAGACCATATTTTATAGATGTAATGATATCAGTGAGGTTATGTCCTTCTATTCATCAGATTTTGATCTGTGTAATTCTCGTTTCAGCGCTTGGAGCATAGGAATTGGCTCACGTAGGATTCAATCTGTATAATTTCATTCATTGTTCCTAACAGTGGTTTTTAGACTTGTCAAAAGTAGTCTCTATTCATGGTGTGCTATCTATCTGTCTATCATGGTAACTATCACATAAAATAGCTTGCCTTTGGCTAAGTTTATAATACAATATATAATATGGCTTTTATGTGGGCATCTTGAAACCTTCAAAAAATTTCCCCATGTAAATATTAAATTAGTCAAAACATTGTTCCAAGATTTACTCAATACTGGTATGGTTTCTCAGACAATTTTTTAGAAGAAATTAATGGAAAATATCAATGCATACATGAATAATGGATACAAACGACTTGAGAAGTAACTCATTTTGCAAAGAAATCATTTTATTATTAGAGTGAAAATTGATAATTGTGTGCAGTACCACAGTATCAGGAGAAAAATATGGGCTTTAGTTCCACCAGCAATACAGAGACAAAATATTGCTTATTTGGTTCTTCACACAGTTTGCTTCTGTCAGCTTCTCTCAAGTCCCTGTAAGCTGAGAGGCCTCACATAAGTTGGGCTCTTTCTTCTGCTTTTAGCAGATGCTCCTGTTGAGCTGCATTTGTGAACTCTTTCCCTGGAAGGCACAAGGCACAGTCTCTGCCTTGTAGCACAGCCCACTGTAGCTCTCCCTTTTCCTTCTGCAAACAGGAGTGACCATCCACCTTCTCCCAACCAGGCCATTTTGGCAGACTCAAAATTTTGCATGGCAAATATCATGCACACTGGAGAACTGTGGTGATGGAAACTGCTTGTGTGGCCTACAGGTAGGGGTGGCAATTCCTCCCTTGATGTCTCACTTCACCTTTTCAGGATGGGATATGCAATTGAATGACTTCAGCCTTGAGCCAGGCTTACTCTAAAGCCAACACTCCTCTGGTGCTGATCATGTCACCTTGTCCCACTGTTAAATTGTTAAAAGACATAGCTTTACCTTAACATGAGAGCTCTAATGTCAGCTCCATGGTAGAAGGCCCTCTACAGAAGTTTAAAAGGGAGATCTTGCTCTGTCCTGTGTGTAATAGAAAGATGTGAATAGAGGAAAAGAGGTAAGACAAGGCAAAAATAAAATAGACATAATTAGTATGACGAAAAGAAGTAAACCATGCTGAACTGTGACTTCCTCTCCAGACTGGTCTTTCAATCTGCATTATTAGATCCTGCACGAAAATGATAAAAAACAAATATTCCTGTCAGCATTTTCACATGGGAAACCATTCTGATATGTTCTAAAGCATCAGGTTAATAGCACACACAGTCTGCACTGAGGATTATAACCTCCTGTTGCAAAGGGAAAGAATTGTAATTGTTTCTTCCAAGCCTGATTATTACATTCTGTGTGTCTGTGACTCATTAAAGAATACTGAGAGGAAGCTGTTACATATGCAAGACAGAATGTGTACACACACACATATGTATGTATAATGTTCAAACCCATTTACAAAGACATGCAGTATATATTATGGAATGGGAACAATTCCTACTGCCAATAGGAAAACTAGTGTTTTGCAGATTTTGTTTATTTGTCTTTTAAATTGGAATCAGAGAGATCACAGGTATATATTGGTACCACTTACATTGCAATCCTCAAGAAGGTATGTTTTCCAAAATTAGAAATAACACATACAATGTGGAATCTTAATTACTGATCTGTAAAGAAAAATCACTGAATTAAACAGTGTTACTGCCATTATTTAAGAATTAATTTCACATGATAACATATCAAAAACAGAGTGCAAAAGAGACCAGGATGAGATAAGAAGCAGCAGCATTCCCTATATTGCTATTCTGTTCTACTTCTGTTTTCTGTATGGCACATCAGGTTTTCCCTGTATTTGTATGCTCTGTATGTAGCTCCCTGAGAATACCTGGCTTTGGCTAATTGGAACATGAGCAGAGTGGAGTGCTTGACTTTGTGAATGGCAGTTGAAAATTGCTCAAACGTAGTTTTTAACCAGTGACTCATTTCTGAGTGGGCTTCAGGAGCTTGATCATCAAAGGAGAGGTTTATGTCTCATTTTATCATCCTGGGACTCTTTGAATACGAGTTTTGCCTGGGCAAAGGCAGAATGACTGGTGAGGTCAACGGTTTAATTTCTATTCCTGCACCAGAAATATGATTTGCTAACACACCAGGAACTTTTCCTCCTTTTCAATGATACTGGCATAATTTTGAGTGACAAGTAGAAACCATAATACTGCTACAAATCTCCCTGGGTTCTTGAAGAGCACTAATCAGAAAATAACATTCCACAGCTGTTGCATTCCTGAAGTACTCTTCACTGTTTACCCTGGGAACAGTTGTCATTATCTCCTGTTAGCAGAAAGCCTACACAAAGAGGATCTTTAAGGTAGTCAACATCATGCCCAGCCTGATCTCTTCTTGTGGCAGTCCCAGAGCCTCCTGTGTGTGCTGAGCACACCTTACTCCTTTTGCCTCTTCCCACAGTATTCTATGGAACACCCATCTTCACTGGAGAGAGACACTTCTTAGTAGATAAGTATTATCAAAATGCACACTTCACAATCACTTCACAACCACATTGTGGATGGGGCTGTTCCCACGTACCCAACTCACACATGTACTGATGTTTTTTTTGCATTGTCCCCACAAAAGCAGGAGGCAATGACAACCAGAGAAATGGAACAAAATAAAGCAAGCAAACAGGATATGAGTACAAATCCTACATCACACAAGATAGTGGCATCATTTTAGATAAAGCAGAGAAAATCCCCTATGGGTTCAGCATTTTATATATGAGTAGAGGCATATTTAACTAATGAAACATTTAATAGGTTTATGAAAAACATGGGGATTCACTCTGAGCAAGATTGAAACACTTTACAATAATCTTCATGGGTTTTTAATACATGCTGTTCTCTAGGTACAGTTCAAGATTTATCTTTACTTTCACTTTAAATCTTTTATTTTAAAGGGAGGCCGGTGACCACCCTAGGGGACAACAAAAGAAAATTCTACCTGTTGCTTTGGGCTATTTGCTTTAAACACTGCCACTTGCTTCCTTACAAAAGAAAATTCCAGAATTTGCTATCAACCTATTTAAGATGAACTTTCCATACAAAATGTCAAAATGATTGAATGAAATTTTCTTGCAAATCTTCCAAGTCAGAGAAAAAGGAGGTTCAGGAAAAACACTTTGATATTTCAAGACTCTCCAGTATCTAGGGCAAATTCAAGAGACAATTACTTTGGAGGTTCTAGATCAACCCACAATTTGCTATGTAAGCTTCAGGATTTGTTTAAAAGTAGAATCAAAACTGATTGCTGATTCAAATTGAAACAAAACCACTATTCACTCCTTTGTGTATTAAACTTGATTCTCAGGAATATTCACATAGCTCCCTTACCCTTTGGGCTTTCAGATTCACCATTGCTGAGTCATGGAGGTTCTCAAGAACCTTGTCCTGCTGTTAGCATGTCACACAGGACAATAGACACTGCAAGGTTTATGTTCTCATCATTCATCATGCAGAAAACTGCTGAAGCAATCCAGTTAATAAACCAAGACCCAGTGTAAGACAAAGCCAGAAGGCATTTATTTGTATAAAATCCCTGGATGTCAACAGTGGGAACTACCCTATTGCTTGGCAATGCTTTAAGCAGTAAGTTATTCAGTATTACTGGGTGTTCCTTGTGTTCCTGTCTCCCTTTCCATGACTGAGAGAGAACTGAGCTAGGTCCCAGAGAGGATATGAACAGAAAAGGTATTTGGTACAACTGCTCTGGCAGTCATATGATACAGCACTGCCTGCAAACACAGGATATTTCAGCTGTTCATAAATGTGAATGCATCCTAGGCTCTCAGAAAACCTGTGGTTACCTTTCTGTGTGAAAATTTGTTGGTTTGTTTGTCAGGTTTTGGTTTTTTTTTTTCCCCAGCACCAAATACCAATGATTTTCCTATTTGCCATAGCAAGACTCTTAATCAATCTGGCATGCTGCCTGGTTGAGATGGTCTTGAAGTTATGAGACTGGCAGGTCTCTTTATGGCTGTGACCTGAATGATTAATCATGTGGAGTGGCCATTTGCTGAGAGTGGGAAGCTTTTCGTGATTGATGGAAATGGGCCAGGCTGGAGGAAGAAGCTGAGAAGGAACCAGATATTGATTTGAAATCCCACTCATCCCGTTTGAGTTAGAAATGCTGGTAACAAATTCCTCCTTCTCCTCAAGCATTTACTTGCAGTTCTACAGCAGGAGAAAGAGCAGTGAATGGCAAATTAATGTGATTTAATGGACACATCCTCTGAAGTTTCCTTATGAGGAGAGAAACTTCCATAAGCCTTCCTGTGGCACTGTGGCACTTGTACCAGTGCTGGAGCACAGAGATTGATGAGCAAAGACATCAGAGCTGTGTGTAAGTACATGCTCTTCTGTGCATGGATTTGTTAGCCACCAGCATTACTTGGCTCTATGCAAAGAGAGTTGGCTCAGTTGCAAAGTCAGTTGTCAGAGGGAAGGTTTGAGGGGCTTGCCTGGCATGAAGGGATATCCAACAGCAGACAACTCAGAGCACATCCAGCTCTGCCTTTGGCACCTGGGGAGTGATGGAGCTCTTCACAGGGAGATGCCAGGACATTATTCCCATGGTCACCTGGAAGGCAGCATAGCAAACCCAGCATATCTGACCACACTGTGGCACCCTGTGAGGCGCCCATGGAACTGTAAGTTGCTGCATGAAGCAAAGAAAGAAAGAGCTCTGTTAGATTAGTAAGGTCACACATACCCATCAATCAATCACAAAGGAAGCAGGGAGAGGGATTATAGCACAACACAGCACATGTTGACATTTCAGATCCATTCTAGTGCTCATGGATAATCACCCACAAAGTCCCGTGCTATTTAGCAGGTCGTGTCTCACCATCACAAGGGGCTGAGTTTTGCTGCTCTTGACTGCTTAGAGCCCTGGTTTTGGAGCATCTGCCAATCATGCACACAATTTTTCTAATGTAGCTACTGCACATCCAAGCTCATCACCACTATAAGCACGTGCTCCTGGTGTTCCTGGCCTGCCTCTTGTTCTGTTTCTCATGTCTTAATCTAGCCTCTTAATTCCATCCATTAAGTTCGTTTTCCTGCTCCCACATCAAGCACTCCCACTAGAACAGAGTTATTTTTTTGACATATTTCTTCCCTCAGAGGGCTTCTCCTCTGAAACAGTTTGTTATCACCAACCAAAGTCACAGTCCATAATTTCATGCTGACTGGCCATATATCAGCATATCCCCTTTCCTGACCAGCTCCCACATCAGGGTTTTCCTCAAAAACAGCAAATAAGTATTGTGGACAGGAAAACTGAGGTTGGTTCCCTCTAGCCCAAGCCTTCTTCAAGCCAGAGTGCTCCCACAACATAGTGAAGGAAAGGTGGTTCTCAAGTCTTTCTGTCTTCACCACTTTCTCCAAACAGCAGTATACCAGATGAATAACAGATGAGGTGGGTACATATCAATAGCTGAACCCACAAATAAGTAAATAACAAGGCACATGCTTGCAAACCTCTGTCTGTCACTGCAAACAAATCCTACCTGCAGAAGGACGAATCCTACCTACCTCCCCCTCATGCCTAAACACTGAGTATTTCGCTGTAGTGGTTTAGAACTCTGCTCATCATACTGATCAGGTTTCTTGTCTCAGCACCAGACATCCCCCTAGACATACTGGATGGTGAAGTTGGCAGAGAATTTCACCCAGGAATAGTAAACCTAAATACCTTTAAGAATCTATTCTTGAAGATTTACATCACACTTGGCTATGGGCAAAGGAATTACACTTGAAATCTTGGTTTCAGAAAAAAAAATTAAGACATTTTCATGTCAAGCACCATATAATTGATCCAACAGATATTGTATTTGGGGAACCAAAGTGACAGGCATACATTAGGACCTGTCACACCCTTTTATGTTCAGAGTCCCTTTTTCATGCCCCTTCCCTCTAGAGCTTCACCCCACTAATCACTATGCAATGTCACAGCTGTCTGGGAAAAACATCGCCTGAATATAACAAGTCGACACATGAAAAATCAGTCTCAGTGGACGTTATTTGCTTTGGTGCTGCTTTTATTTGTGAAAATTCTCAGCTTTTAAATGCTGTACAGACTCTGTGACCTGGAGGCAGAGGAGAAATGGTAATGGAATAGGTCAACTTTTCTGTTGCTTTTAAGGAAAAGTTCTAGTGCTTATTGAACTGATGAAGCCTGGTTGCCTATGGTTATTCTTATATTGTGGTTGATTGCAAGTTCTGATTAAAGCTTCTCCCAGGGAAGGGGCACTTATAAGAGCTCTCTCCAGAGTGGACTCTCTACTATGAGTTCCCTCTTCAGCCTGTAGTCAGGGTACTTCAAGAGTCTCCAACCTATCTGGCTGGTTAATTTCACAAAATTTATAAGAATTTAATTATCTTTGAATTCATTTATTTGTTTATAAATCATAAAAAAAAAAAAAAAAAAAATCAAAAGTTATTGCTAACAACAGAGAATCCCAGTGTGATTAAATAAGGGACTGGGCTAAAATCCACCTCAGGCCTTTCCTCCTTCCCTCTCTCAGGCACATGAACCTGCATGCACACACACACATACACAAAGAGGGAAGAAAATGTGTGTTAATGCCTTAACATACTTGATGAGAGAAACTAACCCTGATAGGGCAGGCTGTCCCCCATATATGCAATCACCCCTGAACTGCAGTTATCTCTGAAAATTTTCCTACCAAACTTCAAGTTGGTGGGAATTCCTTTGGTTGTATCTTCCCATCCAGTGACCTCCTGCTACTTTCAAGTAAGGGAAGGCTCTCCACTGCAAACATGACATCTGCTGCAGCCACTGCTGGAGAAACCCCAGCTGCTACCTGCAGCACTAAGCCCTCAAGACCAGGCCCACAAAGCTGAAGGACCTCCTGTTAGGAAAAATATACTGTGACCTGGGGAAAGATAGAAAGGATCCTAAAAAGCTTTGCTTTATCCTCCCATGTTTTTTGCTAGTCTGTGTCATTGATTAATTTTTTTTTTCAGCTAAGTCTTGTCTTTTCTCACCATAAAAATAGGTCAAGCTCAAATCTGGGGGATGTGCCTTCAATACGTTTTCTGCCATAAATCTAGCTGGTGTTCCACTGTTTGTAGTTGCAGTCCACTAATTATTCAATCTCCTAATCGCAAGGCATTTCATTACAGTCCCGGTAGTAATTACTCACAAGATTTGGAGTGCTGTCTCCATCCAGTGGTGAAAGGCTAAAATGCTGCTTTTCAGGAGCTTCAGTTTTTCAGACTTCTTGCAAAGCATGAATTACATGATGTCTTGATTTTAAACTGCCCAGCTAGCAACTGGATAACTGCACCCTATATGAGACCGAATAATGCACATTCCATATAAAAATAAAAACCCTTAGTATTTTTCTCATAAAAATCTCATCAGCAAATGCTGTGGATTTTAATTCTCATCCTCCTTCAGACTTCAGCTTTGTCTTTGAAAGCTGATATTCTTCTGCCATTGTAACTGTTTCTGGAGACAAGAATGCATAACCTCACCCACCTCCCTCGCCTCTTCCTCCTCCAGTTTAATACAGCCACATCAATAACCTCCTCTTTGTTAATGTAAAAAAAAGGCATCTGGCAGTTCACATTTTTCATGTGTGGCAGCAGGAGAGCACCACTAAAGAGAGTGCAGGGTTAGAAGAATTAATGTGGCTTTGCCAGCAGAGACTCTGTAATTAGTTAAGCTCCTGGTTCTTTGCCTTTCTTATGCCACATTGATTTTAGCTGCCATGGACAGAAAAGAAAAAAATGCAGGCAGAGTTGGCTAGCAGTACCCAAAGGAACGCCAGGTTTATTCCTCACTGTAGCAGCTTGTGCTTTATGTCTTTCAAAGACAGGATGCCCCAGCTTGACTCTTACCTTGGCCTCCAGGAACACATTCTTGTTTTCCTTTCTCTTTGTTTTTGGCCTGGCCTCAGGAAACATTCAGTCTCAGATTCCCCTCCCAAAGAAGAGAAAAAATGTTGTTGTCTCAGCAGCACAACACCAACTTTATCAACAAATGGTGTGAAAGGTTAATTCAGACAATAAACGGCCTGCGCCGAGCTCTCAGCAATATTACATTGACCTGCTCTTTGTTTTGTTTTGTTTTCCCTAATTGCTTTCAAGTATGCCAAGGCCTGGCTGATCTCCAGAATCCTGGAGCCAAAAAACTGTGCAAATCCATTTCTAACCCATCTCCTTGGACTACCCTCAAGGCAGAGCTGGCACAGTTCAGACAGTGGTTCTTTGTATTCTGAGGACACTACTGAAGCCTGTGCAGGTTCACTGTGTGTGCTGTTTGTCTATGAAGCTACAGTATGGGATTGGGAAGAAATCAATTTTTTCAATGCTGCCCTTCAGCATTTTAAACCCACGTATGGCCCATTCTCTTTTGAAGGTATGATAGCTCTGAAGTTCATAAAAAGATTTGTCAGTAAAGCTGTGCCTGAGATATTTGGAGAGCCACTGCTGAATGCTCATTTGTTTTTCCCTTCAGCTGCCAGGTAAATCCCTGATTCCAGAAAGTTTTGAAACAAAACTTGCCAGGAAGTTCAGGAGCGTTTGGACTATCTCCTTGTTTTGGATCAGTTCCTAGATAAAAGCATTCATTCAGATGGTCCTTTTAAACTGAACAGGACTGGTAAGGTACTATTAGCACACCGAGTTATGTGTGAAAATATGCTGAAAATCTAGTTTTAATTTCTCGTGAGGTCAAAATGCAAATCTAGAAGTAATAAGGATAATTCTCCTTTCTTCTAATTTCTCACTTCATTATTGAAGTGCTAAGGAAAGATATTAATTTTTACAGAAGAAAATCTACCTCACTCAGGAAAATCATTAGCTTATTATAAAACTAAGGGTTAAACAATCTCCCTTTTTATTTCACATGGATTTCTTTAAAATAGATAATGCGGTTCTTTGAAAAGATGTGACCTTTTGAAAAAAATGTTCTCCATGTCCCTGGGACTTTTCTATATCTCTTCCTGGCCAAGAGTACACCCCCATATACCAGCTCCCATCCTCAGGTTACATTGTCAAGGAAAGCATTCAGGCTGGACTTGGATGGTTCCACTGGTCCTTTGAAGAAGACACTGAAGGGCACCTGCATTTCTTAAACAGCCAGGTGAGAGCCCCTGAGAGTTGTCTCCTCTGCTTAGGAGCAGTTCTGCAAGTCTGGCAACAATGCTATTGGAGCCAACCTGCCTCTGCATAGGGGCTCCTGCCTCCTACTGCTGTTTAGGTGAATCCCACATGAACTGCATTGCCAAAAAAGATGCATATTGCAAAACAATCATACAAAGTTATTATCCTTGCCATTCAAAATTAAAGTATGGTGCCAAGGAGGTGGTTAACCCTTAATGAGAGCTATCAGCAAGTGCAGGTGGAACACAGACTGCTTACTGAACAGTGCGTATTCAGTGGGGCTGTGAAGCAGGCTCTAGCCCCTCTCACCACATTTCATTTTTCACACTCACCTTCATTTTTCACCTTCTTTAACAGATGCATTCTCCTGAAAGCTTGCTGTAAGAGATAATTGTAAGCACTTACCTGCATTTCTAGACAATGGGATTGTTTATAAATGCTGAACACTTGTTGATGAGACAGAGGCTGTCTACGATATTCAGCTGATTTATCAATTCCCAGCCTTGTATCCTGTGACTCACAAATCCCCTGGTCCCATCAGCCTGCAATGACCAGAGAGTTCTCCACCATGCTTTACTTGGAATAACTCTGGCCAATTTACAATGCCCCAGGAAAAAGGCACCAAACTGCCCAAACTCTCATGTAAGTCACTCGTATTTAAATCCTCTAGTCCATGGAATTATTCATGTACCCTTTGTCCAAGGAAAGAAAAATCAGGTAATAGAAGTATTTTCATGGAAAGCTTCCTCTATCTGTTAAACTAAAACAAGTAATTTCTTCATTCTGATCGGAGAGTTTCCAGACTCCCACAGTTACTTATAGTGCAGGGCTTTGCTTAAACCATACCAGTCTTGTTCTGAGTAACCAGAAGAGTTGGCAGTGACCACAAATCACTGGATCTTTGCCTAGTTTTGTTTCTCAGATATCTCTCTTGCCCATCCTTGCAAATAACTCAAGGCTCAAGGTAAGTGAAGATTTCCCATGCTTACCCCCAGCACAGACTGCTGTGCTGACTGTCACTCCAGGGGTTCAGAAAGCTTCCTAACCCCTGCTGGAGAATCCCTCCAGAAGGATTTTTTTCCTCCCCTAGTCCAGATGACAACTTTGAAGTAGGGTCTTGTAAATAGGTAGTAAAGAGCAAGCAATAGCAACCCTGACTGAACTTCCAAAGAATCCTCCCTCTGGACTTGTCTGCATATCTAAGGCAAAGTTTGCTGCCTGTCTTCTAGGTGCCTACTGTAGTCACTGTGCTGTTCTGTGCCAAGCAAAAATATTCTGAGCCTTCCCAGTATATCATTAGCTACAGGGTTGGTAAACATTGACTTTGCTCCTATGCCTGGAGGATTAACTTCTTACAATTGCAGCCTGTGATAAATAAAAGAAACTTGGGGGGAAAAACAATGTGTTATCAGAAATCCTTGCTGTCAGGGCATTATTGTGCTGGGAGCTGGGATTTCTCCACCCCTGTTCCAGCATTTCCAGACTAGAACACATCTGTGTCTCTGGGAACTCAGTTCAGTATTGCTCTGCTGCTCTTCCAAAACAATCACTAATTCCAGATGGCTGGGGGGCGGGACACCCTTTTATTTGACAGCACTCCCATATCTCACAGCTATGCATGGCTGTATCTGTGCTTACAGTCCTGCATCAGAGATAGTGACTTGGAGCACAGTGGTGCACAGTGTCTGGGAGGCCTGACAGCCACCACACAGCAGCACAAGGCACTCTGTGTCTGTGTGTGTATGTCTGTGTTCTGGATCTTCCATACTCCTGCGTATACATGTTTCTAGCAGACTGCAAAAAAACACCATGAGTAATGAAAATAGAACTCAAATTCTTCTACTGTTCATTCAAATATATTTGCCTTTCTTTTAACTCGATCTAATTCCTTACTTTTTCTCTTTAATCATAATCTGTAGTATTCAGATAGTGCAACTTGCAGCTATCCATTGATTTTATAATCTAGCTGTCACAAGACCAGGCACGGCATCTTAGGTCATAAGAAATTACCAATAGGGGTGAAAAAGAGAACAAGACTAAAGTTCTTTCTTCTACTAAATAACATTAATGAATAACTCTAAGTGTGTAGTCAGAATTTGTTCTGAAAAACCACAGTACTAAAAGAGAATTAAGAGTGACGGAAGACAGACAGCTGTATCGGCCAGAGGACTTCACATCAAGCTGAGCATGAATGCACCTGTAAAATTACACTTGCTAGAAAGCAGCTTACAAGTTGGAAGGTGAGTACAAAAACTCCAACAGAATGATTAAAAATTTAAATACAGTACGTAATTTTAAGAATCTTAAAACATTGGAATGGCTGCACTAGCTCAAACCAAAGGTCCTTCAAGTCTAATACTCTTTCTTCAACTGTTCCATTAGTAAACCCCTTGGAAGGTTAGCACAGGGTAAGCACATTTGCTAGTGTTCCCTTTTACTCCCCTTAGCTCCAAATATTTTCTGCTCAGGAAATTCCTGAGCTTGAAGAGATTTATATGTTTATTAAACCCCAACAGAAAACTCTTTCAAGATTTGCCCAGTTTCAACTTGAACCTCTCTCATAGTCTTGTCATCACCCTATTTTTGCAAATTCTGTAAGTCTACTATCTCTTGTATGAAGAGCCGCTTACTTTCTTTATTTTCCTGGAACTGACTGGTCCTTGTAGCCCAAAAGACTATGAACAGTCAATCCCTATCCATGACCATCCATTACCACTGATGAGGGCTGTGCCTTACCCCATAGCCACTTCTCAAGGCTGAAGAAAGATAATCTGCTCAGCCAAACCTCATATGCAGATTCCTTCGTCTAATTATCCCTGTGGCCATTTTCCAAATGCCTTCCAGTTTTAACATTGTGTCTTGAAGATCAGGGGATAAGAACAGACCAGAGTCAACTGTTAAGTAAACCATGGATGTATATATGTTCTCTTGATTATTTACTCCTTCCTAAAATATGGTTTGCTTTGCTCATTTCTCCTAGACCCAGAGCTGTAGTTTTCCTGGACCTGTGCCCTACAACTCCAAGGTCTTGCTAACAGTGATCATCAGATTTAGGCTCATTACTTTTCATTTTACCCCATGAACATTACATTCATCTACTTCAATCTCCACTTGCCACTTCATTGTTTAATGATCCAAGCCTCACTGGAAGTAACAATATTTACTGATATTACTAACTTACTTATACAATAAATAAGTGTGAAGAGATCACCCTTACAGCTGTTCTTTCACAATTTTAATCCAACAAATTTTCAGCGGTGACTTTCTTCCCTTCTTACAGCAGCTCTTTATAACAGTTTCAGGAAGAAACGGAGTCTCTACAGAAAGATCAGCTTGTCATAGAATGTTTTTTAAAAATGAACAAAACAAGCAAAAAAATGACAATTCTCTGGTCAGAATCACCTTGCACATACATATTGGCTTGAAATGGAGTAAAACCTTTAGGCATGTACAACAAAAACAAGACTGTATTTCTCGACTGTGTTAAGTGACTAATATATTTTCCGAGCCTAATTTGTGTATTTGTTTGCCTGGAAATGAATTGTATGGCTTAAAAAAAAATGCACTAAAGATGGCTTGTTGTTTATTTCATAGAGGAGTGCTGTGCCATGTAGCATTTCTGTGGTTCTTAGGTGTCATGGACAGAAAGTAAACAGATTTATGATATTGTTGGAATAGACTGTGGGTCTCATGAGGTGTGACAGCTGTTATTTTACAGTACTTAAGTCAGTGTGAAGTGACAGTCAGCCACCTACTGGAAATGCTACATACAGGCATAAATAATGTGTATCCACAGGACTCCTGCAGCACATAAATGCAATAATGCAGTCATATCCCCTCTTTCAAATGCACTTTCCTTGGAAAATCAAGACCATTTATTGGGCAGCTGTGATGGTCCATGACAAATTGCCCATTCTCCATGCTTACCCATTCTTTGTGGCACAATCCACCGTTTTCAAACATAGTCTTTATCAGCTTGCAATTTATTCCATCCACATTCTTTTTAGTACACAGACCAATTAAATCCACAGATGTGAAAATAACTACCTATGTTGTCTTCATTAAAGATCCACACATCAAAAAAAATATATTATTTTCAACATAAAACAGAGGTAGTTCCTGATCCACCTTCATCACAAGAGAAGACAAAAGTTTCAATAGAAGCACCTTGTACACAGGACATGCTTTATAACACAGCCAAAAACATTACCTGAAGCAGTCTGTTAATTTGACACTGGTTCAGGAGGCAGGACCTGATTGAATAGAGTCAGAATAGCTTCATGATAAGAGTACAGTGTCAGGAGTCAAGAAATCAAGCCTCTCCTCATGGCTCTATCTCAGATTATTTATGTAACGATGCATAACCCAGGTCAGGGCTCAAACGCGTGACTGAATTATGAGCATGCAATAAGTTACTGTGGGTCTAAGCAGCAATAACTCATGAAAACTCCTTGCATTCTCATAGCCAGTGAAGGATACATAAGCTGATACAAATACTTTGAATCTGGGCAGATGCAAAACAGTACTTAGAAAGTGTAAATAATACTCAGTTGTCAAGGGGATAACTTCATAGTGTGCCCTATGTTGATTTCATTAGATGCCATAAGTTGAAATAAATATTTTTATTTTAGCAATCATAAATCTACCTGTGGAGGTATAAGTGCTCCAGCTACTTCCTTCCCTTATCTCTTACAGATATTTATTTATCATTTGTTAAAAAGTGTGTTTCCCTCAACACAGAAGATATTTTGTAAAATATTTACCCTGCTCAGGTTAACCTTCACACTCACCAAAGTAGTGGGTTTGGTTGGGTGGGGTTTCAGGTTTGTTTCACCTTTAAGCTTCAAGGTTATCACGCTACGCGCTGATTAAACCAACTTATTCTGCCAGGAAAATTTCTTTCCAAAAATTTGTAATTAAATTTCTATCAGCAGATTTTATATAAGATATCATCTGTCAGCACCTGTCTCACTTTATGCCAAATTAGGTATCATCTGTCCTCCAAAAGACAGAACAAAAGCAGAAAACCAGTACAAAACTTCATGCTATATATGTAGCTAACTCAACAGGATATGGAGAAAGACAGGAGGAAATCAGGTTTCTTTTAAATGGTTTGCACTATTAAAAAACCCCTAAACCCATTTAAATGGGATTTGCAAAATAGGTTTTGTATGTACAGACTAAAGTCAATTGACAGGAACTTGCAAAGCAAGTAGAAACATAACTACTATAGCCACTGCCAAATGGGGAAAATACAGCAACTGGAGCAGAGTCATCAGCCATCAAAAGTAGAAAAAAAGCAGAGGGGAGGAGGGTGTAAGAAGAGGTGAAGACATTATGTGTTGTTGATAGTAATAACATTTCTACCAACAAGCCACAAGCTCTGCACTCAGCTCCCAGCAGAAGCAAGCTATATTTATGCTCCATCTGCACAGGTAATGATTTAATTTATTTGTACACAAGTGATAACATCTGCACTCTGCTCCCAGCAACAGTCTGAGCCCTTCCTCTGCCCTGCCTCCCCACCTGTCTCCAAGTCTGAGCTACCAAGAGGTGGTAGAACCACGCACCCAAGCAGGCATTGGCTGCCTGACAGGCTGAAGATCCATATTATTTTAAAACAACTTTCAGTGCAAAAATTTACATATTAAAGACTGAAAGACTGAATCAAATTCATTGTTGGGCTTCATTAAGCAATTTGGGCAGAGAGCACCTTCTCCTTCAGCTGGAGCTCTGCATGCTGAGCATTAGTGATCATGGTGCTGCAATGGATTCCCCTGCTTCAGCCAGGTGGAGTCTGGCAAACGCTGCCACAGCACAGGTGCTTCAGCTCCACTTCATCATTTGAGTTCCCTGAAGTGCCTATTGTTGCACAGCAGAAGAGACAGGTATGTTACTACTGCCATGTGGGCATAACACACAACTTGTCATAAGATCACTACCTAAAATCCTGCATATTGAAGGCTAAAAATCTTGCAAGTTCCAAGTCCTAAAGTAAAATAGGTTAAACACTATTGCAGCCTCCAGACAGCTCACTTCATCTATCCTAATTCACACTCACTTCCATGTCAGTGAAAGATGAACAGATTACGGCAATAACATCCAACAAGTAACCACTAAAACTTCATTTTCTTTCTTGTATCTAAATAAAATTTTAGTAACAAGTGCTAACAAGTGCATTCAGTGTGGAATTAGAAAAATCTTAATAACACAGCAACACAGGTATAGCTTCAGGGTCCCTTGATGTGTATTACTCAATATTCTGTACTTGTTTCCTGTTTCCTCTAAATCCAGCATAACTGTCTGGAGTAACAATAACAGTCTCTGCTTGTGCTTCTGGCTACCATATGTACGCTGGCCAGAATTCTTCAGCTTAACATATGAGACGTTACAGCCCCACCTAAGACAGGTTCATGATTCAAGCTATTGACAGAGCCAGACACCAACACCACTGATCAACAGTGGTGAATAATTCCACCACACCAGCGCCACTGAGCCAGTTGTCAGCACCCATTCCCAGTGGCCCACAGCTGGAGATCAGGTGTCAGACTGAGCAAAGGTGCATCAGATTTCACTCTCCCCTCATGCATGCCTTTGAGAGGAGCATCACTTTTTGCCAGCCTAGAGAAACACACTACTCAGATTCTCAAGAGACCAGCAACACAAGTCAATACAACCCCCAGCAGAACCCCCTCCCTTTTTGTGCAAACACACAAAAAAAATATATTAATACCAAGGGTCACGTTCATTCCTTGGTGGACTGTCCCAGAAGAGCTGCTTGGGCAAGATGATCTACCATCTCCAGCTAATGTCTCAGAGCCTTAGCAGAATCCTGCAGCCATCCCTAGGGATCTGAGCATCTCCACAATACCTTTTGGTGCGACTGCAACCTCAGCAGGAACAACACAAGCAGTAATGTTCATTTCAGTGCCACTGTAGCTTGTAAAATAGGTGCTGTTGAATCACACGCCACTGCATAATAGGTAACATGCCCCAAATTAAGCTTTGGAGTACATCACTTCAAAGCAGTATTATTGGGCTTTGGTAGTGGGGTTTTTTTACTACTGTGTCTATTTTTGTTTGATTTTGGAAAAGTTGGTTGCTTTGAAAAGCTTTTCAAAAAAAGGAACTGGAATCAAGGATGAAGCACAGCCATAGCCTAGAATTGATTCAGACCTATACCAGGAGTGACTGACGGTCAATGGATATCACAACTGCCAAGTGGCCTCTACAGAGCTGGTCTCTTCCCATTCCTGAAGGAACAGGTGCCCACAGGACAGAAGCCAGCAGCACGGCTGTGTGAATCACTCACTATCTGAGGGCAGATCAGTCAGGCTCAAACACAACAGCTGCCAGGGCCAAACAATCCTCTGAACAGCATTTTATTCTGAAAGGAGCCCCATACATGGCACAGCTGATAAACTCCACACGTGGATTTTAAGTCCAACAGACACTCCTAATGAGTTTTCAATTTGCAAATAATTTTTAAAAACCCCCACACTCCTCACCATATAAATGCAGATCTTATATTGTTTCCAACATGTTTAGTCCTCAAAAATCTAGGTTTGCATTATTAAGATGACAGTTTGCTTGGTTTACAAGGAAGATTATTCTAATAAGAAATGGCCAGACAAGACAAACCAAATCCCAAAATTTTCATACACTTCACCTTTTAAAGATCAGAGCCAGAAAACAAGAACTTTCAAGCAGTCTTGTGAATCAGCACAACAGCACCTGACCTTGGCTTCAGAACCTGCGATTCCCCGTGGCACTCCAAGCCTCTAGCGCTGGCCATGCTGCCCTCACACACCTCAGCAGGGCAGAGAACAGGCAGTGACCCATCAGCTCCAGGCAGAAGCTTTCAGCTCTTACACCCGCTGCGTCTCAGGAAAAAAGTCCTTTAGCACACGCTTTTTTTGCTTGCTTTGTTTAAAGGCATAATATCTTAACTCCAAGCCATTCCCAACATCTCCAAAAAAATACAAACCAGGTGAAATTGACTGAATTTTTTTCAGCCCCACTCTCTTCTCCCTGCCAACTCCATCATCTCATTCAGGGAAAATGCAGTGGTCAAAACATTCCATAAAACACAAGCACCACATAAACCACTTCAATTTGGTTTCCCATCTATATTTTGAAGAAAAAAAAAAAAAAGACACATCACATCATTAATTTTCACAAGTTTAATGTAATGGCACTCTAATTAACTTTACAGTACTTTTATCTCCACTAGATACTGTGTTTCAAAAGTATAATGGGAAGAAAACAAACATGGAAAAACACTTTTGTGGTAGTTTTAAAATCGAAATCATTTGGAGTTACATACGCACAAATTACTTTCAAAAAACTGTTCAAGATTTTATTTTTCACCCTTATCTAACAAAAACTGATTTTGTTGGGTATTTTCATAAGACTTAAAGAGAGATCAAAGATGGCACTTAAGAAACCCTGAAGTCAGGGGTGTCATAAGGTTATACCAGGACTTCCGCTGGAGCCTGCCATGAAGCAAACACTATAAATAGGGAAAGAATGTGCAAGAGCTCTGAATAAGTGAGAAGCACAACATGTTTTGCAAGCTTGTGTTCTGAGGGCCATGAAAATGAAGACTCTTGGCTGAGGAAAGCCTGCCTGAATTTCCCCAGCTAAAGTATATTAGAAGCAAACCCATCACAGAAAACCACAGGGACAGCCATATACTGGTTTCTGCAGATTTGACCTTGGATCGACAACAAAAACAACCAGAAAGGTGACTTGATAAAGACATAGAAATAATGGATAGCATTTGTTGTTTTTCCCATGACAAGTAATTAAGAGAAATAATATGAAATCAAGGTAAAATAGACTAGGCAGAAGTTTTTTTTACGGTGGATTAGCTAAAAAGATAGCAATATTATTGGTTTTCTTACCAGTTTCATACTTACAGTTTAAAGAGATCAAGAAAACAAGTACACTTTGTACTAAGTTTGGAGCATTCTTAAAGAGGGGAAACTAGTCTAGAAGCAGCCAGAACCCTTATTTTCACCTACAAGTTTAGCTCGAAAGATTGTGAACTCATACAGTCACTTAAATGACTTGAGTTTTTGGGGTGAAATGTGTTTCCTACAATTTAGAGTGTTCATTTTAGCTTTCATTCCCTCTAATTCAAAGTTCAAGAAGGGACCTAAGTGAATTGCTCATTCTACTATTTCCAATTATTTTTTTTAATTAAGAAAATATTCACTAGACTAAGAAAGGCATTAATATTTTACCTGTGCATCCCACTTCTAGAAGTGCCTCCCACCAATGGACATTCACAAACACTCTCATGTTTAATACTTAATCTTTGTGAGAGAAAGTAATTCATAAGTTCAAGTTAATAATTTGTTCACTTGGATACCCATATGATATGAATTGGGCACATAGTTTGATTCATGCACAGGACTAATGGAGTATGTTAAAGAAAATAAATGCAGAAATCTACACAAAGTACAACTTTTGCTTGAATCATATATTAATTATACAGAAGAAACAAAAATCTCTACTTACACAGAAATGGGTGAAAAAAACAAACACTCAATCCAGCACTTTTCTTACTATAAGAATATTGCACATTCCGATAACGTTGCACGAATTACTGGCTTTTAATAAAGACCATATATGAGGTATTAGTCTATTAATAAATAAAGAAGAACATGGAAAAGGAAAAGCACTTAATATAGCGCAACAATCCATTCCAAGGATTAGGCAATGAAAACTGAACAAGCAATAATACGTACACTTGAGGGGAAGGCTAAAGTTCCTTAGCAAATAGGCAGCTTTCAATATCCATCTGAGAAGCAAAGGGTTAAATCTCTTAATAAAAATATTAAGAACTCAAAGCCTATTTAGAACACTACTAGTTAAAATGCTTATTTTGCTCATGCAAACAGCCTGAAAGGTAAATTCTTACCTCCCAGTTCTAAAGGAACAGCAAATTTAACATACTGAACCTGTATGACTAGTTAAACAGAAGTTACTAGTTATACTAAGTTACAAAAGAACTTTTTGATTGATACCAGCTAAAGTGTTTGGGGGTTTTGTTGTGCAGCATGTTATGGTGGTTTTTTCTTCCTTTTTAGTTTTAAGTAGTTTACAGTGGTTGTGGGTTTCCATGGTGCTAAAATCACTACATATTAGTACTGCCCTCATTAGCAGTTTCCAGCCCCACAAGGCATGGGATGAATACAAGGACCGCAATTTTCAGTTTCACTCTGGTTAGGCTAAGAATTTACCTCTCAAACCACTACGCTGAAAAATTCCTACTGACAGGTAATAAATCTGTCAATCTAAACACTGTAGCTTTTACTTAGACTCTTTCAGGAACACCAACAATCTGTAGGCAAGCTTATCTTATTGAAGTTCCTAAGATCTCAGAGGGCTATTTCAGTTCAATAAAGTGAGTTATTAAACGTACCTTGCACACGTGGTAATATAATTGATTACACGTGGTAAGCATTAAACGTGAGTGTTTTGGGTGTGCCCTTCCAAACATTGTCAGAGAGATATTTGTATTGCGGAAGGAGGGGAAAAAAAACGAAACAAAAACTTTGTGTGCACAAACTTACATACATGAATATCCCTATATCCTGTAAATAAGTCAAGGGTTATTCAACTCCTAAGATCGTTTCAGGCCAATTCAGGAAAAAAATTAATTCCTACATCACTCACAGTCTTAACATATTCTCTCGCTATTTTCCAACTTCAAAAAGTAAGGGTTTTTATTAATACTTCTGCAATGCTAGAGAAAGTAACAAAGACCCAGGGAAGCCATATTTCTGCTGCTATTTTGTGTAAATTATGTAATTTGCACAGTAAATCTGTATCAGGTAAAAACTGCAAGTGCAAACTTGGAAAGAAATGATTAAAAAAATAGCAGCACATCAAAATTAAATATCTCCTCTGCTTCAATCCACACACCAGTAATTCAATCAGCCCTGAACTGGCTTATATGAAAAAAATTATATTCAATTTCTGAAATGAAAAATATATATCTTGTGTTCTTTAAGGAAAGTGTTACTAAACTGAAATATATATAATTTTTCTGTCACATGAGATTATTTCTCTCCCATTCTAAGTAGTTGTTGACACATTTACTTCCCAACAGCATGTTCTCTCTTGAAGATTAGTTTCATCTACAACTTCTTTATAGTAGTTTAAGTGTTTTTTAGAAAATACAGTTCAGAGAATTTTTTCCATGTTAGCACAAAACCAAGAAAGATTATGAAGATGTTGAGAAAAGAAGAAAAGTTTAGAAGAAAGGAAACATTATTGTCCAGAACAGTCAGTGTATGTGGTAACCATGTTTCCTCGTCTCTGAGTGACAGTCCTGCAGTGCTTGCTGGATCCATGAAACCTGGCATCAGTTCGCACCGCGTGTCTGTGTGCATTTTCAAAGTCACTGAATGAAAACATCTTTTCCATATTTTCAAACACATCATCGAACAGTCCACCTCCAAAAGAAAACTCTTGAAAAGAACGTCTTTGCCGATTATGAGACTCCCGATGACTTCGGAAGTGATTTTCAAAGTGCTTTTTTGACCGCGAGTTTTGACTAAATAGGTCGAAGTCTTTGAACAGATCGTCAAAGTTGAAATTAAATGACTGATGGAACGGGCTTCCATTACTTCCTCTTCCTCCATGACGGCCAAGCTGATCATATTCTCTTCGTTTATTCTCATCTGACAATGTTTCATATGCTATTTATGTTTAAAAAAAAAAGTTACAGTTCATTTCCATTTAAAAAAACAGAAAAAGAGAAAACCATACACAAATACAAAGAACAGCAGCTTTCTCTCCCACTCTTCCTGAACCAAACAAATTTCAAACAAGACTTTCATTCAATGTTCAAGCCCAGTTAAGCTCAACATTTATTTACTTTCCTCCAAACCAAAATAAACTGCTTCAAAATAGTTACTTACAATAATAAACAAACACAGCTATATTATGAGGATAAGTTACACATAATACGACACAGTTTAACTACCAATAAATATTAATGTTTAGATTTGAAAGAAAATAACAATGAGAGGTGGTCATTAGAAAGCCTGAAGTAAATGGATGAGTTAGGAGCTCTACCTAACAAGACAAAGGATCTGCTGCACTGCTATCACAGAAACACAGGGCAATGTCTGCAAAGCTACTTTGGCACCCAGCCAACCAGCACGTTCTAGGTACGCTAGTTACAACCAAGCAACAACATAAACATTGAGAAGATAAAGAAAATTAATTTCACCACGTGCCAATTGTCAATTTTTGTAAAGTTGAGCAATAGATTTTGTGACTGGATACACCCAAAATGAAATTAGATTTCCCTCCAGTCTTTGGTTTAGAACTACAGCTACTGGTATTCCAAGACAGAAACTCTGATAGAAAATATATCCGTTCTCATAACTAAATATTTTAAAAACTCATTTTCATTTTCTTACCTGTCAAAGACCTAATTATTCTATATAATTCAACATTTAAGAGTTCCTATTTCCTCCTGTAGTAGGTGCTAACAACTGCAGTAAGTTTCTAACAAGGCTGTTGCTCCCTTTCATTATATTACTATTTTTCTTTCAAAATTACTCTTCTGCAAACAAGAACGTAAAAGCCAGAAATTCCATTTAGCTTAGTTAGGAGAACTACAGAGATAGATGGATGTTATATCTGAGTCTACAGGCAATAGAAGTGGGTATAGCTTATTTTTCAGCAAGTCTTTCTGTTCTTGATTATCCACTTGCACCATTTTATTTTATCACACAATACTTACAAGTGGTACATTCATAGGATCACAGGATAGTTCAAGTTAAACATGACCTCAGCCTCTACTCTAACCTCTTGCTCAAAGTAGGTTCAGTTATGAGATCAGACTAGGTTAGTCAGCACTTTACCCAGTCATCCTGAAAAGTGTCCAAGGATGGAGACTGCACAACCTCCCTAAGCAATTTGTTCTAACCCTGGCCTGTAGAATAGAATCACAGAATTGTTAAGACTGGAAAAGAACTCCAAGATCATCAAATCCAACCATTATCCTCACGGTGAAAAAGTTTCTCCTTATAACTACTTGAACCTCTTGCACCTGTTGTCTACTGTATTTCAACCATGAACCACTGAAGCACCCTGCTGTGTGTTTTATAATCTCCCCATAGTTACTGCAAGGTTGCTGTTAGGCCCTCCTGAAGCCCTGGTAGTAATCCTGAGCTGGATCTTATGAAACAGATCAAAAGGTAACAATTAACGTCCTAAGGCTAAGGCTGTCCTACTACCAAGTATTTTTTGGTGAGAAAAAGAATATGCCAAAAGCCTAACAAACAGAAACGCATAAACTGTGTAAAAGACTTTCCTATGTGCAAGAACACAGAAATAACTCAGATTTTAATGCTGGACATTTGACAGCACTTAAGTGGATTTCAGAAAAAAAGAACTTTTCTACCTCTTATTCAGTAAAAACAAAATGCACTTATATCTATAAGACATGTATCAAGTTATTAAGACAAAAGATAGCATGTATTACCTTCAGCAATTTCTCTAAATTTTGCTTCTGCTCCAGGACTCTTATTTTTGTCTGGGTGGTATTTCATAGCCAGCTTGTGAAATGCCTTCTTAATCTGGCGGTCAGATGCATTTTTTGGAACTCCTAAGATATCATAATAGCTCTCTGTAGCCAGTATCAATTCAGTTATCATTAAAATGCAGAGAGCAAATGTGAAGACAGATTGCGTGGTGGCCATTTCTCCCGCTCCTAAAAGAAAAAGAAATATACGTGAAGAACAAGTTATTTTACATTCCACAACAACTTAGTTTCAACTGTAGGCTGGCAGAGGAAGACCAGTACGTTTCAGGAGTCAATGACAGACTTGTAAGTGCACTGTTTTACACCTGTCAAACTCCATTATGCTGTTGCCATATTCACAGCATACTAAGTGAAAACACTGCAAAGTAACTTTTCATATGCCTAACAACCACCTTAGTGTTCATCTTCGTTTTACACTTAAGTGATCATTGTCATACAAAGTCGCAGAAGTAAATACACAGCATCTAACATTTCACACTGCCACACCTGAACAAGCTTTACATTAATCCTTGAGATCTAGGACCACACACACAGCAGCTCTAAATTAAGCACAGCCTGCAAAAACTGACTCTCTAATGGAAGACCAATTCACTGATCAGCTGGTGCAACAATAGGAGCCTGAAAACACAACTGGCCTAGCAATGACTGTGAGGTGCAGGAAGACAAGACTATTAGACACTTGTGCTCGGGCTTCAGTTAGTTTAACCAACCTAAGGTGAACATGGTAAAGAGCAGATCATTCATTTCCAGAGTTCAGCCAAGTAAAGCACACTTTCCTTTATTTAACAATAGGCTGGCTTAGCTCAGCCACATATCAGGCTACAAGATAAAGGAAAACACCAACCATATCTTTGATATCAAAGAATTCATCTGATAAATACCACTGCTGAAAGATTTACATATGAAACCATCAGTGCTGGAACTGGAAGCAAAAAAAGTCTTTTACACCAGACAAGTAGCTTCAACAATAATTAAAAGCTGTAACTTTTTTTTCAACAACATATCTGTCAAAAAGATATATTTTGAAACAAATATATAAGAACTTAGGGGAAAATTGTGGCATATATAAATGATTTAAAAACACAGTTGCACATAGCCACATGATGTCTCATGATTTTCATGAAGGACAGGGTGAGCTGTTCCCACTAGAGGGTGAGAACAGATAATATGCCTGTGCGTATTATATTTAAAACACAGAGTGCAGAAAGGCAAATGTTCAAAGACAGAATGCTGGCTGACACCTGACCAGAAGGATGTATGACAAGACCCTGAACATTCTAGATGTAACATGTCCCCCCCCCCCNACTGATTTGAATGCAATGTAAGAACAACTCAGAGACGATTGGTATTATTTCCTGAAAGTTGAATAAACAAACTTTCAGTCTGAGCACCAATAAAGTTAGAGTACTTTTGCCAGCCAGCATGGGACCCAGTATTTGTCAGGCAGAATTCAAAACTTCTGAATATCTAATACATACAAAAATTAAGCATTTACCTGGAAGTCAATACCCTCTAAACAAAATTAAAATGCAAGAATCAAAAATGGAAAAAAGAATACCATTTCTAAAAGGTAAGTCAAGAGACTAAAATGAATGCTGTGAGACAAGAGCAAAAGGCTTGCAAGATTAATCTACCCATGCCCTCTCAAGCATTTATTTGGCCAGCAGCCTGCATGATATCAAGTGTTAAGGGGCAGCAGGCGAAACAAATTGTATTCTGATCAGTGTACTTAGAAACCCAATGGACAGTTCTTTCCAGTATTCTTCATGCACAGTATCAGACACATAGTACAAAGTTTTCCCCTGTATCTTCTCTCATCACTTCACTAACCTGAAATTTTACCACTTGGGCACTAAGAACTACACACATGTACATCCCTCCACAGTTTTGGGGCTTTCTTCCTGTTTGTGCTTTATAGATGCAGACTTATGTGTTCATCTCACACATGTGATTGTTTTTATTTACTCCATTAACCCACACCTGCATCATGTCTGCATAATCACCTGCTGCATTCTCTTAAGGTCAACCATCCTGCTTCTACTACTGAACACTGAAAAGAGCTAAAAGGAACAGTTCATGTCCTCCATTAAGAGCAAAACCCTCTTTCATAACTCATGAGAGCCAGAGATCATCAAGTTAGTCCTTTCAGGTTTTCTGTTCCAGCTAACCATCTCAGCTTGTATTAATTATTGATAGTAAAATACACCTGTATTTTTCTTTTCCTACAGTTCTTTACATTAGGAGTTCTGTAATGAAGTTCTTCTCTATATTTGATTTCTAAAGCATAGTTAAAAAACAGTACTTAAGTTTCACTGTTTTTTAAACTAGCAAACACAGATTTAATGCTGCCCTTGAATGAATCAAACTCAAATTTAAGAATAAGATGTAAATGAAAATCAAATACAAATAAAACTCCAGTATATGCAGCATTTTAAACTTCATGGGGTTATCAGAGAGAGCAAGTCTTTACTGCCAATTATTCAATTTACTTTTTAGAAAACACGTATTTTATATGCTCTCACTATCTTAGTGTTGCTACTATCTTAGTGTTGCTACTGTCAACTACTTTGGCCCTGCCATGCCTAACTATTTTTACAATCCTTTTCAAAATAAAGTCTCTTTTAAATACTTTTTTTGCTTATGTCTCTTCACCCTCTGTTTCTCATCCAAAAGGGACAGGTAAGATGCTCTTTCCAGGCCATACAGTGTAGCCACTTAAACCACACTCCAGAATTCAATACATTCTGTACACATTAAGTTTATACCATAATGAGCTCTTCTAATAATTATCTAGGTACTTTATCTAGGTACATCTGTCAATGAAGTAAGAGACCTTATGCCAGATATTAACTATTTAACTCTGTTGGGTGAGCAGGTACAGATCTCAACTACTATTCACCTTTGTATAAGAAGTGCACCGTCCAATGTTTATCCAAAGATACGCAGAGGTGATAACAATCAGTTCTTCATTAGTTTATCGACATTTATCAATAGCTGCACAATGAAGCGATATTTGAGGATTATGTACCTAGAATAAAATCTGTCAGATTTAGAAAATAAGAAGCTACTTCGTCTTGCAACACGAATACCCTATTCCATCCTTCTTTGAAAGTAATTAACCAAAATCTTATAAATGCTTATATTCAAAGTCTCACATACTCAGAGAACACAACATCCTCACTAGTGCTGTGCTACTGCTTTCATTACAGAATTGCTATACACTAACCTGTGGAATGCTCACGTCCTGTAATTATTTCTGCAAGCAATTTACTAATAGTAATAAAGTTACCGAGGACTTGGTTCTCCTACCACGACTAATCTGATGAGTAAGCAAGTCTTCCAGTTTCCAGTCCTCAAGCAGCTACAGGCAAGTCTATCAAACGGAGGGGCTTGTACTTGTCTTGGCCTCTTCTATACTGACTCGAAAGCAATTACAGAAGAAGGTTTCTGAATCTTTCCCTGGAGCACAGGGAAACGAATGAATTAACCTGGCATCACCCTCCCTACCCAGACCCCTGAAGACCTCTCTGGAGCAGAGCCGCACCATCGGGCGGGGCCAGGCCAGAGCTGGGCAGCCTCCAACAGCCACACTGAGCGTCTCTGTCCCACCTCCAGTGCAGAGTGCAGCCAGGCTGGGAAACACCACCGCAGCGTGGCCTAGAGAGGCCCAAATTCCAAATAAATGCTCCGGACCGAGCCTCAGTGGTCCCTCTCTCCGCCTCCCCGCCTAGTTTCCCACGCTTCCCCGAAGCTCCCAGTG
>VZSE01009161.1:824179-899517 GCA_013398275.1 Promerops cafer | reverse complement strand
CCCGGCCCGCCCCACCCAGCCCCGGCCCGGCCCGGCCCGGCCCAGCCCAGCCTGCCCCGGAGTGGCCGCCATGCCGCGGTACTGCGCCGCTACCCGCTGCAAGAACCGTGGTGGCCAGAGCGCCAAGGACCAGCGCAAGCTCAGCTTCTACCCGTGAGTGGCCGCGGAGCGGGGCAGGGTCTGAGTGAGCGGTGGTGGTGAGCCCACCGCGGAAGTAAATGGCCGAAAGACTCAACGCCAAGGGTCGACCACGCTGGTGGTCTCCTTGGAAGCCCGCCTGGTCCCGGGTGGCTAGAGGGAAACAACGCTGACCACCTGGGGGAAGGGAAGGTGTAGGGAATGAAGAGCGGACAGCTGGGACGTAATCCCACGCAGCGTCCCTCGAGCGAGACGGACGGAACCTGGGGGAGGGGGCGACGATACGGCAGCGTCTGAGGACTCTGGAATAGCTGCGGAGGGTCCGTGAAGTGAAGAGCAAGGAGATTCGACTGAAAAATAAAATTTGCACTTCTGACTCTGTTTCGCTGCTGCCTGTATGGAAGCTGTGTTCCAGCAGGGCAGGCAGTAGTGGAGGTTTTGGCTTAATGGTGAAGTGCCTTGTATATGAAGGTTTAAATGACAGGAGAAGGGCCCGGAAGAGTAAGCAAATAAACATATAATGATTCCTTAAAATTAAACTTTTCCACTAGAATTGTTACTTTACCTGCGCTGCAAACAGAGACATTGCTGGTTGTTTGGAAGCAGCTGAGTTAGCTGGAACTTAGCTACCTCGGTTGCCAAAAATCAGTTTATGGTGGCTGCAGTGTGCTGTCCAGACACTGCATGGATCCAGTGCAGCCCCAGGCCTGCAGTAACCTCTGCACTGTCGTGGTTACGTGGCTGTCACTTCCCAGGATGGTGAGTTATAATCAGTATTTCGCAATCCTGAGAGAAGCACAGTGCAGGTAACTAAATATTAATGTATTTGTGTAGAATAAAAGTATGGAACCGTTTGTCAACAGAAGTAACTTAAGAAAAATCTGAAAAATAAATTTCACAATTAGTCTCAAAATCTGTTTTGGTAAAATTTATACCTCAAGCTAAGTTTTCTTTCAGTTTCTGATTAGTCATAGTTATTCCAAGATCAGGAAGGCTGTGTTGGAACACCTACAGGAAGACTGCTTTGAAAGAAATTTTATTTTAGTTTGAAGGAAAGCTTATTTCCCTGGCACATTTCTAATATGGAATACATCATAAAACAATCATGAAAATAATTTCTTTTCCCTTAGGCTTTAGAGTGAGTGTCACGTGCATAATCAAAACAAGTTTGAGCACTGAGACACGTTTATATTCAAATGTACGGCATCAGTATGGAGATGATTGCCAAAACTTACCTGCCTTATCTTGCCTGTGAGTTGTGCTGCATTCTGAGTTTCATGCTCCGGTAGAAGGAGTGCTGAGCTTTGATTTATAGATTTCTCTTGCCTTATATTAGTGACTACTGCTGACATGAATTGCAAGCTTTATTCCCTTGTATCTTACCACCACCGAAGAAGTCCTCTGCTGCTCTGTGGTTGGGGTCTGAGCCCCTTCCAAACCTTTTGTCACCTAATCTCAACTGGACTAACTGCCCTTCTTTGTTTTATTTCTTCACTTCTCTGACTTGTTTAGTGATGGCAGCTGCTAAATAAATTCTACTTCCTCTTTCCATTTCCTCTTTTTTTGTGTCTTGTTTATGCCCGAGAACAGATTCTGTTGATTAGTGAGGGAGTGTTGAAGCATGAGCAGGGTTTAGCAAAGTTGCCTTTAAGCTAAAATAATAGCTTTCACTATCAGACCCTTCTCTTGCTACAGATTATTTTGTTGTCTATCTGAAGCTGGTTGAGTCTGGGTACAGCAGTGGGTCCTGTGTTGTGAGGGTAACTGCAGTGGGAGCAAATGTTCTCAAGGCCTTCTTGGAGAGGGTGTGATTGGCGACGTGACCTTCAATGAATGGAAGCCATCATCTTCCTGAGAGACTTTTTTGGACCTCTGTAGTAACACCCAGGCTAACCTGTGTTACAGAGGAGCGTGCTCTGTCATGCGTACAGTGCTGCCATGGGTGTACATGGTCTTTGCAGACAGGATTTGAAAAGCCTGAACCTCTAACTTGTCCTTCAGGTTATTGTGTTCTTACAAGCATTCCTGCAGATACACAGAGCTGGATGCATCAAAAGCTTGCTCTGTTTCCTTGGTCATTTGAAGACTTACATGGCAACAAATTCAAAAGATTGGGGAAGGGGTAAAGACATGCACCCTTATGCTGTGAATTTCAGCCGTCTTTCTCTCAAAATCACCTGAGTTTGCAGTTTTGGCACACAGGGCCTGCATAAGAGTCATTGCTATGTGTGGTTTTTGGAGAAAACCTGCAGCTTCAGATATTTGAGGGAGGGATCACCAAAGCAGAGATTTTTCCTTTGTAATTATTATTGCTCATGATTCTCAGGAATATTATTTTCTGAACAGTAGTCACTTAACAGTGCTCAGAATTCAACTTATGGTTTATTTATCATATGTGGTTATATGCTAGAGTTAAAATAAAATTGATTTGCACCAGAGAAATGTAGAAGCACATTTCAAATACCCTGATACCTGTCTGAGAGGAGGCGAGAGATGAGTGGTCTGAATGTTCATGTTCCCATTACCATCCCTTCTTGACTGCGCATGCATCATAATAAGCCTTTAATTTCCCTTTAATTTGTGTATTGCGTTTCATTAAGTAAATTACATCTCTTCACACACTTTCCTTTTAATTTACTTCTCTTTCTGATACAATTTGTCTGACCATTTGTCTGACCATTTGCATGGAGTTTTAAAGTCAGGGTTTTTTTCTATGAGGGTGTATACTCGTCATTTTCCTTTGCAGGTAGGTTAGATGATTGAAAAGTTAATTCTAAATTATAAAATATGATGTAGGCTCCTAACACTCTGAGAAAGTTTAATTGCTGGAACACAAAATATAGAAATGGTTTGCATCTGCATGCATTTACTTTTTGAACAAAATTTAAATCCTGTTCAGGAGATATTCACATTGCCAAATTATCTGATAATCCAAAGAGGGGTAGGTATTAGGAGGTACTCTGTTAAACAGAAAATACTAGTTGTATCTAGAAAGACAAATAAGCCCTAGAAGTATTATTAATAAAATGAGGACCAGTCTTAACTTTCTTTAAATTATGTCTCAGTATTTCATCTCCCTTCAGCAGAACTGCTTTCTGAGCAAGTGTTGTAGGATCAAACCTTTCAAAACATCTTGGCCATGGATTTTGAAACCCTTGGCTAGCATAAATCAAAAATCCTGCTTCTGAACTCCAGAGCAAATACCCAACTAGAAATAATTTATATAATGATTGGATTAATGAATAATGACATCCAGATTAGCATTTAATACTTAAAATTTTTGAAAAAATGTCATTTTAATCTTTTCTATAGGAAGGCTACCTTCTAAGTATCAATGAGCTATTCTTATTTGAAACAAAGATAACAATAACAGGGGGTTTTGTGTATTTTTTTGTTTGTCTTTTTAACTGCTCTAAAAAGATTTCCACTTCATGATAAAGAGAGACTCGAGAAATGGTTGCGGAATATGAAGCGAGATTCATGGACTCCAAGTAAGCACCAGCTCCTCTGCAGTGATCATTTTACTCCTGATTCCCTGGATGTGCGATGGGGGATACGGTACTTGAAAAATACTGCTGTGCCAACTATTTTCTCTTCCCCAGATGATGAGGTAATCTATTTCTATATTTTGTTTTGTAGTACAAAGCTAACCAACTATTGATGTAATACAGATTTTCTAATCTGGTAGATTATCGTATTTTATTTAAAAAATAGAATTGCTGTCCATCAAAACAGTTTGTCAGCAGGACTGACACAAAACAGGTATGTGATTCCATAACATAAAGGAAGTACAACTTCCCCTAGTTTGAGTGGAGGTTCAATATCTTCTTTTTACTGGAAATTACAGAAGCATTTGCTATAGGAAATGTTAAATTTCTTATGAGAATATTATGATTCTAAGCTTTTTCTTATGCAGTTATTCTTAATATCTTAATGTTCTTTTAAAATCTTTTATTAACTGTACAGAAATACTGGCTTTGGAATGTATTAGTTTCAAACTACATGTTTCTCTTTCCTGTCCCTAATTTTTAACCTCAGAGCTCAGGACTGTAGGCTGCCAAAGACAACCTCCAAAGACTAGTCCCTCTTGTCTTTCACAGACTTATGCTGCTGGTTACATAGAAATACTTTACTACACAGGTACCTAATCTTGATCAAACCTATGCTCATTCTCTTCTAGCATGTATTTATCTTCCGCTGGATCATCACGTTGGAGGTGGGAGGAGTGGAAGGACTGATTTAAGGCTAAATAGGCGAAACTGAAATATGTGGCTAATAAATTTTACAAAACCATTTATTTCTAGTAGTGAAGTACTCTGTCTTCTTGAACATCTGCAACAGTTGTCTAGACTCTCTTGATTCTGTGGAGTGAAAAGTAATCTTGATACATTTCTCAAATAGAAAAATAGAAAATCTTGAAAGTTGTGGCATTACTAAGTTGGGAAGAAATATCTTCCCTTTAACCCCCTCGCCCTGGTTCAATAGATCCCTCACATTCCTGTGCTGCTATTGTAACAGGGAGCTGTAAACTTGGAACTGGACTTCGCTGTCCCATGCTTCTGTGCAGTTACAGATAAGCTGGGTGTTTTGACCCCAAAGCAAAGTTGTTTTTTATCCACCTCTTCATTCTCTTGATTTGCATGTGACCATGGACCAGACTTAGTACACCTACAAAGGTGGACAGTAGAGGTACTAAGGTAATAAACTTTTTATGCTGTTGTGTTGCCAAGAACATACCAATGGTTTCTCTAAATTATTTTGGCATCAGCAATGTATATTCTGAGAAGTGCCAGATATGTTTACCCAGTTTGGAAAAGTAATTTCTATGCTTATTTTTAATATATCCATCATTTTCCTGCTATCAAAAGAAAAGAGATGCCAGTGCTTTGTATCTGTGATACTGTGAACTTGCTTTCCTGTGGCCTCACTTCTCTCTCTGGCATTACTTTCTTCTCACTGCACTTTTCTAAATGTCAAGTCATATGCTTTTAGTGACCACCTCAGCAAATCAACAACATCTTTTGACTTGACCTCTGGTTCTCTACTTGCCCCAAAACCTTAACTTTCTACATAGACTGAGTATTCAGAAAGATATGGAAAAGAGTTCTTATTTTGGGGAAAAATTTCTGATTAGTGTGTCTCTGACATAATGTCGAGGAACAAGAAGCTGAGGCCCCAAACTGCCTTTGGAAACTGAGAGCAAAGAATTGCAGTGTTTGCATATTGCTCACCACCACCTTGCTTTATGTATTACTGGGCAAGTAAAGGATGTCTTCCCAGAAATGCTTAATTATTCTTCATAAAACATTTCATTCTGTTTCTTCTAAATAAAGAATGTTTGTGGCTCAAGAGCAGTGATACAGTTGCCGGCATTTCAGTATCAGTAACCATTCTACATTAGCTTGCAAGGGGTTTTTTTTGAAGATGGACCTGCAAGGGGGAGGGCAGGGACTGATAGACAGGGAGGCTTTTCAGTGAAAGTAAGAGTCTTCCTTTAAGCAACTGTCCTGATACTTGTTTTGGTGCACTTCTTTCAACTTTAATGGCAGTTCTGCTAGGTGAGGATTTGGGGAACATTTACCTAATATATTTTGTAAGAGATTTGTCTAGTTAAAATACGTAGTCTGAGAAAGTCTTTTTCAGCTGCAGGTGAAAGATAAATTGTAAATGCTTCATTTTCACAACATCCCAAAGACTGACATGATGTTAAGTGTTTTCTTTGAAAAAGTAAAGGTAACCAAATGAATGCTATTTCTGTATAAATTTTCCAGTCCTTTTGAGATTGATGTTTCATATAAAACTCAATTACAAAGTTTGATGTACTTAGTATACTTCAGACTACATACATACTTTTAGGAACATACACTTTGAAATTATCTTTTTCATCATTACACATTTTTACAGCTTGGCCTCTTTTTTCTGGTGGTTTTTTTTTTTTTTTACTTTCTTTTTCCCCTTTTCCTGTTTTTTTTTGTTGTTGGTTTGGGCTTTTTTATTTCTTTGGTTAGTTGGTTGGTTTGATTGGGGTTTTTGCCTGGCCTGTATTTAATTAGCAAAGTTAAAATTGCTTATTTTTCTGTTTCTTTGTTCTGTGTGGATTTTTATGTTGTCTTTTAGTTCCCAAGCTAAACATGGCCACAGCTTTACATGAGTACAAATTCTTCAGATTGGTCTTTTCATAATCAGATCTACTAGAAAAAAATAAGACACCCACTGTTTTTGTATTTTTGTTTCACTGACTGACATACCTAAAAGCTTACTTGTATATTGATCTTAAGTGTAATCATGTGATGTAGTTTATTTGAAGGAAGGGAAAAGAAAGTGGCTAAAAAAGGATAAGCTTCTAATTGTTCCTCTTTCAGTATCAACTTCTGTTTGAAGTCCTGTTAACATTGTATTTTTCTGCTAAGATTTCTATCTATCAAAAAAAATTCTCCATTTTTATAAATTGGGAAGTTTAGTTGGCAGAATTGAAATGCTGGTTTACAATCATCTTTAATGCAAGAACCTTGTACTGTGTACATTTAATATATTACAATGGTTCAGATGGTAATAGAAGATACTAGCTAGTCTTTGTGTAGCCACTTCTCTTGAAGTGCATTTAACATTACTGTATCTTGTGTAAAACAAACTCCCTAGAGTTTGAAAAAACCCACAATAAAACAAGTAAAAAACCCCAAACCACAAAAAGAAAAAAAAACAAAACTGAAAAACCAAGCACTGTTATTGCTTTTAGAGCTTTGAAATAGTATTTTAACGTGTAGGACCTGAAGCAAACTTGTGGAAGATGCTTACATGAATTCTTGGGCCTCTGATGTAATTTTTAAACGGTGCTCATCTAAGTTACTCCTTTTGCAGTACCATGCTATGAAATGAGATTTGCCTCATTTTTTAATGCTCAGTGATTTTCTTGTTACAAGGTGGTGATTTTCTTTTTTTATTTTTTTTTTTTCCTCCCCCAGGAAAAAGATTCTTGTCAGAACAGCTCACAACAGGTAAAGAAAGAAGACCAGGACGAAACAAATGTTGTGTCAGAGAAAGTATCTGTACCACGTGAACCTTGTACACCAAAGAAAAATCCTGTAATTGCACAAAATGTAGAGGAAAAAGCAGAAGTGGTTTGCTCAACTGCACTGGGGAAACCTTTAAAAATTCAAAATCTGCAGCTTCCAGATGAAAGTGGCTTTCAGGCAGACAGTGTCTTCCTTGATAGTTCATCTAAGCAGTACCTACATCAGCCTAATCCTGTTTTAATGACAGCAGCAGTCCAAAGCATGGAAGCTACCAGTGTTCATACTTCTCTAGAGGATTCAGGAAGTTGTACAGCTGCAGTCCTGCAATTTACAGACCCTGACTACTTGAATTCATCTCTGAAACTGAACAATGCTTTAGGGTCGGTTACTGACTATGCAGTTGAAAATTCCGTCCCTCACTTGGTCTGTTCTGGTGAAGTGCAGACAAGTGAAGATGCAGTTTTACTGAGTACAGTCACACAAACTATTGAACAGTTCAGTGGAAGTGAAGACTCTGTCATTGCTATTATTTTGCCAGCTGAGAGTCCAGAAGAGCCTGAAAGAGTAAATAGTTCCTTCCTGCCTGTTAAGGAAGAGTTTCTTGACACAGAGGAGACAGAAGTGGTTGAATATGACGGAAATGAAATACTGCAGACTGAGCATTCATACTGCAGACAAGACATAGACAGAGATCACCTTTGGCAAAAAATTTCAAAACTCCACTCTAAGATAACTTTACTTGAAATGCAGGAGGTAAAAACTTTGGGAAGACTCAGGTCCTTGGAAGCTCTAATTAGACAATTGAAACAGGAAAACCTGCTTTCTGAAGAAAAGCTGAAGATGGTAGAAAGCTACTTTACAACACTTGAAGTGACTATGATACAGTGAACGCTTTCAATCGATGGTTCTAAAATATCTTTTTAGCCTCTTTGACTGTACTTTTGGACAAATTAACCTTTTTTCCAGTTGTGGGGTTTTAAATATCTAATGCAAATCGTGTAAATAGCAAATACTCTTTAAAATCTTACATCAACCAAAGTGGTAGAATGTTGTCTGTAAAACATGACTGGCAAGTAAAATGAAAAACCCTGAATTGGGCGAAGTTTTTTTAAGTGTGTGAATCAAGTCAGTAAAAGATAATTTAACCCTTGCTTGGCTGCGGGCTTCACTAAAACATGCAATGCCTGCATTTGGGACAGCAGTAGAATGGACAGAATAAGCACATAGGATGAACAATTATGTATGTATATATATGCATTGTCCAGTGGGGCCAGAATTTCTCTTTAGTTTTCTGTTCATCTAACATTTGTTCTGGTAGTTTTTTGTACGCTTTGATCTTATTAAAATTGTTTCTGCATAAAGGATGTTTTCTTTGTTTTGAGAAACAAAAATTCTTATAAGAATATTGTTTCAGTGGAAGAGCCCATCTCATTTTTAATTTTTTTTGTTATGATTAAGCTCACAGATGTTTTTGCCAGTTAGTAAAAGGGAAATTTCTATTTAGTGAGGGCAGTCTGCATTGATCCTCTTACAGCCTACAGCTGGGTAATGCATATACCCTTAATAATACACTGAAGAAAACAATGTTCTGCAGAGCAGGTTGCTAGTAAAAGTAGCAGAATTTTACTTTGCAAGAAACAGAATTACAGAACTAGAAGATTACTCTCCTTTACTGATTTTATTAACTATTTCTAGTGCATGGGTTATCACTATAGTAGACAGATACTATAATTCATTTCAAGGAAAATTAATTTGCTTAAATACTTTCTGCTTATTCTGTCGGTGTGCCACCCTTTGGATCTAGTTTGCTGTATGCTCTAGTACAGTGAAAAAGTCCTAGATCATCTGGTCCCTGACTTGACATCATAGCTGCACTCAGTGATCCTTGTTACACCCTTACAGCTGAACTCTTACAGTATATTACATTCTACAACCACTAGATTGCTTGAGGATGTGTTTTTCTTTATTCAAAATGGTTCAAGTTCAGTCTAGGACTGGAACAAAAGGGTTCTTTTTCATTGTTACCTATATTCTCTTTTACACACTTTCTAGACTGTTCTGGTAATCTTTACATAAGGAATTGAGAGTTCAGTTCACTTTTCCTACAAAGCTGGCCTCCAGCTAGATAAGTTACAAACAAATTTCAAAATTTTTGATACTTAGAGTATCTTGGAGTGCAGAAGTTGGGCTGCTAAAGCACAGTGCTGTAGGAGGTTAGTCTGCATTAGTAACTACTGGATTGGGCTTGCTTTGTCCTGCAACTCATTAACTTCTTTCAGACTTTAAGCACATGCTATGCTTGGTAAAATTGCTAAAGGACATAAAGGTCACTTACAATATGGTGAGTTATTTACCATATCTCTGACCCGCTCATTTTGCTCTCCCTGGAACAAGAGAACATTCCTGTTCTGCTTTGTGTGCTATGAAATCACAAGGGGTGTCCTGTGTACTGTAGAAACATTGCTGCCATATCTGATCCCATCTTGGGAACATTGTCCAGGTGGCCTCTCTGAACTGCACATTTTGTAATGTTCTACAAAGTAAGAGATCTTTCAAAGTGATTTACAAAATGCTGTGTGAAATTGCTAAATGATTTGGCAGTTTTAGAAGTTTCATGAACGTACTACAAATCCTCTGCTAATGCTGTATATTTTAAGACTGACAACTCATTTCAAAAGTTTACTGTAGTCTTTGAATGGCAGTGAGAACTTAGACATGGCAAGAGTTGCAACACCATAAGCTGTTGTCTCAGCAAAGCTCTATTTCCCCCAAAAATTTGTGAGGTTTAACATGGGATTTGCATTGCTGATATATTTTTGCTTTTACTAAGAGCTTACAGTATTAAAATTGAGAATATTGTTCATGGCATAGATTTCTTTAGACGTGGGGAGAAACCCAAAATGCTCAATTTTCCTTCCTTTTATGGAGTTTCTTGGGACTTACTTGGGTTGACTTTGGCTGGATGCCAGGTGCCCACCAAGCTCTTCTATCTCTCCCCTTCCAGCTGGACAGGGGAGAGAAAACAAGATGGAAACCAACTTATAGGTTGAGATAAGGCAGTTTACTAAAGCAAAAGCAAAAGTTTGCATGCACACAAGCAAAGAGAGAGAAAAAGAAGGGTTAATTCTCTCCTTCACCTTGGCAATGACATTCAGTCACTTGCCAGGAAGCAGCACTTCAGCACGCATAGCAGTTGCTCTAAAGGCAAATATTGTAAATAACTATTCCCCCCCTTCCTCTTCCTTCCCTTAGCTTTTGTATATGAGCTGACACCATATGGTATGGCATATCCCTTTGGACTAGTTGGGTCAGCTGTCCTGGTTTTGTTCTCTCCTGGGATCTTGCCTAGCCCTGGCCAGGAAGTTGGGAAGACAGTGCTGATGCTGTGCCAGCTCTGCTCAGCTGCAGCCAAAACACCAGTGTATTATCAGCATCTTTCCAGCTACCAGTGCACAGCTTAGCACTGTGAGGGCTACTCTGGGGAAATGAGCTTATCTCAGTCCTAGATCATAGCAGAAAAACTCAGTAACTCTCCAGACCTCTCACCAGGTCTACAAATTTCCCTTCAGACTGTGTTTAGGACCAAAGGGCCCAGGGTGGATGTATTCATACATTTAAAAATATTAAGCATTATAGTTGGCTGTTGCTGCTGACAGGAGGATATGGCTGGGTCCTTTGCTTCAGTTATATGCTAACCCTGAATTACATGGGCTAATTATTACAAGTAAGGAGAAGTAGCATGTTGAGAATCAACAAACCCCTCTGAATGAGATGCTACATGTGCACTGTTTCCTAATCATAAAGTGCAGCCCTGCACACACACAATTCTATTTCACTAAGCTTTATGGGCACTTGTGCTATATATTACTCCTTAAGATCCAGTGGAAACTGCATCTGTACAGTTGCAGCCCTGCATCCGAGTAGTGCACTGAATCATCATCATTCTTTTTGTAATGTATCAGGCTTATCTTTATCCAAGTCAAATGTGCACATTTATCTTTTCAATAACTTTTCATTTGCATCAGTTTTTTTAAAATACCTTTTAACCTTCCACTTCCAAAGATACAGCTAATTTCTTCAACAGTACATATTTAACAGATGTCATCTGTTCTCTTAAGTCACCTGTAGAATTGTTCAGGTTTGCTCTATTTCCTTTCCTCTGTCCGCTGGCTACTGTAGCAATTTGGCATTTGCTTTCTCTTGGGTCTTTATTTAAATTCTACCAGTTTTATTAAGTTTACCTACAGGCAGTGGCATTCCATCTGGAATAAACTGGTGCCCCTTTCCCGTGATTTTCCATCCTCTGAATTTATCACTCTGATTATGTGAAATTTATCTCTCATTCTGAATGCAGGGACAGCTACAGGGGATTTTTTATTCCACTCAGACTAACAACTGTCCAAAGTTTCTCTTTTGTGCTTTCTTGCATTAGTGGTGCCAATATTGACTGCACTCTTGTATGCATCACAAGCATTCCTTAGAAGTCTGTCTAGATCTCTAATTCAATATCTTTGATCTTTTGTCTCTTTTTTTACCTCAGTGAATTTGTAATTATTCCACTTAAACCACTTGCCACTTAAACTCTCTCTGCCTGCCTATGAGAAGTGGTGAATTAATTCCATTTTTTGCTTTGCTTGCACGTATAGCTTTTGCTTTCCCCGTTAAACTGTCTTTATAGTCAACCCACAAATTCCCTCAGTTTTACTCTCCTGATTCTCTCTCCCCATCCCACCAGGAAGAGTGTGCAAGTGGCAGCATGAGGCTTGCTTAGTTTCTGACTGAGGTTTAACCATGACACACCCCTTGTTCCTGATTGCTTTATGCAGGACTCGATGCCTCCTCTCGCTGGATAATGTCACTGAGCTGCAGGTTGAAGTCATACGCGCAAATCCACGCCCTGCGCTTCAGCCTGTATCCAGTGCTGCCTCAGCAAAGCACAAGGACAGCCTAGCCCAGCCTTTCCCTGTCACAGAGGGATGGTCTAACACCCAGAGACCCCATGACACGCCCAAGGCCCCCATCACACACCCAGGGACCCATCACATCACCAGGCCAGGGCTCATGCTGGCAAGGTCATCTGCACTCCATGGACTCCTACAGCCATAATTACCTAATTATGTCAATGGCAGCAGTAAGGTACTGCTTGGCAGAATGTGTTATTTCTAAACCCACTGAAAAAGTGCTGAAATTCTTTTATACTTTTTAAAGTCTTTAATGCTTTAAAGTCTTATTCATAATGACAGTAGGGCAGTGAGATCCAGAGCCTGCTTTAGTGAGACATTGCAGCCGCACAGTAATAGGCACCACCTCTTTTCTGGGCAGCCCAGGAGACACTGTGAGCAGCAGAAAAATTTTTAACCACCCAGGCAGAACCAGACAAATTCCACATCTAACCTTGAGGAAAGGCATGAGACATCGGTGAATGACTTGGTTCCTTTCCACAAATTCCACAAGCAGGAAGCTTCTTGCTGTGTTGTAAGGCTGGAGCAGAAACAAAACCTGCACACTGGGGCCTTGTGAGACGCTCAGGGAAACGGGAGGAAGGAGTGGGCTTTGGCATTGGCGCTGGCAAAAGTGCTCTTCTGTGGGGCATCTCTGCACCACTGCAGCACCAATTGCAGGTGCTGCCACCCTTGTTGCCTTCCCAGTGCCAGGCAGAGCTCAAAGCTGCAGAGAAAATGAAGTAATGCACTGGGTCATGAATTGCCAGCACCAAGGGAAGAGGGGAGAGAAATGGAGAAAGGGGAAAGGGCAAATTATATGCTCATTAATTACTTAAAAATTAACTTAGGTTTGGAAAAAAAATATATTATCCTTTGTTCATTTATGAGACAATTTTCGGACTTACTAACATGAGCTAATTTAAATTTCTGCAACCTCAAGTGGATCTCTGTAAATGCTTTAGAATTTCTTTCCCACTTACAAAAATACCACTGCTCTATTTTCTCCTTTACTGGAACCAGTGTAGTGGATTTCTAATTTACCACACCATTTACTGCTGCCAAGATATAAGTTTCAGCCAAAATATTTTCCACAAAGAAAACAGTAAGAGTAAAGCATCTAAACAGATGTTTTCCAGTAAACGTATCTTTTGGCATTGTTAAATATTATGGGGTACATTGCAAAAAGTTTATCACTGTTTAAATACCTGCCTTTCCTGTAAAGCATTGACATTTCTGAGAGCACAAAAGCAATTTAGAAGCCTTTTTCATAGCCATTCAAAAAGGTTAAACCGTAGAGATGCCTATAAAATATGCGTACATCTATATAAAAATAGTGTTTCTTGCATATAACTAAAGCAGCAGTGCTCCCTGTAAACAGTAGGTGGTGCTACCGGATCACTCTATAGACGTGAAACTAAAGACATGCATTTTATTTTTATTCTTTTGTTCATTAAACATATGCAAACATATTAACTATGCAGAGTTTGGAGGTTTTTTCCCTTATTTCAGATGGATCTTTAAATTTCAAATGTATCTTTAATACAGAAGAATAGTGTATGAACAAAAGAGTGTGACATTCCCTTCAATCTTACAGAAATAAACCTTCAGACAAGAAGAAACTCATTTATATTCTGAACATAAAACATTAAATTCGAGAGCCTTCTGCTCAAATGAATGGCAGAAAGAAATCTATTCACTGTCCTTACGTGGAGCATGATTGCTTTCCTCATTTGTTGAAGTGGGTCAGTGATTACTGCTTGAATCCTGTAAACAGTTCGATGTTGCTTATTTGCATATTAATCAGGATAATAGTGTGAGTGTTTAATCACCCCTTCATCAGGGGTGTCTGGTTTGCTGCTCAAGTACTGCAGCCATGCTGTTGAGACTGGGAGGATATGTGCACAACAGTTTATGTGTGGCATAATCCCCTCTAAATTTTGCTGAGAATATACAACTTGAGATGATCAGAATAGGGGAGTGTTGGTCGTACACATTCAAGCAAGTTTCTTCTTCCTTCATTCAGTGTTACTTTCAGAATGTGAACAGATATTTGGGAATTACAGTAAAGGTTAGAAGTACACCTGTGATTTTCTGAATGAAAGGAGCGGGCAGCAGCAGTGACACTGCAAAACCAGATGGTGAAGGGATATGTATCAAGGCAACCACTGGCTTCAGAGGCATAAATGATCCTCCAGGCTGGTGGGGCCACATGTTTCAGTTCTCTGAGTCCTCAGCAAGTGGTGGTCAGCCCACCACAGCCTCCTGAAAGCAATCATCTCACCTGACTCTGTATGCCTCCACCGTGAGGTGCACCCCAATTAAGTGATACTTGAAAAGAAGAAGAAGAAGAAATTAACTAAGTAAATGTCTGTTCATCTACTGCATATAGCCAGGGGATGTTCTAGACAGATATTTCAGATTTAGAGAGATATAGATATATATATATATATTATAAATACCTAATATATTATAAATACCTAAGTTCCCTAATATGGATCTCACCTGTTTCCAAATGTAAATCACTTTTAGTTCTCAGACAGGGACTAGTTAGAAAGACTAAAGTCTAACATGAAGGAGTTGGGCACAACAGTCCTTCAAAATTGTGTCTCAAGTTTCCTGTAGAACCAGTGACAAGATCAAGATCCTTGAAAGTTCTTGAAGGGATTTTGCTCAGATATTTCATTTGTATAGACACAATCCTTTTTTTTCCTTAAGATTTTGAAAGACACCTCTATCTCTGTAAGAAATTTGTAAGAAAGTAGGAAAATTGATTCATCAGGTGCCTGCCTTAGTCAAATGATGTCGAGGGCACAAGTCTTGGTGCTGCAAAACATCCTCACAAGGTGCACGTCAGCTGTAAGAGCTCTGCACTCCTCCATTAATAGTACAAACCGGTTGCAGTCAGACACGTTTGACCTCTGACAGCCCCTCGGGCCTGAAAACAAACTTGTTGCAAACTAGCTCCTCTCTGGAGTGGCTGCAAACACCACGAGGGGTCCTTTTCAGCCATGTCTGCTTGGGTAAGCACATTATAGATCACAAATACCAGCAGTCTGACCTTCATGCCGAGTAGGTAGACTATGAAGCCACTAGGCTTTAGGAGCTCTCAATGACAAGAATTGCTACTTATTGGAGATAATAAAGACATGAGAGGGATAGTTTCACAGCAAGCAGAATATATAAAGCCCTTTAGATCCTACACTTAGCAGCAGCTGTTATTAATCTTACATCAAATTTCTTTATTCTGTGTTTTATGTCGTGGGAAATCCTGTACCATGTAAAGCTGGCTCTAGCTGGAGGGTAGCTACAGAGTGTCCTTTTTTTTTGGCTGCACTAGAGTTAATTTTCCTCAGTAGCTGGTACAGTGCTGTGGTTTTTTGAATGCATCATGAGAATAATGTTGATAACTCAGTAATGTTTTAATTGTTGTGAAGCAGTGCTTACCCTGAGTCAAGGAGTTTCCAGTTTCACATCCTCTGCTAGGGAGGAACTGTACAAGAAGCTGGGAGGGGGCATGGCCAGGACAGCTGACCTAAACTGGCCAAAGGGATATGCCATGCCATAGAACATCATGTCCAGTTTATAAACTGAGAGAAGCTGGCCAGGAGCTGCAGATCAGTGCTCACTGATGGGCTGGGCATCAGTCAGCAGGTGGTGAGAAGTTGGACTGCACATCACTTGCCTTTCTAGGGGTTTATTTCTCTCTCTTTTTTAAAAAAAAAAAAAAAAAAACAAACACAAAAAACTTCAATTTGTAATACAATTATTATTACTTTTGTATTATATTTTATTTCAAATATTAAACTGTTCTAATCTCAACCTGCAGGTTTTACCTTTTCTTTTTTCCCAGTTATCTCTCCCATCCCACAGGGAGCCAAGGGATTGAGCGAGCAGCTTCACAGTACTTAGCTGCTGGCTGGGGTTAAGCCATGGCATGGAGTGACAGCCCCATATTGCTTCAGTGCCCACTGACAGACTATGAATACTCTCACAGCACTGAATTAACCTCCCCAGGGCTGGCTCCAGCAGACTGACAGGCTGTTTGCAGGAAATGGTGGATGTTCTGCTGCCACCAGATAAGGATGAGTACCACAGTAGACTCTCTTTTCAAGCCAGAGCCCCAACCAACATCTGTAGAAAGTCATCCACACCTCACGAGCAGCACAGCAGCCCCTCTCTGAGGTTCTGTTATCTCTGTAGTCCCTTAAGAAGTGGGGAGACTCTCTCCCAACGACCTCAGCTTCCCACCAGGTACAGAAACACTGCATTTTCCCACTGTGAGGAAAGCACACATTCAAGACTTGGCTGGCTCAGAGGACATCTGCTTTGACCTGAATCACAGCTCAGGCTTCCAGCAGGGACTTAATGAAGAAGCAAAACCTGGACTGATGCTGGCTTATATTCTTTTCTTTCTTCCCCCTTACTGTAGTGAAAGGGAAACCAATAATCTGAGGCTCTGAGACTTTCTGGGGTAGGAAATCCAGCAAGGAAAAAAAAAAATATAGATAACGAGCACAAAACTACGTTTCATTTTTGAACATTATTAGAAGCAATAAAAAAATCCCAGTTAGACTTTTACTTAAAAATATATTTGACACCGACACTTACCCAAGACTGGCTACAGAAACATGAGCTCAGCCACAGTTTCATTTGAGATGACTAATTTCACAGCTTTTTAAACATATAAATCACCATGATGATATCACGGTCATAAATCCAAATGAAATTGTATTTTACATCTTTCACATTAAAACCATAGATTTGCTTCTTCAAGTATCCATTTTATGAGATTTCAATAAATTTTATTCTGTATTTAACAACAGAAATGAATTTACAGCTTTGTCAATGGGGTTTGGTGTGTACTGAAGGATTGCAGACATTCTTTGTTTACCTTTACTTGTTTTTGTTCGTCTTTTACACCGGTCTCATTTCAGGATTTCAAGAACACAACATCCTATTGCAAAACCCCTCATCATTCTGCCAGGAGTCTGCTCTTGTAACAGGCATTGCTTACAGCCTACATCTCTTTGTCTTACCACAAGCTCACATGTTAGATTTGTGGGGTGAATATCTGCCCATGGCTTAGAGCACTGAAATCCTCAGCTTCCTTTGACTGCACCCTGGTAAGGTCAATTATCTTCCACCAGCATGTTCTAAATATGTTAGGTGTTGTCTTTTTCAATGAGTAGCATAGCTTTTTTACCTACTTTATTCAGAATTAACTCTCCATTATATCTGAAAGGATTTTGCTTATAATAATCTGTCACTGTGGGTGTATGCAGCTTCAGGTCCATCCCTGTTGATAGCAGATAAGATATGGAAATGGAAGAAAAAAGGCAAGGAATTCAATAATAAAACACAGCTATAGTTCTTTTCTGATTATTTGATCTGTTTCTTTGATAAATACAGATTTTAAAAATTTGCCATCAACAGCTTCATAGATAATATAATAGTGGAAATCATTGATCTAATCCCCAGCATAAGAGACATAAAAGATGGAAAGCTTTTGGGAGTCATTGTGACAACTGCCTGTTCTAAACACCTGCAGGTTTTTTAAATGTTGTAGTTACTCACCACAGGAAAAAAAGTAATCCAACAGTTAAAGAAATACTGTAAGTTTCTCAAATGATGTTTTAGCTAGAAATGAAAGTTTTGCTTTGGGTTTTAAATAAGTATGCTTAAGAACAATTAAAAGTATGAGCTTTTAACATAATTTTAATTGAAGGTGAAGTGATGCTGTGAGTGTCATGCATTGATATGAACACAGTGCAGAAGTGATGATAACTGATACAGAGGCAGACGACTTTTACTCTACCATACAAACAAGCACACCCCAAAAACTCTCAAAATACTGTACTTGCTTTAAAAAGTAAAAAGATATTTTAATAATGTTGCCAAAACAAGTCCCAGACACACTACAATTTTTTCCCTCTAAGCATGAAAACCAACACATTCTTGGTTCTCAACATTTATTGTAAAAATGCATTTTATTGTTTATGCAACCAGTTTTTAACAATAGAACATGAAGCAGTAATGCAATATTATATGACAGAATAATATGTCCTGCCTTTTCATTTAGGACAGTCTCTAAATCTGCTGTGTTTGACAGTATTTTACATTTCACAGGATCAAGAACCTTCTGGGAAATACCCTTTACTGCTTTCTAATGAGCAAATGGATGGACTTCGAAACAGAAACAAGTTATCTTCCTGAAAAGCTGTAACTGGGAATGAACAGTTTTAAATGAATGCTGACACTTGCACAACAGCCATGTTTCTGCAGTTCTCCAGAGAAAATAACATTTCAGAGCTGCAGGGACATTAAAAGCATTAAGTGACTGTTTATTTTGATTTTCTTCCTGAAAGGTTTATGATTTTCAAGGGATATGAGTAAGGCCATAAACAAAAATAGAGCCATGAATTTTAAAAATTTAAATCAGCCCTGATATTCTTTGTTCTCCACACAGACCATTTCCTGTCCTTTACAGCGAAAGTCCATTTCTGTTATGAAAGAAATTCCCTGAGCCAGGCTCAGGCAGGCAGCCTTGTGTTAGATCCCACAAACAATGTGAAGACTCACCAGAGACCTCGTCAGATGTATGGCACTTATCACTGAAGTTCCTAATGCATGGCCCTCTAACACATTCTTTATGCAAAATAAAGATTACAAATTTCTACTGCACTTTCCCCCAGCCCCTTTTCTCAGGGCAAGACACAGGTAATTCCAAACACACACCATTTCATATTGCTGCACTTCCCTCAAGTATTTCTATTCCTTAAGAAGAAGCTAAAGGTTGCATTTTAAAGGTACGTAGGCATTACACATCAGGCTGCCTTTACAAATCATGCCACTAATCTTTTTTATTCTCTGCATATGCAAGATGCTTGGCCAGAGGCAGGAAGCAGTTTGCCAAGGCTGACAGTGTGTGCAAGTGGCCTGAGGCCACAACACACACTCCAGGCACACCTCTTCCTCACAAGCAGCCCCTCAAAGGGACAGCAGTAGCTGCTAAGAGGAGGTGACACAATTTATACAGACTCAGGTCTGGGAAATGGTACAAATGCTAAAGAGAGAGCTGGTACCTTTGTCACTTGACGTGGTGTGATAACAAAGCACCCAAGCACTCTACTCATGAAATGTATGCAGATATGATATAACAAAAGAACTGGCCTCAACACACTCAATGCTTCTTCTGGGAAATGCTACCCCTTCTTCTCCCTCACATATATCAGAGCCTGCAGGAAATGAAACTCACAGTGAAGTCAGGATGCCCCAGAGCTGCCTCCCAGCCAGCTGTGATCCCGTCTTGTTGCCAAGGGCTTCGGAGTGACCCCAGTGGAGGACAAATATTTGCTCTCTGTTGAGTCTAGTGTCACATCTGATGTTGAAAAAAAGTCACTGTAAGGTAGCTCCCAAAGGAAGAAATGCAAACTTTCCCTTCCAGAGTGAAAACATTTGAGTAATTTCAAACACTGAACTAGTAACCTACCACAAATACCATAAGCAAAATGCAGCTCTATAAGAACAGGAATCCTGGCAAAGATGAGCCACATGCCTTGTACCATTTGCAAGCTATGTTATTCCTTTATTGCCATCTGCTTACTTTTAGACTAGCTTCACCAAATCCACGTACAATATGCCTTTGGCATCACACTTTGTCTTTATTCAAAACTCCTAAGTGGTCAATATTGTTCTTCTGAATGTAATCATTGGTAATAAATATTCAGATGACTTAATTCCATTAATACCATGTTTCTGTTTTAATATTTGATACAAAGGGAAGCAATGCTCTTAAAACTGATGAAAAGCTTTGTAACTAAAAATATTGGTTTTAGATTTGAGCCAAAACATAAATCTAATATGAAAAATATAAGAGAAGAGTAACTAACTCGTGATCCTGAAGGGACTATGAAACATGCTATAAAAATACTTTTAAAGGGTTTGAGAGAGAGTCAGGGCCAAACTAACACAAAATGTCAAACTTTGACCCACATTCCATCTCCCATGACCCATCACAACTGCAATATGACTGCCCGCTGGCTAAATTTCCATTGCTATTATGAAGGGAACATGGCTCAGGGGTGATGGACCCTGCAAACACAGCCAGGTCTGAATTTAATAGAAGAATCAACTGAAAAGTAAAAGAAAGATGGTTTTACCACCCCTATTGTATAGATCTAGAACCAGACAGGGATGTGAATGGCCTTGGGAAAGCTGAGAAAAGACTACATCTTCCAAGCTCTAGACCTAGTTAAGTATCCACGCACAAACCACAAAATCCCAGAAATGTGGATTCTAGCAGGGCTCTGGAGGTCACTTACTGTGGTTCCCTCTCACAGCAGCCCTTCCCCTCCCAGCACTGAAGCCCTGACACAATGGGATTCTCCAAGCTGGGCAGCTCCCTGCCAGGAGTAAGGAGAGGACAATGGTCCTGGTACTGGCATGGCCCACAGCACCACTCTGAAACACTGTCTTTTCAACAAACACTGCCTGAAACAAAAGGCAAGTGTTCCCAGTTATAATTTCTGAATATAATATTGGCTCAAGGATGTGCTTGTGTTCACACTAGAATCTACAGACCAGGAAGACATTGTTTTATGGTGGAAGCCTTTTAAATTACTTTTGTACTAGGAAGAGGAGGAGTAGTAGTAGTTGTTTTTCCTTTGGTTTTGCTACTGGTGAAAATTTGTCATCAAGGATAAAAAAAAGGTGGAACAAGAATGACAATGATTCCCATCCATGTCCCAGCTGTACTCTGAGGCTCCAAAAATGCCATTTTGATTTTAAGATTGCATGCAGAGTTCTGCTTCTGCTGAATGGGAGGTGAATCATCATGATGCAAAACATCAGAATTAATGGAAACAATGTACTGTACTATACCTTCTCCAGTTAGGGAAAAATGCAGAGAGAAAATGTACTCTATTCTTTGACACAGCTTCCCAGAATTACAGCAAATACTTTGGTGCTAACAGTTTCTTTTTGCTAACACACAGATACTTTATAATATTTTTGCAATTCCTTTGTCATCCTTCCCATTGTCTTATTTGGCAAGAAATGGTAGATGAAAGGCTGGAAAACAAGGGGGCAGCAGAGCCTCTTTCAGGGTTTGAAGTTACAGTGGCATTGGAGACATCCCAGCATGATTAAGGGAAATCCAAGAACATCCATTTGAATCAGTGGCAGTGGAACACCATAATCCTTCCACACTAAGCCCTGCTTTGTTTCCAGATTGTGCTGCTGATCCTAATGAGAAATTTCAATGGGAGAGTAAAAAGGGGCCTGGATATCAGTTTATATTCTTTGGAATAAACAGGGTCATTCCTACTTCTGATAGCGTCCCCCAGGGCTGCCAGTTGCCTCTAAACCCTGCTTTTATTGTCCAATATCTGAAATCAGTCTCAGAAGTCAATCACCAAAATCATCACCAGCCATTTATATCTGTATATATGTATATATATTTCTGTACAGGTTTAAGTTTGTTTCCTTACAGGTAAAAACACCAAGAAAATATAAAACCAGAAAGCCAACCTGAGAGTACCATTTTGCGGGCTTTATTATGGATTTTGACATACTGCTGTGATTCAAGGCAGTCTCAGCATATTCTGATTAAAAGTGTGAAAACATGTTCTCAGGGAAGAAAAAAGTCTCAGATCCTTTCCCCAGGGAAGTTGAACTAATTGGCACACTGTTTGCCCAGGAATGACTGAAATGTAACAGAGAACTTAAATGATAAAGAAACATCTTGTCATTGATAAATCCTCTTATTTCCCATATGCCATTCCAGTTATTTCACTGGGTCACACACTCACCACTATTAATAACTTTGAACACTTGATTCTAAAGGAAACCTCTGCTTTTAGCAGCATGGCTGTCACAATATGCAAACTGTCTCATCTGACAGCCTGCTGCCCTCACACAGTCTGGTAGGCTGCAGGCAGACAGTATTTTCCACACAAAGAGCCTTTCTGCTTGAACAGCTCCCATCAGACATCACTACCAGCAGCACACCACGATATCCAAGTGAGCAGCTGCCATGCTCATCAACACAGCAGGGCAATACTCAAGCATAAGGAGTGGAGAGGAGCTTACAACCTCCAGCAGACTCAGGGATCTGCACCGGGTTGATGTGGCTAGGGTTTAGCTTTTGACAATTTGCAGACCCCTGGGAGATGTGTTTCAGTGGGCACTCATTATATGCTCTCTTTTGGTTGAATTTTCACTGAGAACAAAGTTCTTTGCAGATATCTTGGCCCCTTGTGTAAAATTTCATTTATTTTCTAGTGTTTTCGTCTATTCTTTGCCATTGCCATTTAAGTGTAAATAAAGTTTATACCATGAGGAAGGGAACCTAGGGAGTGCCCTGTTATTTTCTTCACCATCTCAAAATGCTTTCCCAGATCAATTAGGAGTTGCTGACTTGCTAAGACTTACAACTACTACATTTTCAACTAATCTTCTTACTTGGTTTCCCCAGCTGTCATCATACTGAATGGGATTTAATTTTTGTAGCAACTTGCTTATCTTTGAAGTCAGTGTTATCCCTTCATAAAATCCTTTGTGTGCCAAAGATTAGAGGAGCCATTCTTTAGCATGCTCAGCTTTTGCAGCTCCTATAGGCAACCTAGAGAGTCCTATAAAACCACAGTATCTAGAAACATGTTAATTCTGATTTGAAAATCAAACAAGCTGTTCAGAAGCCCAGCTTAGACAAAAACGGAAATCAAAACAGTTTTGGACACTGATGAAAACAAACAATATTTTTTAGAACTCAAGTGAAATGAAGATCACTTTTGACTACCTGAACCAGCGTTATTCTGATCTCATTCTACAGTTTTAACTACTTTATTTGTTTGTCTCATTGCTCCTAAAAAAAAAACCCAATGCATTCAGGTAGCATTTTTCTGCATTATGGGGTCTTACCCTTGTTTTAGTCTAAAAGACATGCTGAAAGACTAAAATATAAACAAGAGTTTCTTGAATATATTTTCATTCTAACATCTAAAGGCAGATTTGTTATTGAAAGAGTGACTTTATTTATCAATCTGGCTTACAACCAACCAGTTTCATGGCTGCTAATCAGACTACAGCAGCTGCCACCTTCAGAAGAACATGTGTGTGCCAAGATGTCTGCTGACTGCTTTGTAATTTCCCAGTACAGCTCCACAGGCTGCTGAGTCCTTCCTCTTGCATCTGAATCTCATGAGCAAAGAATAACAACTTTCTGAAATGAGAGTTTGTAGATCTAAAGTGCTATCCACATTTAAGAAATGGTGTTTTATCTCATTGTATTAGATTTTGTATTAATTCCAGTACCCAAGTTTTCCCCACCCCTGAAAAGCCCCAGCATTTGCTGGCAGCAGAATATGCCCAGCAGAAGCCAGAGGGATCCATCTGTACCTGGAAGGGAGAAGACCACTCATGGAGACCTGCTCCAGGTGGTGTAATAGGCCATATGGGTTTCTTCCATGTGGGTCAAGCTTTGCTCTTGTGTTTAACCTGGAACATTTTTTTTGTTATTTTGAAAAGTAGGGGCTGCTCAGATTTTATGTTGGCCATGGAGGTGCATATTGAATTGGTTGAAAACTCTGCAGTGTGTCTGTCTTACAGGTCTCACACCATCCAGACATCAGTAACAACAAAGCACATACTATGGAGGAAAAGATTTAGTGACATTTTCCCATTAAATTTTCTGTAGAGCAGGCATTCTGTAACTTGTAAATGTTTGAACTAATCAAATGTAGTGCTTCATGCAATGGTGTAGAACTTTTTTAGAACAGGGAGTTTCATGAGACTTGGCCAGAGGGCACTGTGGGTCCAAGCAGTCAACTTGGCTCAGAAGGAGTCAGATGATGAGGTGGAAAGGCACCGTCTGGCCACCTCCTACTGCTTGGACTCACTGAGTAAGCAAAATACATCCAGAAAGGTAGGAAGTGTCATCTACATTTGCCACGGTCTTGCGCTTTTGACCCTTGCTGAGACAAAATGGCAGCCTAAGTGAACCTTTGGCCTGAGCTGCTACAATCATCTGGTGTCCTGACATTGATTTATGATAATTATTGTAGTAACTTCTAAGTTATTATTCAAATGTAGGGAACCTAAAAGACCTTTGCATACATTGAAGTTAATAATTATTAATAATGCATTGTTAAATACGTTTAAGGATTACTTCAATAGGACTATTCATGACAATGCATGCAACCTTTAAAGAATATTTGTAGGACAAAACTTGGGGGCACTTGTCATGTCTTCGATGTTTTTTAATGAGAAAAAAGTCACTTGCTTTAGACATGTGTATGACAGCAATGATTATGAAGATGCTTTGTTAAGGAGCCATAAAACACAGCTTTATTTTTCACGGGAATAAAAATTTTGTCTGGATCTTGCATGCTTTAGAATATGGGGAAAAACTGTTGCATGTGCAGTGCTAAACCCATTGTATTGTCATAAAGTCTTAAAACTGGCAAAAAAAATTATAGCTCAAAACTTGAATCAAAAACAGGCAGAGGGAAAAAACGGTGCCATTAAACTGAACACTAATAAGCTCGTAACTATGAAGTCTGCTTCAGCACTTCCCATGGAAGTTTAACACACATTAGGATTAAGGTTTTCTGTCTCTCACAGAAATTGATTGACACTCATGTCAATTTGCCATGTATATTTTACTTCCAGGAAGCAAACTCAGTGAACTGAAGCATCATTTGAAGTTTCCTACAGTCACCTGTAAATTCCAAGTTGTGTTTTCACTTACTTTTGCTGATAGAGTCTGTAATGAGATTGGAAGATATCAAAGACTACTAGCTAAACAAAATATTTTCTATGATAATGTTCAAATTCCTGAGGACAAAAGCTTATCTTTTCTTTCCATATGTAAAACAGGACTAAAATAGACCATAAATGAGTCATTGTCAGGGAAGAATGTAGCCCCTAAAATCTGCTTTAGCAAAAACTGACAATAGTCTTGAAGATCAATTACAGATGTAAAGAAAATGAAACGATTCTCATAAAATTGAGAATAATGCCTTCTTTTACCTTCCAACCCCAATCCACAAGACCAACCAGAAAAGTTTGCACCACTAGGCATCATTTGACCATCCACCTCTCACCATAGCCAGCTATGCTGGGCTTTGAGGCAAATGGCAGCGTGACAGGTTCCCTCCAGACTCTTCCCCATTCCTGAATGGCTTCATCATCCCAGTACAACCTTCAGCATCTTTCAGCAGCAAATGCCCCTGGTCCCTCAGGCCTGGGAGGTCTCTCCATCAGCTGCAGGATGTGGTCCAACAAGGCAGTGTAGCTCCAGGTCCCCGCAGTGCACAGGCAGCAGATCCTCTGAGCCACCTGCCTTTTAACTCTCAGCATTCCTCAGCTGCTGTTTGTCTCTGTCATACTCAGGGCATACTTCTTTTTTTCATTCTTTACTTTAAATATTGCATTTTAAAGGGACTTACAAAATTGGAACAACATAAAAAAAGAAAATCAATGGGTTTTTTCTTTATTATTCCCTTCATTTTTATAGCTGATCACTGACTAGCAGTTTTTGCCACTTGAAGGAAAGTATTTGGCTTTTGCTTTGCATCTAAATATCTCATCTTTAAAATTTTAGTCATTGGTTTATACAACATTAAATGATCTTTGAGATTCTTTTCGAATCGTTTACTTTGGCCATAACATATATTCTTTTAATAAAATGTCCTGTGTTATCACGTTTAGAAGTATGGATAACTATTTTTCAGCTTTGAGGTGAGTCTTCATTTCAAGTTGTGGAAACCATATCTTACCTAAAAGAGATATGGCCAAAGGTTTTAGTTTCAAGGAACACTTTCCTTGATGCTCTGAAGTGATGACAGTTGCTAAGCAGGTGTTGCCTTTGATCTACCATTCTTGAAAGCAGACACTTCCTTAACGTCAAGATAAAATAAGAAAGCTGCTCTTTGCTCAGTAATTAAACAGTAGCAGTTACCACCCAAGTGATTGACAAACTAGATTTATTTGGCAAAACAGAAGGTAAGGTGAGCAGGTAAAGTTGCTTGACAGGCTCAATTGCAAAATAACACCACCATAGAAAACTGCTTTCTGCTGTTTCTTCCACATGCCTTAGGGGAAATACACTGTTGGTTACATTTCTGGAGATAGAGAGGGTTGTGCTGAACATATACTTGAATCTTTCAAGGATTTATATTCCAAAGAAAACCTTTCTAACAAGGTCCTGAATATTTTGTGCCAAGAAGCAGCACTTTCATCAATCATGCAAAACTGACTGCATTTTGCAAGAAGGGAGACATCCCACCATCTGTGACCTCCCCCATTAACAAGGACTGATCATAAATGATGGAAAATGGTTTGGTGAGCTCTTCCACCAGCTCCCTCAGTACCCTTGGGTGAATCCTATCTGGCCCCATAGACTTGTGAGTGTCTAAGTGGCAGAGCAGGTTGGTAACTATTTCTTCCTGAATTGCAGGGGTCCTATTCTGTTCCTTGTCTACCAGTTCAGGGGGCTGGTTTCCCAGAGGATATTCATTCTTTCTCTTAAAGACAGGGGCAAAGAAGACATTAAGTACCTCAACATTTTCTTTATCCTTTGTGGCAATGTTCCCCTTCACATCCAATAAAGGATGGAGATTTTCCCTAGCTCTCTTTTGGTTGTTAATGTATTTATAAAAACACTTTTTATTATCTTTCACAGCAGTGGCCAGATTGAGTCCTAGCTGAGCTTTTGCCTTTCTAATTTTCTCCCTACGTAATCTAACAAATCCTTGTATTCTTCCTGAGTTGCCTGACCCTTCCTCCAAAGGTCATAAACTCTCTTTTTTAACGTGAGTTCCAGCAAATTTCCCTGTTCAGCCAAGCTGGTCTTCTGCCCCAGTGGCTCATTTTTCAGCACATAGGGATGGGCTGTTCGTGCACCTTTAAGATTTCCTTCTGAAAGTATGTCCAGCCTTCCTGGACTCCTTCATTGTTATGGACTGTTTCCCAAGGGAGTCTCTAAACCAGTGCCCTGAACAGGCCAAAGTCCTCCCTCTGAAAGTCCAAGGTAAAGGTCTTGTTGATCCCTTTCCTTATTTCACCAAGAATCAAAACTCAATCATTTCACTGTTTCTATATCCAGGAAGGCCTCTGACCACCACATCTCCCACCATCCCTTCTGTGTTTGTAAACAGCAGGTCTGGTGGGGCTCAGTTACCAGATATGTCAGAAGTTCTCTTCCACACACTCCAGGAACCTCCTAGGCTGCCTCCTCTCTGCTGTGTTGAGTTTCAGTTTTGTGAAATATCAGCCAGCAGCTTATAGAACACTTCATCTACTTCTTCATCATGGTTGGGTGGTCTGTAACAAACATCAGGATAGTCTTCCCCCTTGTTAGCCTTCCCCCTGATCCTTACCTAAAAAAATTGCCCTTTTTCTTTCTGAACAGCCATATTTACAATGTGTGGAGGTGACTGACTTGCTCTGGGCAAACCCCTGGATGACCTTCACTACCATTTCCCCAACCTTCAAGTTCCAGAAGTTCATATCTATTCCTATACCTGGGGTGGTGAGGGAAGCTGAGAGGGCATAGTAACGGCAAAAGTGATTTGGTAGTGGCTATCTGAATCTTTTAGACCTAGAGGAGATATATAGCAGCAGAGCAGAGCCAAAGGCAACAGAAGGAAGCAGTGGGTAAAATGTACTTTATCTTGTGCATTAGTTTGTTTGCTTCCCTGCTTTCTTGCTTGCAGTTCTTAAAAATGCTAAGTAGTGGTTTTTGTAGGGAAACTCGTCGTTATTAGAAACTTCTAAAATACAGAAAAAAATTCTTGATAAACTGCCATAAATTATCTTTGTGAAGAAGCATGGGTACCAGCTTGTTCTGCCCAGCCTGCCTATGCTCTGTTTGGGAAGCTGCCAGGGAAAGGGAAACTGAGCAATATTACAAATTACCAAAAGTAAGTTCCTCACCCAAGGGTTCCAGACTCTGAAAGTACAGTCCGATGTCCTTTCTTTGATGAAGCTCAAAAATATAAGGGATAAATCAGTAGGGAAAAATGCAACAGAAGATTTACAGCTGTCTTCATGTCTGAATTGCTTTCTTACTTCTTTTGGTTTCCACCTTTTTTAATTTTTAAGCCAAAAAAAGAAGAATAGATCTTCTAGTTTAAGACCTTATGAGTTACAGTTTGATTAAACTACTCATTCTGGCAGAAGGAGAGTGTGGGTGTAATCAGAGTGAGCAGCAAATCCCTGCAAAGGAGATTTCCTTGTTTCCCACCAGAGTCTTCTGTTTCTGGGACACAGTTCAGCAGCTGGACATGTGGGTGCAGCTTAGCATTCACCTTGGGAATTCCGATATTTGATTTGCATACATCTGAAAACAGACTGATTTTGGCAGGGCAGACACACAAATTAGAACAAGGGAAAAAGGCTGGTTCAAAACACATCTTCAGAGTGTACGATAAAATCTGTGAGAAGGAACCAAAAATTGCAAACCAGATTAACATCCTTGTAATCAATTCCAACAGTTTCACTTTTAAGACAGATAGAGAATGCCTTTTGTTAAGTCAGTGTATTTGAATGGGTGGTTGTGGTTTTTTTTATAAAAGTTTTCTCCAATGTTTTACCTTGCAAAAATAGGAGCAGCTGCTATTTAGTCATCTGATTAAATGAAATTCTGATCTTTGCACCCTCATGTCTCTAATGCTCTAGAGGCAAGTGAGAACTAAATACAGAGTTCTCTCACCAAGCAGGGCTTGACAAGATATTGTTCCTTATTATTGTTCCTATTCAGTGGCAGCACAGGGACAGTATTTTGCGTCATAAAGGAGGTAAAGGTAGTTATGTCATGTGCCCGGGCTTTCTGTTTGACAATTTGTCATCAAAACAAATTGCTGCAAAGCATTTTATATATAAAAACATTTGAAGAGATTTGTATCCAGGCAACAGTTGTAAGCTACTAGATAAATTGCCTATTATTCATTGCTTGTAAATTAGTTCCAGCTAATTTCTCCTAGCAAACAAGGGCTGCACAGACCTGATAAAGGGAAGTGATTAAAGCACATTTTAGGAAAGCTGACAAAACAGATTGTTTTACCAGTCTCTGACCCTACTTTTCCTGTGGATTATGAATATGAGGAGGAACCCCATGTGATATTCTTAGCAGTGCTGCAAATTCTGACCATAGCAGAGTTGCTGACGAGGCCACATGTTTCTTGTCTGTAGATGGTAATGCTGCCTCTTAATTGCACTCTTAAGAATTATAATGATAATATTAAAAAAGGATAAACCAGATGAAAAAGCATCCCAATAGAAAAGAAGTAATAAGGTGAGTACAGGCCCCCATGGCTGGAGGAAGGTGCTCCAGTGACCCCAAAAGCAGAATTGATGATTTTTTCATAAAATGAGTGCAGCTCTCTTCAGCTTCAGTACATGGTTTGTGGCAGATATCTCCAGAAGACAGGGATAACCCACAGCAATTTAGAAACCACTGTTCTGTTTGCAGACCAGTTGCTGGACTTTGTGGTCACATCTCTAATGGGGAGTAAAATTAAATGGGAGCTGTTCCTTGGTTCTGAGACAAATGCTGCAGTGCAGGTATACACCTAAACCCTCTGATCACCCCTAAACAAAGCAGTTATATTAGCATTACATAGAGACCAATATTAATGTACTTTCATGTTATTAGATATGATTATTATTAACATATTGATAGATTTTTATAGCTATATGGTAATTATTATCTATATGATAATTACTAATAGTATTACTCTATAAAAATAGTATTTGTATTAAACTAGTATATGAATGGTTGTGCATTATATAAATACATTTATTACATATATATAGTCAAAAGAATGTACTAATATTACTATCACGCATACAATTTAATATATTGATATGGCCCTTTGGGAATGGTCTCTGGGTTGTGGTAACCACCTCGAGTCCAGAGACTGTTTGGGAAGCACTTAGGAGACCAAAGGCAGAACTGGGCCAAAGTCTGTGCAAACATTTTAGCAGATGGTGAGCACATACCAGAGCTCAGCCCTGGCCCTGTTAATGTACTAATGCGCACAAAGCCTATAATTCCTTCAGACAAATGCCTTATAAAAGACAGATCTTCACTTTAATCCTGTTGGATCAGTATGGCTTTCAGGACACCAGCCACCAAGAGAGCAGGAGGAGGCATTGCTTGGACCTGTGGGTCTGAAAAGGGAGGCAGACATAAGGCTTTTCCAAGTCACCCCATACTGCACCTGTGGGGCAGAAATGGCATGAATGGTGCCAGAGGTGAAGCACAGTTCATGTCCTGCACCTCCTGGCGAGGGGCAGCCAGGCTGAGGATGCTCACTCCATGCCTAAGCCTGAAACACAAGCACTGCCTCTTTGTGGAGAGCAGATCAGCCCTCTCAGATAACAGCTTGTCTCGAAGACCTGCACGATTAGTGTTTTAAAGGAAGGCACAGGGATCCGTGCAGCAGGCAGTCAACAGCTTGAAATCAGAATCCTCTTGTCTGGGGCTGGTGAATATGCATTTGAGGCTGATAGAATTTCAAAATACCGAAGAAGGAGCAACCGAGTGCTTCTGCATGTGTTCAGCCTCTTTATTTTTCTCCCTTGTGCTTACATACTTTCATGTATAAGCTCTGTAGGAAAACTTCTATTTTTATATTGAAAAATGATAATTTGTAGACACTTCTGATAAAAACCCAAAACTTTCATGACAACAAATCCACTTCAATTCACGTGGAAATGAACTTAAGATGGATAGCAAGAATAAGGGTTTGTAAAGTACTGGAAATATATACTTTCCACCTCTGCCAGCCATTGAAACTGGTTTTCCTGTAACATATATTTTACCTAATGCATATGTAGGGACACCTTTATCAGAAACTTTGACTCAGTTTATTAGCTTGCCAGCTGTTACTGCTTGCCATGGATGATCAACTTCCCCCATGTGATTCCCATCCTAAGAGTTAGATTTGCCAAAGAAGGGGGAGAAGGTAAAAATAACTGCTTTGTTAAATAAGCCATAATAGTTGTTTTACTAAATAAGATGAATTGTGCTTTGGAAGAAATATTTTTCCTGCCCTCTCATTCTTTTGTTTCAGTTCTTTCCACTCTGCTTAGACACCAGCTGTGTTTTCTTCCTTTGTTATGGACTATTTTTGTTGATATCTTTAGTTTACCATTCTTAACTGGCAATGTATCTGTAGTGCTTCTATGGCAGCTATTAAGCTGCTTTAGAAAATCCCTTCCCTTAAGCCTCTTCACAAAAATAAGACAAGTGACATATATATATGGTGCTGAGTTTTGCCCCTCAAATTTTCCTTGGGAGGTAAAGAAAAAAAAAAAGGACATTTTCATCTTTATTCTGATAGTAAGAAAACAAAAGAAGGGCAGCTATAGGTGTGAACTTTAACCATCAAACCACTTTCCAGGGAATAGTCAGTGCTGTTGATTTCACTTGCAGAAAAGAAGTATTTCTACCAGAAAGACCTTATCCCTAAATCTGCCAATATACATTTAAGGAGCATAATTTTTGCTTTCAAAACCGATTAAAGATGGCAGGCTTTGAGGAGGAGGTGAGGAAGCTGAGGAGGAGTTTTAGGACAGTTGACCTTGAAATTCACATTTCAGGATTTTCAGGGACCCACTCTCTAAATCAACATATTAAGTGTGACATTCTAATCTCTGTTTGACATTCTTTTTTTTTTTTCCTGATTTCAACATGCACACAGAGAAACACTTCTACAAAAACTGTTGTTTTCAGCCTTTGCAACATTCTTGTAAGTCTAGTAATAAATAACATACTGAAGCACAGGCTGCAGTATTTAAAACATTTCAGGAGAGAGGTGTACCACAGTGCAGGGGTTTGTAGTCAGCCCCAGGTCCTGAGTCAAGCTGGCATCCTCCTCATGCTTGAAAAGTGGAGAAGAAGGAAACATTGAAGCTGATGTCTGGCTCATCACTGTTTATGAAGAAAATTCTGCATGACTTCCAGTCTTACATTTTTGGGACATAGTTATGGGATGTGCAAGCAGCTGTGCAATCACATTGAGCCTGATTTTGAAGGTTTCAGTCAGGAAGATCCAAGGAAGAAGTGAATGCTGGAAGCTGGCTGGGCAGGAGCCCTCTTTACTTATCTTCTTAGCCAGACTTTTCCAGGATCCCTGAACCATCTATGTCTTTAGAGTTGACAAGGAAAATGCCTCTAGATTTGAGTAGTCCTAATCTTCTGTTTGGCACCTTCAAATAAATACAGAAAGGGAGTTAAGTATAACCTCAGTGGAAAGCTGTACCTTTAAAAGACTTGTAGAAGGTATTCAGGTGAGTTAAGGACATTAACTACACTTCTCTTCAACCTTTGGCTGTTAGCAATCACTGAGTCCATGATCAGGAGTGTCAGGAATGTGATCTAAAAGGAAAAAACCAAGATAGTTCCCTGAGTGGAAGGCTAGAATGAGCAAAGTTTCTTCATAAATGAAGATTAATGAACAATTCTGGAATACAATTAAAGAAGACTTCAAGATTTGTTTGTTGGCTTGTGTGGGCCTTGACACGTGTCCTTTGCAGTCTACTGGGTGCAGAGGCGCCTCATACCAGTTCTCTGAGGTCCAGGTTTCTTCAACCACCTAACTCATGGCAAGGTCTGCAAAGTCCTTCAGTGGGTCTTGCTCTTACCTGTAACCCCCCGTGTTAAAATGAGTTCTTGTTTTGTTTACTCAGCTGAATAACTCTACTGGATTTATANTTAAACTCGATTAAAAAAACCAAAAAAAAAAAAAAAAAAAAAAAAAAACCAAACAAAAACAAACAAAAAACAAAACCCTAACTAGACAATAAAATTGCAGTCATCCCTGCTGAAATCAAGTATAAAAATTACATACCCAATCTCCATAGAACCTCTTAGTCATATAGGATTTCTCCCAGCCATCCTTCTGAATATTTGTCATGTCTTTATACTTTCCACATTTAAAAACATTCATAGCAGAATTAATCATACCATCTGGTTTAGATGACAAAAACCTTTTTAGAGAAGAACATTTGCCATCTAATGGAGCCTAAAAGACCTAACTATTAGACAGCTGTTGTCATAATGGCACCAAAGTTTACCAAGAGTTGATGCAAATGTGAAAACAAGATGATGTATGTTGAGCAGGTCAAATCCTTTGGTACCTGTGAATGAAGTCACATCCTTCTACCCACCCTGAGCAACAACAGGAACAGATGAACTCAAATGAATTACTGTTCCTAAGGTGCACTTAAGCATAGGGCAGGATCAATCCCTGCTGCATCTGTAGAGCTGGCTTGAGCTTTCTCCCAAGTACAGACTTGCCTCTCACAACATATTTTGCCAATCAAATTTTGACCAGAGGAATACTCATATTCCCTTGCAGATGACACCCTCTTCTGAAACGCAAGAAAACACGTTAGGTCCCAAGGAGTGCTGCTGGCTGTTCACTTTAACTTCAGTCTGCAAGTCCCAAATGCTTCTAACCAGGTCTACTACATTTACCTTCCTGTATATCAACTGTCTTGTAAAAGTATCTTCTAATGATACTGCTGCATCCCTTTTACATTCCTTAATTGTGTGTAAAAATAAGAGGGAAAGAAGGTAGTGGTTATTTGTCTCTTTGTCCAGCTCCTCTAGACAGAACCTTTTAAAATCCCTTAGAAATCCCTCATACTCAAGTGGCTACGTTCTTTCCTGCATTCACCCCTAGCACTAACTTCTCCAAAATATGATTTATTTTCCATAAAGGATGTTGTAAAAATTATATACCACATCCTCAGACTTGCTGTAAATCTTTGTTCAGAGTCATTGCTATAGTCTTCCACAGCAAAACAGGATTATTTTTATTCCTGCCCTTATTTACTGCCAACTGGTTGCAGCCATCTGACAATGATCTAGACCCCACTGTATTGTCATTTTTTATGAACAACAAAATGGCTCATTTACGTCTAGATTCTGTCAGAGTGCATTTCACTTTCCTTCCTTCCTTCCTTCCTTCCTTCCTTCCTTCCTTCCTTCCTTCCTTCCTTCCTTCCTTCCTTCCTTCTCCCCGCCACCTTTATTTGAAAAAAAAATCAGATTTTCAGAAATGAAAAAAGTTATTGCTTTGTCGTGACTGCTTGGGAAAACAGTGCTACTCAATTAAGGGAGCAAATGAATGGTCTTTAGATCCAGGATCTCATTTATCAGGAGGTATTTTTTTAGTTGCTCCACAGTATCCTCATTACTGACATTACCCCACCACATCTGAAGATAATGCTGGAAATCAGCAAGGCTCCCTGGCTGACATGAAAACAGCCTGCAGAACACACCCTATGGAAACTTTACAATGGATGCTGCTGATGTTGATGGAGATGAGCAAGCAGGAGTTTATTTTTACTTCTTCCATCTTCAAAGTATTCATTCAAGCACATCTGTGTGTCTCTAAATGCACTACAATGTTGGTTGATGAGCCTGTTGCTAGGCTACTAACAACATGTCCCTTTATATGTCTAAAAATACATTTAACTCCTGTATTTAATGGTGATGCTTCCTCTGTATTCTAAAGCGCAGATGATTATTGCAGACCACCTTGAGGCTTCATGAAGATGAGTGTTTTAGTCCCTGTTATACAGCCCTATTATTAAGATGGTTACAGAATCTGGGAGGAGGCATGAGTGTTCCTGGCTCCTAATTCATCCATGCTGTTCTTTCTTAGCAAGCACAAGAAATAGAACTGGGAAGGACTTTAAAGGTCAAATTACTTATCTGTCTGTATACGACAGGATCAACTAAATAACTCCTGGCAGACATTTGTCAAACAAGAGTCTGCAAGTTTATAGAGATGGAGATTCTTTTACCTTCCTAGGCAACCTAATCCCATGTCTAAATATTCCCACTAGAAGGTATTTCCACAATACCCATCCTATATTTCCCTCACTGCTCTTTAAATTCATTAACGCTTTTATTAAATGCATTCATGGGTGTTGTCTGACTAGACATACTGAAAAACATAGCCAACAAGAGCAAAATTAGATACCAGGCCTTTATCAGACTACAAAAAGACAGTTATTTCTAATAAATAGAATAAAGGCAGCTGCTGCTTCAGACTGAGATGCAAGTCTCTAAAACAGTTTAAAAGGGGAAGCTTCCATATGTTGAGAATTCTGTGTCTGGTTTCTTCTCTTACTGATGGAAAGAAATACCATGGTAGAGATCTGATATGAGTTTGGGGGATTATTGAGGGAGGTCAACAGGGAGGCCATGCTGACAACTTACTGCAACCTTGTTTACCCACATGCTGCACATAAGTACTAGTGAATAAAAGACTAACTCCCTACGAAGTCAAGGCCTTGGCTATTATGGGCCAGAGAACCAAGTCTTTGACAATAGAAGTGGATAATGAACAGGACCTTGCAGCATGAGTAAAGGAGCAGATTTTCCCTACCACAACAAGGAAAACTGCAACAACCAGCTTCAGAGGATGCCTGCACAAAAGCCCAGGTACGTGCAGGGTGGGGATGGATTTCTAACACTGTCATTGTGAATAATGTATTTTGAGCAGCTGAACCAGAAGAGGAAAGATCAGAAAATCAAGGAAAAAATACACAAGTGGTAGTACCAATGAAGTCTGATGCTTTATAGACTTGTATCTAAGGCATGGATTCTCTACAGCCTCTCCATCAGGTCACCAGGATAATCTCTCCCCTCTGTCAGGCTACTGACTTTCATAAAACATGTAAGACCCTATCTTACTTTCATTATTTAGTCAACCAAAAGTTATTTCCATTCCAGACAGGGATATTTCACCTGCTCTGATCAGGAAGGATTCCAAAATCAGGTCAATGTTAAAATTATTTTTCTGATGTTAACAATAGGCAGCACTTTGAAAATATCACAATGAAATAGTATGGCATTCTAAAAATAATAATGAAAACCACTGACTTTAACACATAAAAAGTGTTAAAATTAGTCCTCATTAATGAGAAGAAAAAATCAAAACAGCAAACTACCAAGGAAATGGCACTGTCTAGCTCTTGGCAGAGTGTCAGCCCTACCCTGGAAAACGATAAAAGAAAGTGAGAGCCCATACAGTGTCAAAAAAGAAAAGACCAAAAATTCCATAAGAGAAATCCATGTGTTGGAAGATTTGAAGAGGTGAATGATTCTTTGATAGGACTTACTCAGGTTTTTTTCCTTTTTAATAGTGGCTGGATGGAATCTATACCAGAAAAGGTTCAGGATTAATTGGGGATTTTACTCAGAAAAGACAGTTCTTCACAAGAAAAAGAAATAAAAAGCTGGAAGCAATGGCCTCTTCATTCTTAGTGTAGTACAGATCTCTCCAGGTTCACAACACTCACACTCCCCCATAGCTACACTTCCCAGGCTGCATAATCCCTAAGAAATCAAAGCCCCTTCCGTTTGTTCACTAATTGCCCTTCACACAGATTTCAGAGACTGGAGATTACAGACCCCACTGGAGGACAATGGCATAGAGTGTGGGCCCTCTTTAGTACACACTCACTGAAATGTGCACATTTAGTTTGAATCACTTTCAGCAGTGACTTGTCATTGGAATAGAGCAGGCATGTTTATGTTGTCTCTAATAAAGTCTTGTGTTGGTTGAAAAACTGTGTCTTGCTGCAAGGGGCTATTTCTGGAGCCAAAAGCTGCTACAAAGGGTGCAGGTGTGGCTTGACAATGACACAGCCTTGTAACATCTCTCAGAGGGTTTGAACTGCACTCAGTCAAGCCCATCATGAGCAGCACTCCCAGATACCCATTCTTCCCTGTACTGATCAGTAATAAACAGCTGGAGTTTGGGAGAAAGGTAGTATTTTCAAATCCCACAGCTGTTTCTAAAGTGAACATGCTTTTTCTCCTGTAAAACACACCAGACTGGCTTTAAAACTGTGGAGCTCCACATTTAAGGAGCACCTTATTGTTGAATGATGCTCTGCACAAATTATGTCAAGTTTCATATGCACAAAGATTTATTAGGGTGGTTCACAGCTGGTGGCATACATCAATTACAAGAGTGCAAGTTACTTCTCAGATAGAATAAAATCAGGGTGATGGAAGGAGGGTTGAGGGAGGAAGAAAGGGAAAGAATAGAGAGAAAGCAAAATGGGGGAAGACAGAGAAAGAGAGGGAGAAGAAGTGTGAGGGGAAGGAAGGAAGGAAACAAGCTGTACGTGTAGCCAGATAGGAAAAGCAGCAACAGTCCTCTGGATTCTCTCTTCAGTGCAGCAGGTAGCAACACTGAAGATGTCTGGAAGGATGATTTCCATCACACTTTTCCCCTTAGTACTTTCCATTGTGATTTGTTCAAAGTCCCTGTTACTAGTCTCAGTTTGTGATGATGCTGGTACTGATTGGAGCATGTTAATTAAGCGTAAGTACTGCATAACCATTGTCTGTTAAGTTCATATGCACAAGTATCATTGCATAATATTTATCCCATCTTTAAATAATGCTATTGCTGTGATCTGTGTTTGCTTTTTCTCTGCTATAAACTAAAATCTGCAAAGCAGGAGGTGATGGAAAGAGGCAAGAGGGAGAAAAGAGTGCAGATCTCAGGCTGGTGGCAGCCATCTCCCATGAAAACTCAGCCTAACAATAATACAGAGGTCTGCAGGCACAAAGTCACGTTCAAAGACAGCAGAATAACACATGAGGAAAATACTGCCACAGTGACTATGGAAAAACAGTGTCCTGGCATTTCAGAAGAGAGATTTTATTAGTAAAGCTGAGATACAAAGCAGTGCTGGGATACCAACTATCTTCAAATCAGAACAGGATTATTAGCGAAAGGGTTGATTTTCAGTTTCTTCTCCAAGAAAGACTAGGAGCAAGAACACAATCCTGGGATACAAATATACAACACAATATAGAGTCAACAAACAGATCTGAATTGAGTCTTTCCTTCTCTGATGGCAAAAAGAAGAAAAAAAGAAAAGGAAAAAAAAAAACAGAAACCAAGTAAAAAGTAATAATATATGAACTTTCTGGCATACATCTATGGAGTGATGCAGATTAAATAGTGTCTATGAGAAGCAATCATTAATATTTATAAAGAAGCTCAGCAGCAGCTGCAAAAGGATGAAGGGAATGTTCAGGAAATTTCACACTGGCAATAAAACAAGTTAGGGTTATAAGAATGGCAAGTTTGCATATGAAAGCAAAATGTATCAATTTACTGAAGGTCTTGTAAGATATGCTCCTCCACTGTTCCAGTATTCCTACACTGAGAGCGAGCAGACATTATTTTGAATAAACCATTGCACTGAGATATGACAGGTTTTGGTGACATGGGAAATCATTGCTGGGAATCTTTACTGAAGTCCTGCAAAATATATCAGGAAGTTCAACTAAAATACAATCAAAATGAGTCCACAGACAAATCTTTCAAAAGAAAAATTACTTAGGCAGTAAAAAACACAAGTACAAAATTGTCCCCTCTTTCCTACAGAACTGCTTCTTGTTACAGACACAGTTGACGAGTGCTCAGATGAAATTCCCACAAGATATGAAGCAGAGGGAATATTGTCCTTTATAAATCGTTCCATGCAGTAAATTTTATATAGAGAAGTTTTATAAACTTGCTGTATGAAACACAGTGGAAAAAAATTTTCTGGTGTGAAAGTCTGTAAAAATCACAAATAAAAGCAGCTGACACAAAAGCTGAAGAAGGGGTCACTTCCTCCATGCTAACACATTACTACACTTCAGTCTCAGGGGTTCTTTTATTCATGAAAAATTAATTTCTATGTTTCTAAAAGGCTATAATTTTTCCTATACAAACTTTCCATTTTCATTTAAACATGTCTTAACAATAAAAAGGCACAAGTCATGCATGGGCTTTTCACTCTGGAAACAAGCTAAGTTTGACAGAAAAACCTGCTTTTGTATAGCTTGACATTTTTCCTGCCTTACCTCCCATGCTCATACTGTGTGCTTCAGGTACCCGTGTTCTGTCAAAGGACCACATTCTCACCTTGCTCTGTAACCATGTTTTGCCCCCAGCATATCCCCTCTTCAGACACAGACCTCAGGCTCCCCTGACTGCACACAGCTGCATCCAGAAAGGGAAAACACTGCCAAGGACATCAGAGTAAACTCCTCATTCTCCTTCATCAGTGATGATGAACACCATCACTGAGAGACGAATAATACAGGGCTCTTCTCAAATTATATTGTTTTCTGAGCTAGGGTCAGCTGAAAGCTGAATTAAATGGATTAATGTTATAAGAACTACAATAAAAAATTAGTTGCTGTGACATGATCTCTCCTTCAGAAAGATTTCAAGGTGAGATTATTTTCATGTCTGACTAAAATTACTGTTTTGGGTAGCACAGTTCTCTCTTTTTCTGTGACACCATGAAGAACGCCATAAATACCATAAAGATAAATAGATGCAGATCCAGGACAAACGTGCAACTAAGAGATATTAATATAATTAAGCTTTTGTCTACACAAACAAATGGTAGAAGACATGGGTTTTAATTGCAGTAGTTTTAAGCAGATGGAATTGATTTGTTTCCCTGTAGTGTGTACACCTGAAATTCTTGAAAAAAAATATAATACCACTTTGCATTTCCAAGGTCCCCAGCAAATAGAACCCAGTGTCTTGACACCCAGACGGATAAATTATTGTATTAATGGCACAGTGACAGGCAAAATAACATCGTAGATTTTGGCAGATGCAAAGTCACAAACCAAGAAAATACTGATCCATCCTTGAGGGGCATGAATGTGAAAAGATTTATATATCTTTTCATGGTGAAATACACCCAAACAGAGATGCATTTGACCCCTTTGTTACAGATCCTAAGTTCCAATTGCCTTCATTAAATTTCATTTCCCCCACCTATAAGGACATTTTCAAATAAGAGCACATACATTCAGGTCAGTACATACATCCTGTCAGTACCGATGAATACTTTATTGATAAATCCTCCTGTACCATGGAGAAATACCTACTGTGGCTTGGAATTGACCATATTTGTTCAGAAAGAATATCTCAAAAAGAGGTTACAATAATTAATATCTCAATAGTTATGATCTGGCAATTTTTGAATCTACTGAGATAGAAATACCCTGTGAAATCTTTGCTTGAGCAATAATAACTGAACTAAATGTAAATGACAGATCCATAGCTGATAACAGAAAATATTAGAAAAATAAAACAAAACAAAACAAACATTAGTAGAGCCAGAAAATCATCAGACTGTGAATATATTCTTTTGAAGACTATACCACATTCAGCTAGCTAGTGATAAGAATAATCTCAACACAAACTGCAAAACTGAAAAGGAACATCTCATCTGCATATAGTCACTTACATACAATGACCAAAATTTTATTCCACTAAACACGTATACATACAGACATGAATGCTAGACTACAAGATTTTTAGGGCTTCAAAATGAAATGGTTAAATGGACTAGCTAATCTGCATAATCATAATGCACACCATGACACACCTACTGGTAGACAATGTAGAAGCCTGCATCTTTCCTGTGCCAATAATAAGGATTAAATTTAATGTATGATTGCTGCTATTTTTTTCTGAGGTCTCTGCATCATTTGGCACATAGACAAACTGTTCAAAAGTTTACTGTTTGATGATCAGCTTAAAGGTGTTACATGCCAATAAAACTTTGCATTGAACATGAGAATTCTTCATAGACTTCCTCTACAGTATTCGTCTTTCCAGTATCTGAGCATTGTATAAGGGCATTTTCACAGAATCCTGTTGAGATAGTGGGTGTTAGGAGCCCCCCTTTAGAGATGTGGAGCTGAGGCACAAGGAGAACAAGACAAGGAATAGACACTAATTTTCAAAGCCTGGTTTGAGTCGCTTGAGTTTTCAAAGTACTTACCACTGTGCAAAAAAATTTATCTATAAACATACAACACACTACTTAGGCTACAGCACACAAAGAAGGACAGGTGTTTGTACTGGTAAGCTTTTGATTTTATTTCAGATTATCTGAACTTAGACCTTAAAGTGTAATATTATAAGAACTAAAACCCTGAGTTCAGCAGTGGCAAGTGAATGTAAAGATCTTAATGCTGATCAGAAGTGCCCAAAGTAGCCTGTATTGCTGAGGAAGACATGGTCACATTGTGTACTAGCTGGAGTTTCCTAAAAGTCATAAATCTCTTGGTTAAATATATCCAAATATAGTTTTGTCCTGTGTTTCCCACTGTGTTCCAGTGGGAACTAAGTAATAATGGGTTGCCAGGGAGCCGTATTTTACTCTGCTGCTTTCCTGCAGAACTCTCAGGGAGAGATCTCAGACATGGTCTCACTTTTGAGGACTGTTGAGGAAGCAAGATAAGTCTACAATGATGCATATTCCTATGTGAAGAGCCAAAGCCTTGCATTTTATCTGATTTCCTAATCCTAATTAACCATTAAACAGCAAATCATCTACAACAATCTGCAACACTTAAAACCATCAGTAGGTGGTGTTCATCATTACTTTAAATTCTGCACAACAGCCTAATAATGATAATGGTAGTCAGAAATAAAACGATAGTTATTGGTTTAAATGACTGACAGCAAGGCTGTAATTATACAAGTAGGCTTTTCTGCCCTTTTGAGATAAACTATCAGGGTGTAAAAAAGATCAGCTTGTGTGGTTTCTTACTTTTATTCTCAATGACTTCTAATGAAATGTTTCTAATAAGGATACTCAACTCAAATAGACTTTAGTGTTCTTCACATCAATACCTATAAGACAGGAAATATTTTCAGATTACAACTGTAGTTACACTTTCTAGTTAAATTCTGAAAAATTATATATCATATATATGCTGTTCATGTCAGTGCCACAGGCTAATAAATAGTGCATTTTTGGGGTGTTCATTGCTTTGGCTAAGCTAGAAATTTAGTCAAGCTTTATTCATTTAGTTTCTAGTTAAACATAAGAAATGATCTTTTTCTGCCACTCATCACCCATGCAACAGAGATATTTATGGAATTTTTTGAGGATGATTTTTTCACACATGGGAGGTACTCCTATGGATATTCTACTCAAAAACAAAGAGTAAGTGTTTGGGGATATGGCAGTCGAGGGCAGATTTGGGCTGCAGTGACCACAATGTGGACCCTGAAGCAAGTGAGAATGCTAACCAGGTAACTACTGCAAGGGTATAGGGAAGATGAAGCCAGACTGCTCCTGAAGGTATTCAGTGACAGGATGAGAGGCAAGGGTCACAAGTTAAAATAAGGCAAATTCTGAGTAGATAGACAGAAATATTTTTAACTCTGAAGGCAGTCAAACACCGGAACAGATGGGCCAGGTATTTTGTGGAACCTCTGTCCTTGGTCCTGAGCAACCCAAGATAGGTTGGACCCACGCTGGGTGTGGGACGAGACCAGATGATTTCCAGGAGGCCGTTCCAACCTAAATTATTCTAAAAACTGTGACCTTGGACTTTGGGACTAGTGGAGTTATGCTTGTTCAGGGAAGTGTTAAAATGGTTGTCCTGGGAGGCTGTTCTCACAGGCAAAAGTGCCCAGGGGAGCAGGTTGATGTCAAGAACAATTACCATGATGTGTAAGTGTAATTGATCCTGGTTTGCAAGAAAATAAGTAGACAGAGTAAAAAACAGCTTGCCTAAACAAGAAATGCCTAAATTCCTAACTGAGATAAATAATTACCAGACTGATGACCAGAAACAGGCAAATGACACACATATCTTCAAAAAACCTGGCAAGAAACAGGATTTGGAGAACTATATACTGATCAATCTATCCAAAACTCCAGGATGATTCTAGAGCAAATCAACATGGAAGTCATTCTACATGAGATAGTCTCAAATTAGCTGTGATAGTTGAGAGGTGAAAGAAAGGAAAATTATTATTCCCTGGAAACTGAGGAGCCAAGTGAATAATGATTTCTTCATTTTTAACTTCTTAAGGGTTGTGGATGTTTTGTTCCCACCCATTTAAATAGAAGCTGAGTTTAAAAACATGAAAAAAACTCTGTAAACCCTACCTTGATGGGATTCCAAAAAGCCTCTTTGAAATTTAATGTATCTATTTTTTTATAAGCATTTGAAGTAGCATATACATATGTGCCTATGTATCTATGTATTCTCTGGCTTTCAACAAGCAGCCTGCTCAGCATATCTTTGCCTGAGCTGGATTTATTTGTACTGCTCTGTAGAATGTCACATAATCCATTTACAGGACAGTGTGTAAATGTTTTGGGTAAAATAGAGGCTGAACAGTTCATCCTTATATACTTATCCAGACATGGGCCCTGTGAACCATTCAGCTTGCTCTACTGACTTAATTTTCTAAATGTCATTGTCAGCTGTTTTAGATTTGTCGGACACCACAGGCAAAATTTCCACATAACGTCAGAGGCAATGGTCCCTGGGAAATTCACTCTTTGTTGGGTATGGCTATTGTCCAAACTGGAGGCAGGCTCCAGCTTCCACAGTCACCCCTTAGCCCCAGGCTCTTCTCTGACAATCCCAGAAATACTGAATGCCAAAGCTGTACCCACTCAGCCACTGGTCCTCACACACGTATGCATAGATAGGAGACTTCAAATAGACATACACATAATAGACTTGGAGTCAGTAGGAAGTTTGCCTTTTTGGTTGCCCAATCTGCCAGTTTCACTCTTTCCCCTCAGTCAAACCTACATCCAAATCCATACAAAGCATTACTGCTTGGAGTATGACACAGCTGCTTCCACAAAAACCCCAGTGAAGGTTTCATGTAACACTGACAGTGAAATGAAGTAAGCGTCTTCGTGATGTGTGCTTCGATAATATGAAACAAGATAGATTATGAAAAGATATCTGAAAGACAGAAAACCTCTTTGGAGATGTTTTGGGTTTATGATCTAAGACTCAGACTAAGAATTACAATGAAGACAAGAATATGGTAAAAGGCAGTCAAAAAACAAAGAGAAATAAAAAAGAATCTGATTGTAACTAGGTTGACTTTAAGCTAGTAAATTGAAGAAACTGTGGGTGGAAGGAACAAAGAAAAATAAGTAGCAGAGGCAACCTCATTTTCCTAAATAAACTTTGGCTGACTGAATGGGAGGAACATGATTTGGTGGACTTGGCAGTGCTAGGTTAGAGGTTGGACTGGATGATCTTGAAGGTACTTTGCCACATAAAATGATTCTATGATTCTGTATAAATCACCAAAGCCATTATTTTTGATGTTTAAATGAAATAAAGGTTTAAAACACTTATCATATCTCCTTTGTTCACAATTCTATCACAAAGAAACAAAGACAAGGACAAGAAATGATCTGTCACTTGGTCATCAAAAGGATATAGCCACCTCAGTATTACTCCTCCATTTGTAAAAATTTAGCCTACTTGTCAATCAGTGATAGATGAGTCCACTTCTAAGGCTGTCTGCCCCCGTAACAGAAAATAAATGTTCTGTCTCTCTCTCCTGTCATGTCTTTTCTCACTGAACATTTAATCTTATCCAGACAAAAAGCTCACTTTTATCATCCACAGTATTAACTTTTCTCACTCAGGGTTTATGTGGATCCCTCAAGGTATCACGCTTACTAATCCCTTACCCATCTTGATGTGATTTTGGGCAATTTTAAGACACTTTTTCAAGAATTGTATCCCTCTGTGTGTGTAGCAGACAAGTTATACAGGGCAGCTTTAGATATCTATATTAGTCATCTAACCTGCCTTTGCTGTCTGACTGGTTAACAGAAAGGTGATTTCTCTGGAGATGATCTCCAAAGACTCAAGATTGTCTCCTGCTGTTTCCCTCTGCCATGCCCCTAACTGCATATGAAACCTCCCAGCTAGGACTCCTGTGGCACCTCTTCCACAGGGCTGGTGCACCCTCACCAGCCCCATTCTCCAGCCATCCAGGCAGAGAAAGTGCTGGAGGGCAGCACGGTTGTTTGTCTTACTTGTGGATACAAGGACACCAGTGCAGAGGTAGGAAGGGTGGGGCTAGTCTGGTGTCCTTATCCCCCCACCTCAGTCAGACGTGTCTGGGCTCATACCTCAACTGAAGACTGGAGCTAAAACCAAGAACTCCCAGATTCAAGGGCAGAGCTGTGGCCTAAATTAGATACTGGCTTCCAAAATACATACCAAGCAGCATGAATTTTTTTTGGCCATATTCAGGCAACCAGGCACAAAGAGTAACTCCAGAGAGTTGAATGTTTTCACTTTATTCACTAAACTTCCAATCTAGCAGTATGGAAGTAGCAGACCAGCAGTAGTGATGAACTAGCTCTGAGAATGCATCCAGACCAATCATCCCACTCTGTAAAATCCTTGCTGACAAAACCCAGAAATAAATAGAAATAGCATAAATTGCAATCTGAGAACAAAACAAAAGGCTTTATAGAGCTGAAGGATCCATAAAAGATTTTCCACTACATTGTCTGAACTTTGCAGTACGCTAATAAATAATTCACATAACTCTAGTTCAAATGCAAAAGTAAAGAATAAGTCATGATGTAATCCATTACAGCAGGAAGCTTCTCAACAGTTTGTGTATTGGTATAACTTGAGTGTGCTTGGGAAATATAATAAGCAAATATTATGCTTTTAATAAATGAAAAATAGACTACATAACTTCCTTAAATTCTCCATAAGTGGATCTTGCCTAGTTATAAAAACAGGGCTTTGAGTTAAAAATAAAATGGAAAAAAATTATAATCGCTGCTGCTCACTCTGCTAGACAAGTCCCTGAGCAACCTGAACTAATTGGACCTATCCTGAACGAAGGTTTGGACTCCATCTGTTCCAAAGGTCCTTTCTAACCTAAATAATTGTATGATTCCATGATACAATATCTTTCTCATTTAAAGTCTGTATAAATCCTTGATTTTTGATGGGCATGTTTCTCATAAAGGAGCAGTGTCCAGTGCAAGATGAACAAATTTCTGTAGGAAATGATTGCATGTTGCAATGATTGCATGTAGGACTTACCTCTCAGTGATGTGCCTTTTCATCAAACTATGGTGTCTCCCAGTGGATGCATTTCCTGTGGGAGGAATATCAGGCCATTTTCTTTATTATAATAGAAGTATCTATGTGGTAAAACTTACCAGAATCCTCAGTCCCTACAGCTAGCATGCCACTTGGTACGACAAATTTCAAAACATGAAGGCATTATTTATGTCCAGAGGCTTTTTTATATTATTCTTCCATAAGAGATTTATGATTCATCGATTGCCTGGTTATTAACTTCTTGCTCATTTGCATTTGAAGTCCAAGAAGTTTTAATTCATAATTCTTTTTCACACATTGCAGGTTTTAATAGCTATTCAGAAGGACAGTATATCTAGCAGAAATATCTTTTGGAAGCTCAAGTGGCTGTAACAGTATAGAGGAGGCACAAAGACTGACACAGACCTGTAGTTCTAGAGGGGTTATAATGCTGTCTATATTTGCAGAGCGCCCACTCATCTCTAGTCTTTTCAAGAGCTGGTATGAAGTTTGGGGCGTGACTACCCAGACAGTGATCTCAGATCATTTTGAAATCTGTGCATACCCAGTTCTTTTGTATTTGGTAACACGTTCGGCCACCTGTTTTTTCAGAGACAGAGCTGAGTAACTAAAGCATATTTTTTAAAATAAGACATTAAAAATAATATTGAGACAAATTCAAAATAGAAAGACTCTTCCAATTTATTGAAAAATGAAATTGACAAATAATGTTGTTTATTTTTTCAGGTGAATCCTTATTTATTTTTTCATAAATTGATAGTCTTTCAATGAAAACTGACCATTTTGACATAGTACAATTCTTTTCTTATACTTCTTCAGCTGAAGCTTTTCACTCAACTTGAACCAAATTCTCCACCTGATTTGTCTCAGACAAAGCCAGCAAACAAAATCCATACTAAACTTCTCATACAGTGTCAAATGAGAGATTTCCAGGAACTCCTCTAAATTCCTTTATTATGACACCTACAAATATTTTAAGAAGTCAATACTTCACACACATTTCTCTGACTATGTTAAAGGAAAGTTAAAAGTACTCCATTATCTCAAATCTGAGGAATAACCCAGTATGGAGGAAGGAAGGCAGCTGCTCTGATTCCTACTCAAACCCGCTCATTTTCCTCAAGTAATCACGTGCTTGACCATGAATCCACAGCAAATACTCAGTCCTGCTGCTGGTCTTGTTTGGACCACTTGTTCTGACTCCAGCTGCAGCCAAGCCTCAGGGTCTCTGCCTCCACACTGGCTAGTGTTTGAGCTGACTCCTGATTTCCACCACTATTTCTTTCCGTCTTTATCTCTCTTTGGTGGTGGAACTGGGATGAATATCACTAGCCATCTACTGCATTGCTACCAAAAAAATCTAGCACATTCACAAATGGAGGGGTAAACTACTTTGCACAGTTCACTTTCTTCAAACAAAGATCAGAGAAAAGCCCTCAGAGTGTAATTGGATACTTACTGGTTTGAGAAGCCTCTGCTCATTTAATTGCCATTCCATAAGACAAGTGTGGCATGCTTAATGAAAACAGAGTTCATACATTGGCACTTTTACTTAACACCCAGTTCCTTTGATATAGGCTGGCTTGTTAGGATATTAAAATTAGATCTGAGACAACCTTGCTGGCTTCACACTCTTAAAACTTAGTAGTTCCCATTTAAGAATGCTTTATAGAAGAACTAATATTTTTGACATATGATGTTTCTCAGAATAAGCCACCAACCTGCTTTTACAATGGACATAAATAAATAATGAGATTTACATGAAAGATTGTATTTGAAACTGTGAAGCTAGGTTGAACTTCAAGTGCATTCACTGGTATCCTTGGGCCCATTTCTGTTTATTCTCCATGATTCTTGTACTCACATTTTTATTTAAAGAATACTTTAAAGGCTCTTACTCCTTTCCCCGTCTCATTTTGTTTTTTCTTATCCATTTCAGTCTCACTGTTTTCATATTCAGGTAGACAAACAGAAGGACCTCTAAGAATATATCATAACTGATTTGTATTTAAAATCATACCTGTAAATTAATCTCTGTTCTTCAATAAACAATTTGTTATTTTAAAGACTTACACTTCAAAGTCCCCCTTTTCTAAAACGATACATATCTTGGCCTCTTTCTTTAACTACACCACTATGGGCATCTAAAATGTATATTGTATATTGCATTGCATTGTCACTTGAAGATACAGAGCCATGGGTAGCTGACGAAGGCAGAAAAGAGGCATTCTCATTTACTTGCTGGCATTAATTTTAGGTAATGTTGTTATTTGTGAGTCATGGTTTTGTATCTGGGCTGAAACTGCTAAGGACAGGACAGCTGGAAGTTTCTGTGTTCAATAGCTGATGCATATAGTGAAAAGCAAACAAACTATGTTAGGAAAATATTCACACTTTCACATTACCGTCTGACTGAAAAGGGTCCATACATTGTGTCTTTGGCCACCTGCTATCGTTGTATTTAGTCTTAAAAATGTGGTGAATATCATGTGGAAAGAATGGTTTATCTGTTTATAAAGCACTCAGTATAATAATATCTAATAGACTGTTTTAAACTTCTTTTTTCATAGTGCATACAATAAGGGGACAATGAAAAGAATAACTGGTTTATGTAACAGTCTCTCCCTGTCTGAAAAACACATTAGTGTGGACCAGAAATCTACTTATGTGGCCACATATGCCTTGCAGAATCACAAAATGTGTATCACCTCTTCCTCCAGACATTATGTAGAGAAAGCCAGGGACCTGAGCAGCCCCTGAGGACAATTCACAACGGATCTTTCAGACCTTTGCATTACATTGAATCCTAGTGTTTTCATCCTAAAAACCTAAGATTAGGAGACCCAAAAGGTGGCAAGCTGCTGTCACTCACTAGATACCTATTAGCTCTGACATTATGATGTAGTCATTGAAACTTTAATTTTGAACAGAACACTATGAAACTTCAGAAAAAAATCCCAAGACTTAGGAAAAAAGAGGTACCAGTTGTTCAAGCAGCAATCAACTTCAAACCACAGACATTAAAAAATAAGTAATACAAACAGCTTAAAATTCGAATTGTTCTTCTGCCAAGGAGCAAGCTGCAAACTTTAATAGTTATTATGTAATTTGTAGATGTTCTCATGGGCATAAAAAAAATTGGCACAAATGCTTTTGAATTGTGTCATACAAATTGGCATTGTTCACTGACCCTCAAACCTATATTTTCATCTCTCTTATAAGTTGCTGTAGCATATGTGCTGCACAAAAGCTTGGTTAGTAACTGCCTGCTGTCTGCAATCTGTGCTTCCATAAGTGTATTTGCTTGGTATTGAGGCAGGCTACAAATGTGCCACTCAGTTACACAGCAACCCCAGAACTGCCAGCACACATGGACTTTGTTGTGCTAATGTTGCATAGCATGGAACTGGCTCCTAACCATTGTTCTGCATGTGACACATTAAAGTATTTGACAATATTGTTTTAAAGTCTACTAAGAGACAAATAGTCCCATTTTCCCCAGAGACCACAAAGGAAACCACAGATTTCCACATAATGCACCCTCTTGCCAAACCATGCTTTAATACAGACAAATGAGACAAACTTTTGTTTATAGGGATGCTGTATGATTGAGCAATCATCATGTTTGCACTTTACTGTATTTTTATTCTTGTAGTAAGTGGTCTAGTTCTAAATAGCCTAAGACATAAAAAAGCTTTTTAAGTACCTTCTCCTGAATGGCAATTTCTCCTTGCCATTTTGCTAAATGGAGGATTTATTTGTTTCTATGTCTAAACGTGCGTATGCACTCGGTTTCAAGCCTTGGATTTGATAATTTTTTTTAAATCAAGCCAATTTTCTGATTTATCATGTTCATTACACAAAATACACTAAGCACATTCATCTGTGGCTAATCTTTCACAGCCTGAGTGTGCAGCATATCTAGGGGTGGGCGGGTTTGCTGTCAGGACTTGTGACCCTGCAGAGGACCCACACTGCGCCAGCCTGCTCCTGAAGGACTGACTCTCAGGAAGGGATCTTCGCCGGAGCAGTTTGTGAAAACTGCAGCCCATGGGAAAGACACACATGGGAGAACTCCACATGGAGACATGAAGGACTGTCTCCTGTGGCAGGGACCCCATGCTGGAGCAGGACAACATTTGTGAACAGTCCTCACCATGAGGAGGAAAGAGCAGAAGAGACAATGAACTGACCACAATCCCCATTTCCTTCCCCCCTGTTCTACTTGCAGGGAGGAGGGAGAGAAACCGGGTGTGAAGTTGAGCCTAGGAAGTAAGGAAGGATGGAAGGGAAAAGGTGGGGTTTAGGATTTGGGTTTTTTCTCATTACCCTTCTCTGATTTTGATTGGCAATACACTAAATTAATTGCCCAAGCCGAGTCTGTTTTCCCCATGACAGTAAATGGTGAGTGATCTCTCCTTGGCTTTATCCCTACCCACGAGCCTTTCATTGTATTTTCCCTCCCTTGTCCAGCTGAGGAGAGGAGAGATAGAGTGACTTTGGTGGGTACCTGGTGACCAGACAGGGTCAACTCACCGAACAGTGAAGTCTAAATATTTTTGCCACTAATGAAACTTACATTACCTTTTACACCAGAGAACTGAGACACTTTAAATAAAACTTGAATTAATAAAATGAACATATTAATTTTGAGAGTTCTGCAGCAATCCGTGAAGAGCCGGGTTTAAAGAAGCAGAGCTCAAAACAATTTTCAGAGAAGAATTTTCAGAATTATTTCTATTTCATTTTTCTATTTTATTATTACAAGGTGAATAATAATTGATAAAAATGTGAAATGATACAGTGCCAAAATATTAACTAGGAAGGTAAGGGATATTTATACACTACCACATTATGACCTTTTCTAGCTACTTAGCATACTAACAATATATTTTCATAACGTTCGGTGTTAGAGAAATGTTGAAACTTCTAAAAAAACAGTGTTGCTTGCACAATTCCTTTCCCTTACAGATGCAAAATGTTCATGAATAATTTGAATGCAATTCAGTTCTGAGATTTCTGTCTGAATCAACTCCACATTTCCCTCCAGGCGAAAATGAATTCATAAACTGGTAATTGATTTCTTAACCTGAAGGCAGAGAAAATATTTCATCTTTGGAGCACAGTATAGAAAAAAAATCAGAGTATTACAAGACGCAATTTGTATCAAATCACAAGATTAAACTTTATATATAAACATATCTATACTTGTCATGGATATTTTTATTGCCAAATTATGGACTTGCCTAAGAAATTGATTTATAAAACAGTATTCTATAGCTTTCTATGGAGAGTGCTTTTGTGCCTCCAGTTATTTTACAGACAGTGCACATAAAATACTATATTTATTTTAAATATCAAAGTCTCAAGTTAATTCTTTGTCTTATATCAATGATTTAATTCTATCTTGCAGCCTTGGCACAACTTAAAATTCAATAAGATTAGACTAATTTTAAATTTATGATATTCATCTCATCTGCTTTAATTTACAGAAAAGAATCTTTATTAAAGGAAAACCTGAAGCTACTGAATTAATAAATAAGTCAGCTATTCAGTGAGTCTGGTTTCTTAATTTCAGTGACTGAAAATCTAATTTCTATAGTGTCCCTCAGGTAATTAATACAAAATTCAGCTCTTCATGGCATACAGTCCTTGCTTAAACTGCAAGATGAGTTTAACTGTCTCATTCTTAGCAGAACAAAACCTCTATCACAGCATAATTCTCTTGCAGAATCATTTGGGAGCAATGCCAGAAGTATCAGACTGAGGTGACACTGCAGTGAAAGCAGTCAAAAGATGAAGATATTTACACGTCTATATGTTTATAAGTTGCAGAGATGCAACTATGTGCTGTGTCTTCCTTTTATCCTCACGGAATAAAGAAGAGGCGAAGGTGGGGAGAGTGTTGGGCCAGAGTGTTGCTCTGCCCTCTGGACCCCTGAAATAGGCAGTGGCACCCCAGCAGGACTTGTCCACTATGATGCCAACTTCCACACACTGATCGCTCATTTTGGTGTGTTCATGCCCAGCTGGATACTCAATGCATTGTTTCATGACGCCAAAAAAGCACAGGAAGTAGCTATGGATATGCCTGTGCTAGTGCGTTCAGTATGAACATCACCTGAGATGCTCCTTGATCACTTTGCCTGTTTGTGTTCATATTTCCATGGGCAGATAGCCTTGTTAATAATACAAATGGTCCAGGATGGTCATCTGTTGTCACCACTGTTCACAATATAAACACGGTGTGCTTCACCCTTACAGTATCCAACATTAGCACATATGCACTCTTAGTGCCATCTTATTCCTGCTTGGGGAGCATTTGGGAGGGAAAGTTCCTAAAACCTGTGTACATGCTGGGCATGCTTAATCCATGATCCACAGGAGCAGCTGCAGAGCAGTCCTACAGCAGATCCGTGGCATTAACCTAGTGTATTATGCACATGCATGCTAACATTCAAGCAGAAGTGAGGTAGAGATCAGTCTCTTTTCTGAGGTAACAAGTGACAGGACCAGACTAAATGGCCTCAAGTTGTGTCTGGGGAGGCTTAGATCAGATATTAGAAAAAAGCTTCTTCACTGGAATAGTCGTCAGGCATTGGAAGAGGCTGCAAACAGAAGTGGTGGAATCACCACCCCTGGAAGGGTTTAAAAGGCATGTGGATGTGGCACTTGAGAACATGGTTCACTGGTGAACATGGTGATGCTGGATGAATGTTTGAACTTGATGATCTTGGTGCCTTTTCCAACCTTAATGATTCTATGAGTCTATGAGTCCAGAGCTCTAAGCATTTGACTTGCCATGGTATCATTCCTTTCATACGATCTACGTGTAAGGGTCATACAGTCCAGTATTAATTCTTTGTGTGAATGCAAACAAAACAAGCCCAAATGCTACAATAATGTTTTTAACCTCATCTTTCACAGCAAATTCATTGAACTTCAAGATTCGGTACTCACAGTTGCTGAGCTACAAAATTAAGAACTTCTTTTCTGAGGTTTTCTCATATATTTTTTGGGAACAGATAGTTACAGATAAACACATATCGTCTCAGAACATGAGTCTTGTCAAGAAAGGATCAGGAATATGAATCACATTCCCAGCAGACCGTAATTTGTATTAAATATATCAATAAGCAGTGCATTCACATCATGACTCTGCTTGCCAGAAGGCTTGTATTCTCCGTGACAAAGTACAATTTTTCCCATCAGTAAGTCAAAAACTGGAGTTACTCAGCATTAAACCATTTGAGGCCAAACATCTATTAACACATTTAGAGACATAGGCAAATATTTCCAATGCACTGTGATAGCTAGCAGATAATTTACTCCTTGTATCTCTTCAATGGTGGTGATAGAGACAATAATTGAACTCGTGAATAAGCTAAGGAATACAAGAACAGCATCTTAAACTAAAAATTTTGGTTTAATATCCACGTAAATGTGTAAACATGAAACGAATTTTTAACATTTTGTACCAAAACTCATCTTAAGGTAGTTTCATGGAATTCCATGCACAGCAATAATATTGGAACTAAAAAAATTATCTTTATCCTTTTAGCTAAATAAAATAGCACCATCATATATAAAAGGTACATTTGTGATTGAAATCATGGTTCTCATACTTCAGCTTGATAACTGGTCTACATATGTTGCACTGCCCTAAATATGTTTTCTTTTAAAACTTATTGTAGGATATATGATGATTTCATTTAAGTACTAGTGATGATAGTGATGATCACAATGATGATCACGATGATGGAAATGATAACAATGATGACAAGAATATCACATCTTTCTTGGGTCTTAGTATTTGTTACTACATTGGTTGTCTTGAAAAGCGGTGACTGGCATGCAAGGAGATGTCTTTCTAGTTATATCCACCTCCCCAGCCATAATTTCCAGAGATCTTAAAGTTCAAATGTTTTTGTTTGGCATATTTTTAAACTTCTTTCCCAGATGGCAATGTAATGTTTCCTCCACGAAGTCCTACTGATTCCTGCATTGTTAACACAGAATTTTGAAGATTTGTAGCTAAAATCTGGGTAACACACAATTTTAACGATTTTGGTATAATGAAATGGATGCAAGAAACACAAATTCAAAATTGTGAAGATCGTTCAAAGTATGAGCTATGATGTAAAAAAGCTCCTGATGAATACAATAGCACTTGAATATGTTTGCACAACATTTGGATGGAAAGGCAAGAAGCCTTTGCTTAGAGTTCCATTGGCCCCAAAGTTCATTACAGAGATGGATGATATACCTTAGTTAAATTAGTTCTGCAACCTACTGGCAGAAAGTGTATGCTTTTGTCTGCTGCACTGGCAAAAAAGGAAGCACGGCGGAATGGGTATGGCTGCTTTGTTTCATCCAAAGTCTATTTTTTCTTAGCTCCTAAAGAGTTGTCTCCGTTTGGGAGGAAGTGAGTTTTTTGGGAAGTTTTAGTCAAACCAATCAGTGGTCAGATTCGAATATTGACACCTGGTGTGACCACTGAAGACGTGAGTCACCTCTGAAGACACACGGGGTTAAAAGCAGAGATTTCCCAGAGTTCGCTCTCTTTCGCCTGCGGTAGCCCAAGGAGCGGCACCGTCTCTGCCCCGCCCGGCCACATGGCTGGGTGGGGGAGGGAGCCATGGAGGCCCAGGCTGAGGTAGGCCGGAGCCCCGGAGAGAGAGAGAGAAGGTGGAAGGGAATGGAACCGGGCCAGCTCCTGCAGGACCGAGGGGTGGCGAAAACACCGAGGTATCTTTTGTTCCCCCCCCAACCCCAGAAGAGCGAGCGAGCAAGCCTGTGCCGGCAGAGGAGGCGGCAGGGGGGGGGATGCCCAGCATGTGGGAGTGCCACCGTGAGATCTCAGTGCCCTGAGGGCAGCGGAGCTCGGACTTTTAACCCTTTCCTGGGTGAAGGAAACTTTGTGAAACATTAGTCCTCCTGGCTGGTGGTTGGAGAGAGAAGAGAGACAGTCTGGGACCTGAGATGTTAAGAAGATGTGGAAAAGCTGAAGTGGGAGGAGATGATGGAGTGGCTTTTTCAGCTGGACTTTTCTTGTATAGCCATAGACTGAACCAAGCTACCTGTAATACATGAGACTGCATTTGGGTGGATGCTATAGCCTGAGCCAAGAGACTGACCTGCTGTAATGATATTATATAAAGGAGTGAACAGAGGAAGATGAAGAGGGCGTGGTGGTGCCTTCCATCTTCAGGGAGAAGAGCTCTGTTCTTGAGAAAACCCTCGGCCCCAGGGGATGAGAAAATGGGGGGGACTGTTGTCCCAAAAATGAGACACGGTTGTTTTTTTGGCACTTGGCAAAGCATCCTTGAAGAGCCCTGAGCAGTTTCGGTCCATGGACAGTGGTGAGAGCACTGTACATGGAAGGAGCATGTCACGATGGCAGAGTTTCTCCGGGCGGTGCCACGTGTGACAAAGAAACATGGGAAGTTTCAACCCTGTTTCGTGGGGAGGACTGTGGTACAAGAGAGACTCCTCTCTCCCCTGATGGACTGAGAATTGATTACTTGAGTGTTGGTAACTTAATCAGGACTCCAAGATTTTTGTCTCACTGTGCTTTGGTGAATTTGGGTGGGAGGAGGAGGAATGTTTTAAAAGGTGTTCATTCTGTTTTCCTATGTGTTTCTAATTTTAGTTTGTAGTTTAATAAAGCTTGTTATTTTTCTCTTTTTTCTAAGTTTAAGCCTGCTTTGCTCTGTTCCTGGTCACATCTCACAGCAGTTAGTTAAAGAAAACACATTTTCATGGGGGCACTGGCATTGGGCCAGCACCAAACCATGACAAGAGTGAAGTTCAAATAAATAAAAATTTTATGGAGGGGTTGTAAAACCACCCAGAATCTGCCCCCTTAATGAGATGACCTTCAGGAAGTCCTCAAGTGGCAATAGCAGGAGTGTCATATGGGCCCAGGGAAAAGACACATCTTCTGTCCTTTTGTTTCAGAGAGGCAAAGTGAAGACAGCCTTGGTTACCTTAGCAAGAGATTATGGCAGGTAGAGTTTGGGAAATACATTACAGATCATGAAGTTCTACCTGGGACCAGGAGAGCAGAGAGGGACCTGCTGCTGACACACATAGGGCTGAAGAGGTACGATTTGGCATGGCTGAGTTTTATCCTACATTCTAGTAGGATAGATTACACCAGCTTTTATTTCTGATTTTCTAACAGCATGATTTCCTTTCAATTCAAATCTATATGGATCAGCTATGGATCATCATAAATAGATCCTTGGTAGAGAATAAATTATTTGTGGCTGCATTACTACAAGTAACACAATTCCTATTTGAACCGTTTGCAGTCCTGTGTTGCTGCTGTATGAACAATCTGTTTCATAATCATGGATGTTTCCTGTAGATAGCCAGGGCATTGAGGCCCAAATCTCTACCTTACAAAGTCAGAAAACAACTTTCTTTCTATTTTTTTTTTCTGTTCTAAGGAATCCAACCCAAACTGAATTTGCCTGAAAGAACTGATTCGCTGTGTCATCCTGCTCTGCCTTTGTCTGTTCATGACACCCTTAAGCCAAAAGTAGCTAACATTCACAACCTCTTGAGGATACTTTTGTCCTGGTCATGTGTTTGACAGCTAGAGAATACAGCCATGTTTGCCTACAGAATAAACCCTGCCAGTTCCAACTTGTGTCTCCATATCACTCTCCCAGTCTTCCTCCAACAAGCAGACGCTGGAGCGGTTTATTCGATTCGATATTCAATAACCAGTTTCTCTTGTCAGAACTAAATGATCAAAGTGAAATTGTCAGGACATTAGTTTGGCAACATTTTTTTAAATTTCTCAGCATTATTTCATTGCAAGATTAAAAATATTATCATGCAACATTTCTATCTTCAATATTCAGCTTTTACAAGAATGTGAACTGGGACTGGCTATGAAAATACAGAAGCAGTTCTGTAGAATAAAAGAATTATCAAAATATACTGTTAAGAATGCAAAACATGCTGGGATTTTCTTTTCATTCTACTAAGTTGTTTTTGTAGTTTCTTTTTCCTGTAGTAAATCTATAAAGAATCAATAGATTACATTGTCTTTGATTCTTTTTATCTGCACTGCAAAATATAAACCACTAATTTTTAAGCAAGAATCTAGTGCCTTTTAGTGAACTGTGCCTTTCCCAAGTAGTAATAAAATCATGGAAAGTAAAAAAAAAATCCCCACCCAGATAACCAGAAAGCACACTACCGTGCCAGCATCAACAACATAGTCATTCATTTCAGGACTGGGAACACTAGGTATTTTTTTACTCAGAATTTATTTGTGTGAGAAAACAGAATCTAGGCTTTGATGAGAAAGGCTTTCATCTGATAATTGGATTTTTTCCATTTTTATGGGCTTCCACAGTGCCCCTGGGGACTCATACGTTTGAGTTACTGATTCTCCCATATGGATTAAACACCTTGGCCAGACTACAGCGTTGTGCCAAAGTCAACCCTCTCTCTTAATGAGATACTGCAATACTTGTTGGAAATTTAAGTGCAGTGAATTGAAAAATATATAGTTCAGATGAAGACTCAAAATATACTATAGAACAAGGGCACAAGATGTTCAAACTACAACTTCCAAGAACACTGATGACTAAATTTACAAAGAGAAAAAATTTATTTTATTTTTAAATGTCTTTTAAAAAAAAAAAAAAGAAATAAGAGGAGTCCTGTAAGGGACACTTTTATAAGGATTTAAAAAAATAAAGGGAAAAGGAAAAAAGTCATCCAAATGAATTTCCCATCATTTGAAAATGAGTTTTGATGGAAAAAAGTGGACCTGAACCAAACTCCCCACTGAGACTTTTAGTTAGTGCTATCCATGCGTTAGGCAGGGCAGGGCATGCAGGATAAGGATGTACATCTGGAAAATGCAGCCCAATTCATTTTCCTAAGAGACAAAGCAGGAATACCCATGTTCAAATACCTCCTGACAGACTGAAACTAAAGGTATCCATAGCCTGTAGTTTGCACCATAGTACAATAACCTTTAATTTTCTTTTTAAGAGCAGGACTGATGTCAGAGGAAGGAAAAAGAAAAAATCAGAAAGAAAGCACTTGAGAGACAAAAATATAAGTGTTTTGAACATTACAGAGAGTGAACAATCATCACAGAACTTAAGAAGTTCTGATATTTCATTCAATAAATGATCAAAATGTCTCAGATACGGACAGTTAACATTGCTCTCAGACTTTTAATGAACACATCGAGGTACTGTAATTTGCAAAATCCAGCTCTACCAAATTATTTATAGAGCCAGTAAAAAATATATAAGCAATGAAGAAATATAAGTAGTAGAAGTTAAACCTTTCAACTTCTTTCAGAGGTCAGACCAGGTGGTGTCAAATGGCACAGCTCCACTGTGGTGTCTGGGCAGAACTGTGACTTCCATCAGTTCTGGATCTGGATGGCTCGTTGCACACAACCTGAATACCTCTTTTCCTTGCAAATTAATGCCTTTTGAGGAGTTTTGCTGCCAATACAGGAGTGCAGTGCTACAGGTGATTCCTTGAAGCATTTCTGTTTACAGTTCCTTTCAAGTCTGCATATTATGCTGTGTAACTAACTACCATCAAAGTAAATGGAAAAACTAAAAATCCCACCATTTCCCATTGGATTAAGTCATAAGGGAAAACTTCACTGAGAGGTAGTAGAAGCTCAGTGAGTGACTGTATCAATATCCTATCAATACAATGGATTGTATCTTGGATATTCTTACCCCAGATAAGGACGTTCACTTGAGTTATAGATTTGCTCTAACAGGGAATTTTTTGTGGGGTAGAATTATTTACTACTAATTAAAGGGAGGAGGGAAAAAACAGCAAGAAAAACTATCAGCTGTAGTAAGAGACTTCATACAAACCCTTTGCATTCCTGCCTGGCTCTGGTACTACCTTCATCCACCTTCTTCCTCTTCCTAAGAGCCGGAGACCTGTTCTTGTCAGTTGGGCTGGGGCACAAGCTTTTCCCATTATAAAGAACAGCAATATTTGGTTCTTGCCCTTATCTGCTCTAACTATACAGAGAATAGAAATCATAGAATATGCAGTCATATCAGCATAAATTAACCTGAAGTGTAACTATTCACTGTACAGCAGAATTTCTCACAATGTAATCAGTATTTAGTTTAAAGCAATATTTCTTTGACTAAAATTTAAAGACCGTTAAAACCCCACAATTTTATAGCTTTTCTACTGATATTTGAGACTGCTAGCACTCAGAAAACTGAAATGTGATGAAACACAGTATAATGTAGACAGATTACATGTCACCAGATGTAAATGCCACCAAGAGTCCCTGGGAATGCAGATCCATTCTCACCTGAAAGAGCCCCACTGATATTCTTTCCATATTCCTCTGATCAGATTGCAGACATTGAAAGGAAATAAATAGCTACCTGTATATAACAGCCAGAAACCAGCAACCAAATGGCATTTGAGATAAAGATATGCAGATTTATTTTTACAGCAATGGGAAATATTTTAATTTGAACAGAAAGGGGTACTAAGGAATAGAATAATAATTGGTTCTCTGCCAATAAACCCCATGCTAGAACAAATGGGTCTGAATGCCAAATGAAAGTGTACACTCTTAGCACCCACTTCTATTTAGAGTGTGCATATGTGTGTGTATGGGGTGTGCGTAGGTGTCCAGTTAACTGCTTGCACGTCAGGAGATGCATGGAAAATCAAATCCCATGGTGTGAAGCCAAAAACCCTGAACTGCTGCTATGCTGCTGATACCTGTGATCCACAATGGAATTTGAAACTGAAGTAGGGGTTCAATGTCACAAGCACACAAAATTATTTTTTTTAATTATATTAAACTGCTTGGCATTTTATAAATGTACATAAAGAGTTAATTTAAACCAGGTGCTAGTAGGAGCTGGCAAAAGCTTTTTCTGACTTTGTGCTGCCTTCTCAAGATTTTTCACTGTCCCCCAATCACACCAGAATGATGAACAATTCATGGTTCACTCTGAATATATATTCAAGTTTAATTATATCAAGTTCCTTTTCAATTATGTTTTAATTTGTTGGACCAGGTAGTAGTAAAATTTTACTACTTAGAAATACAGAATCACAGAAGGGGAAGTACTTTAGGACACAAAATATCTAAGATACTTTTATGAATCTTTGTCAGTCTTTACAGGAATTCATTCTGATAAGACAGTGGTGATTGAAGCACTGAGTCAGGCTTGCACAACAAGAAACTTCCTGTACATGCCACAGAACTGCAGAGAAATATATTTCTACAACAAAAAACAGTTTTTCAGCTTCCTTATCCACAAAATAAGGGATGGTGGTAAAATATCAATATGTCTTGTGAACAGGGGGAATGCAACAAAACAACAAAAAGCTCTCAGCATTTATGCAGAAGTACTGTTATCCTCAGGGTCTCTGTCTACGAGGTGAATGCTCCCCGTGAACACGGATTCCTCTTGAGCCAAGGTATTCTCCAGCTGCTTATTTGTGCAATATGGAATCTGGCCACAGAAATACATGTAAATCCATGGGTTGGCACAACTATTTAGATTGCCAAGGAGCATCATAATGGTGAATGCCGAACCTAGATCAAAACAGTTAAAGGAGTAAGAGACTAAATAAAACACTCTTACAAATAAGTCACATTTTCACAGTCTGCTGCTTTCTGCTGTATCTATTCATATGTTAAAGCTAATCTAATAGTAGGAAATTCCCATTTCAATGCAATTTGCAGTTGCTGAAGGTATAAAGCACACTTTATTGTACGCATTCAGAGTTCAATAGTTTCATATAGCTCTTTTTTGATGTAGTTGCATTAATTTTAAAAGCAATTACTAAGCTGTTAAACAGAAATAAATAGATATATATTTTCACATAAATGTATGTATAATAAGACTCAAATTCACACTGGCAGGAAGAATTCTTAAAACAAAGCTCAGAAACTACTGTTTTTATCAGGCAGGGTTATTATACTTTTTCCTTTTTTTTTTACCTCTTTATTTAGAATAGGTGAATTTAAAGTCACATATAGAGTCTGCCTTTCACAAAGAGGCAATAGCATAAGTTTGACAAGACTATTCATGTTTACAACATGGTATTTGATAACTCTCTCAGACTTGCTTTTTTGCTTTATAAACAGCTGGTTGACAACTTTTGGTTGTTTCATATTGTACTACGGAGATTTCATCAATATGATTTCAATATTTAATAAAAACCAGATATCTTATAACACCACTGTTCTACCCAGTAAATAAGAAATAATTTTATTACTTTGAATAGTCAATGGCTCCTTTTCACCTCAAGAACCCAAATTACTGCTGCTGTAATACCTAAAACCTCTAAAAGTCTGAGGCTTTGCTGAAGCACATGATACTTTTCACCATGCTGTTCATGGATTTTTAAATTGTTAATCAATCAAGACACACACACAAAATAGACAAATGATGTTTTGATCACATAACACAAGAAGTTCCCTGTCCCTAATTAAATACAGGAGATAATAAATCCAGGTATTTCTTTTCAATCCTCCCCAAATGACCACATGTAGCCTTTACACAAAAGCAGAATGCAAACAAAAAGCACTCGACAGCAGTGTGCTAGCCTGCTCTGCAGCTATGGCTAAGGAGGGAGAGCATCTTACCTTCGGTCAGGATGCTGGGGAACCACACGGACCACAGCTGTGCAATGAAGAAAGGTGACCAACAGAGAACATAGGCAACAACTGTCACCACTGTCATTTTCACTGTCTTGATCATAGCCTTTGAAATGCAGTTCACACTGCTTGCTCGGGATGGCAGGACTTGATTCTGATTTGTTGCTTCACATTCATTCTGTTTTTTCACATTTATATTTCTTCTGATTATTTTGCAAATCTTGACCTGGCATGTGATAAGGATTGCTGAGGGAATGAAGAATATAACTACAAAAATCCAAGTCACATATGCCCTTGGGCCCCAAGGCTGAATAAATTCACCCCAACATTCAAAGACACCTGGAGATATTTCAGTCTTAGAAAAGATAAATACCTGTGGTAGGCTAAGAATCAGTGCTATAGACCAGCTGGTGCAAATGGGGATGTTCCAGAGAGCTCTCTTCTTTTGGAAAGTGACCATAGGGTAGCAAACGGCTTGATATCTGTCCACTGTCATGACCACTATCATATAAGTAGAGGCAAACATGCCCAGCAATTGTAGATACTTGATAATTCTGCACAAGAAATCTGGCCCTATGAAAACATCTGTAATATCCCATATGAGTTGAGGCAGCACTTGGAAAAAGGCTACCACTAAGTCAGCAATGCTGAGGTGAAGCATGAACACATACATCCTAGATAGCTTCTTTCTTCTTCGCCACAGCACCAGTATGAGAATGAAATTGCCCACAGACGCTGTCAGAAATATGACCCCCAGTACAGCAATCTCTACTTGAGCTAATTGCTCATCTCTTTCTGGTCTTCCAATAGGATCTGACTGATTTGTCAAACTCAGGAATCTGTGAGGAGGAGGACTCTCGGTCTGATGTGTGTTATCCTGCATAGGAAATGAAAAATTCTTCATAATGCACAGAAGCTACTCACAGTAGCTGCCACTCGCGACTCAGGTTGACAGCTGTGAAGCACTGGCTGGCAAATAAACCAGCCTGTGTTCGAGTTTCACGATATCTTCAAGAAAATCTTCCTGCTCATGCAAACTAAAGCAGTGGGACTTGGATCGTCATAAAATTCTGTCTCTTGCTGGCATGCAAAAAGGCTTTATATAGGCTCCCAGCAGACAGAGCCTTATGTAACTGCAGAGCCCCGGGGTAGGCTGCAGGGACAGCAGCCAATGGCAGACCGAGCCACACAATTGGGGGAAATATATAAATAAAAGGCAAACTTCAGAGGCTCACTGTGATTCAATTACTCACATCAGTCAAAACCCGAACTTGTAAATAGCTGTGGCCAGACTCATACTTAAATGACCTTACTCGGGAGAGCTCTTGCAAAAATTTTTCTACGCAAACCAGAGGAGCACACTTCAGGAGAAGCGGGAGGAAGGTTTATACGTAGATAAAATTGGATCCCTGAGCTCAGGCACATTGTAACAGCAACCTCCAGTCTCCTGGGGCATGACCACATCCCAAATGCAGCATGGACAAAGAAATGCAGTTTTCCATAGCTCTTTTTTTTCTTCTCTTTTTTGGAGCCACCTGGTTCTAAAATAAAAAGAAAAATATTTGTACTGCCCTAAAAATAGTATTTTCATTTCAAGACAGAGTCAAGACTTAGAGGTTTTTTCCTCAGCAAAATGAAAAATAACACATGTGAAATAAATTACTTTTGTTGGGACTGTGAGTCTACTGAGAATTTAATAAAAAAAAAAAAAAGAAAATTCAGTGGCAAATCCAACAGAGGAAAAGGTCTCTATGATGAAACAATATCCAAAGGTCTCTATTCTATTATACTGCTAAAGTCTGCAAGGTCATTTTTCAATATCTAAACATTTTCGTTTCTGTGGAGTAAATTGTATCATGAACACAGGAAATTCATTGTTCTTCAACTTTGCAGTATAACTTTTGCATAAAGTTAGTGGCCGATAAGAAAATTTAAACTGATTTCATTTTTTTTTTAATCTCTCAGCCTGCCCCCTTAATCACAAAAGAGAGATTTAATAAAATTGATTAGTTTAATATTAAAAATAAAAGATATTTGTATGCAATCTTACTTGAAGCTAGGGCACTCATATCCTTATGGTTACAATCAGGACACTGGTAGTTTGAAGTCTTTCTGAAGAGGAAACGAGTAAGGTGAAAAGCAATATCCATGCTGCATATATAGTACATAATACTGAACCTAAGCTGATTAATCACTGTGATCACAACTATATTATAAGACCAGCTCAGGAAGCTCACAGACAGACTACCACTTCTATGCTACTAAAGGTTTTCATGTACCAACAAACTGGTGAAGGGCAAAATTAATAAAAAAGGATGCTGAGTACACTACAAAAGTTAATAAACCTACATGACCTCTTTTCTCTCCCTCTTTCCCCCTTATCTGCCACCATGCAATGGATGTTAATAACTCGTGAAATGGTAAGACTATGAGAACAGACAACAGAGAAGCTGAACAGTCTCAGGAAACTTTTCTACTGACAGCAGCTGTACGTGTCCATTATCTAGACTTGGCTGAACACTGCTGCAGCTGCCTGAGTCTACAAAGGCTTTTCTCTAAGACTGTGTTGCAAAGAGTATGAATCACAACAACTTAATCTAATATACCTGATTTTTTTTTCCTAAATTAAGGCCTATTTGTAGGAAACTTGGATTCCTGAGGTTGTTTCCTTCTAGTTTTCCCCCTCAGTTTGGAATCTATCTCAATTAGTGGGAAATAGGCATAGCAAGACCATAAGGGAACAAATGGGTTTGCCTTAACCCTCACTCTCCCTTCACCTAGCAACTTGCAGAAGAGTAACGGAATTGGCCACAAACAATAAACCCCTGGAAATGCTGCTGATGGCAAACACTGTGACAGAGAGCAGCTGAGCTGATCTCAGGTTCTGTCTTCTGATGGAGACTAAGTTTCAGGTGTGTGCTCCAAAATCATTTACCTTGACCATCCTCACTCCGCAACTTAACAAAAAGCCAAGTGAGATCTTTATTCTTCTAGCAAGATGTGATGTAAACACGTACATCTTGGCAGAGCTAGCATTAAGTGGGTTGAAACAGGAACATGTTGAAGAGAATATTAAGTTCAGGGTCAGGCATGGAAGATAAACATAAATTTATATTTCATTATTATATTTCAGTATCAAGAAATTATATGCAAAAAGCCCAGTATATGCAACAGTATAGTATCCCAATTTTGGGATACTATGGGAAGACTAACCAGAATATCATATCTATTTGTATGATTTTTCACAATGCATAACGTATGGACAGACATATATTTCAGGCAAATGTGTTTTATCAGCTATATCTAGAATGGTCCAACAAGATCCCTGGGAACATGCAACTCTTCCTCGGTCTACACATGCACACAGCACACAGTGTCTGGGCAACACCCCAGGTGTTGGATCCAGCATGTGGACACAGGCTAAAGGGCAAGCACACTGTGAAACAAGTAGCCTTTGCTATGTTTATAAAAAGGGTGGTGGCCCTCCTTGTACAAATTGTCCTAGTGATGTAAGACTCTATTCCATCTTGCATATAATCAGTTCAATATATGTTAATGGTTTCATAACTTTATAATTGTGCCCTTTCAATCTTTTTCATCCATGCAAGCAGATAGTAAGGATAATGTTAAATTGAAATTTAATCCACTCTGGGAATATAACTTGCTGTAAAAAGAAAATTAGGATAACAGATGAAAATGTTTAAGTAGCCTTAGCTGTTCTTTTATGCCAATGTTATCCTCCCATTGCCCAGCTTTGCTTCATTCCAAACTGTATCTGTCCAAATTAAATTATTTTCCTAAATGATTTTAATTAACTTCTGTTGAACTTCTCAGAGTGGGCTGTCATCTAACGTTTGTTAGTTAGCTAAAGGGAGAGATTCAGCTCACAGATTAATACTCCAATTTAGCTAAATGCTCTGAATTTCAGAATCACACAGCTGCTCAAGGCAGGGACAACACTGAACTCAACCACTTTCCCCAGGGTTTGTCCAGTCAGGTCATGAAAACCACGAAGAGCTTCGAACCCCAAAGCTCCCTGGGCAACTGGTTACAAATGCTTATTTTCACTGTGAAAAAGCTTTTCTTATGTGTCACCAGACCCTCCCCTTATTCAGGCCACCTTCTCACGTTCTTCTGGCACGATTTAGGTAAAAGCCTGGCTCAGACCTCTTGCCAGCATCCTCCTAGGCACTGCGGGGGCACTGTTAGTGCCTCTGAAGCTGTCTCCCCTCCAGGCTTGTACTTAAAGCCTGTGCTGACAGTGGTGAATATTTTGAATGAGATGATATCCCAGCCTGTCAGGAGAAAATACATGTGACTGCCACACAAAAGAAAAGGCTCCACATTGTGGGAAGAAGGAGGAACAGATGGCTCTGTGCAGGGGACAATCCACGTGATGTCTGTCTGATGCTGCACGAAAATGGAGTTCCCAGCATTGGAAGGTACCTAAGATTTCCTCACTATCCATATTTCTGGGGTTTACCCTACCTCGAGAAAACAGCTATTTTACTACCCTCTTTATGGTTGCGCCCCTTGGCGCACAGCACAAGCCCAGCTCACTCAGCCTCCCTCACTAGGCTACATCTTCCAGTCCTCCAAACATCTTCACGGTGCTATGCTGAGCTCACTCATGCTCATCAACATCTTTCCTGTACAGGGACTCCAGGACTAGAGGAAATATTCCATGTGTGGTGAGTGGGGAGTGCTGAGCTGGTGTGGAATAAACATTTCCCCTGACCTATGAATTCCATGTGACCTATGCGTGTGTCAAGTCCCATCACAATCTTTGTCTTCCAAAAACTGCATGAATTGCAGTGCATTGCAGATTTTTTTCTGCAAGCCAGGAAAGGAGCATATGCTGAAGCAGGAATGTATACATCTTAGGGTTAAATGCCTTTGACCAGTTTCTAAAACCCAGAAACTGTTCATTTTTGACAGACATTACTTATTAAATACAACTTGTGAAGGAATAGATTTGCAGACTCTTACTTTGGAATGGATAAGCAAGTTCTAAAGTGTTCCTATTTAAGAAAAGATCAAGTGGAAAATATTGCTGTCTGCTTTTGATGCAAGAAACCCAGGTCTGCCTCTTTTCTCAGTGAGATTCTGTAGATGGGAAGAGCTAGTAGATTATTGTTACTGCACTTGTCAAGTCATGAAAACCAACTAATTAAGAAAAACAAATTTCTGCATGATTTGCTACATCTTTAGAGGATTTTAGATAAATCAAAAATTATTTCCTTCGTGCTGATATGATTCTATTTACTTTCAAACATTAAAATGTAAAAACAGCTTCCATAGGCCTTATGGGGAGGAAAGGACTAGAATGTGCAGAAAAAGTTTCAGTTACCAAGAAGATGGCAGAAACATTTACTTCTTAATATTTTTTTACATAAAATACTTACTTAGTAATATATTCTAGGATAGATGAAAGGCGTCAACATAGCATTGCATTGAAATTGCCCTATTGATAGAGATTACATTCAAGGAGATGTATTAAGTAATGTAAATACATATCAGTAGCATTAAATGTTATGAGAACTGCTTCTGGAAGTAGTGCAATGGATAGCAAATGGATTCTTTCCTACAGGAGATTAGTCAAAGTTACACATTAATACTGTTCAATACTTACCCTGTAGCACAGATGCATTTAAAGCAAGGTAGGTCCATATTTTTCACCAATGTAATACTGCTTATTTCCAGAACGTGATGGATAAACTACTTTGCTGTAAGTCTTTTTTACTGGACTAAAACTATGTACACCTTAATGATGCTGTACAATCTCCTAGTTCTGGATTCTTAAAAAAAAACCCCACCATTAGTACAGTAGTTATACTAATACACAAGGTTCTTTGGACCCAGCTTAAGAGAGCACTTCAACCTTACATAGTTAAAAAGTTACATCTAAAGGCAATGTGCCAACTGAAGACAGAGACCAATACATTACAGACACTATTACAGACAGCATATAATGAATGATGGATGCAATGTAGGCATCTACCAACGCCATTGTCACCACAAAAGGAGACACAAAATGACGAATGGCATCAATAACTTTATTCCTCAGAAAGAGTTAAGTTTTGATTCGGACAAAACCACTTCTGGGCAGGAAGGAGAGGTCTTAGTGAAGCCAAAAGATTATTAGAAAATGTCAGGACAACCCAAAATCTCATCCATTTCCAGTCAAGATAAACTGGAAACCACCCTTAACTTTTCAAATTAATATTATAATGAACACAGGACAACATTTTGTCCTGCTAGCCCTGTTTATACACGAAAAGGAAACTGTGTGCATCTGTGTTTGGTGTACATGTGTTATGTGTGTGTAAACGCTGCTCTCCTGCACACACATGACCTGGATGTCTTTCACTTTATAAGAAACTATGTTCATTTCTCAAACGAGTAAATTAACTGTGTATTTAAAGGAAGAGGGTATTACTTTAGTAAGATTAAAGGCTACATCAAAACAAATGCAGGTCTATACAGCCTTAGAATGTAGGACTGCAACACATCAAACAACTATATTTACTGTTAGGCAATATTTTGGAATGAGACCTTCCTAAATTGAGTTCATCCTCCAGTAGGAATTAGCCACAGGCATGAAAGCCAGAGAAAAAAAAAAGGATATGGGCCCCCTGTGACTTGTAACTAGGCACGTCCCAGATACTCACCACAAAACAGTACCACTAACTACGTAGAGTACTACGTGCCTCTTTCTGGTCCCTAGGGAGATTATGTCTGAAACAATAACTTTTTAACCTGTTTCAGTAAGACCTTAATTATTCACGATTGCCGATCTCATCCTATAGGTAAGTTTCTGACTTTACAGCTGTTACTGGCAGCAGTGAGTGAGGGTGCTACTGGATCCAAAGCCTGGAACCAGTTTGCTTAATTCATGTACTTATTATGGTGCTAGAATTATCTTCCACAATTTGTAAGCCATTCTCTAAGTAATGCTTCCTTCCTATTGCTGCTGTAAAATTTCATGCAACTTTAATAAAGTGTTTACCCATAGAGTACAGAGCTTTTACTCTTTCTTGTACAACTTCCATCAGGCTATTTTAAGACAGAAATAAATCATTATAAATCAGTTACATAGGCTTCTGCCAAAAACTGTCTTTTTCATTTGCAGTATTCCAGACAGTCTGGGTTCTCTATTAGGACACTAAATGGCCTGACAGCTCACCTGCCACCAGGGTTGTGGAAAACAACTGACAGGTAAGGAGCTTCACCAAGGCTGGTCAGAGCGAAGGAAAATGGAGAAATAATGTGTAACTTTAGGAGAAGGAACTATGATGAACTGGTTTTGATGAAGAATTACAAAGCACTTTTTCCACAGATAAGAAGTTACAAACAGAGCTTTTTAATAAAGGCAAAAATGCTAAGATGGTACCTAGTACAATACTTAGAAATCCAGAGCAAAGATCAGCCATATGTCAATAATTTCATTAAAAGACAACATAAATAAAAATGACAGTCAGTTTCTCCAGCAATACTGAGTAAGCAGTGGCAAACACTGTGGACAGTGAATTAACACCAGCAGACCTAAAGAGACTGGGAATTTTGATCTCCTTCCATTTACACCAAAAACCTTGGGTGACACTTGGACAATCATACACTCAACCAGATGCTGCAGTAACAAAATTCACTTCTATCACTTCTTGAGTGCTGAAAGGTAACAGAATGACTCTTATGATAATCACAGGGGGCTGAAGAGGAATTTATAGTATGACCTCTAACACGAGTCTGAATTTTTAATTCTAAGTAATCAACTACATTATTCATATCTATTATATAATTATTTGATTGGTACAATCTTGTTTTGGCAGATAGATTTCTAGAATGCACAGCAGGGCAGAGACCATTGGCTGTGAGCAGTGGAAGCACAGGAAATGAAGGATAGACATGTAAAGGACTTCAGACACCAATTCCCTAAGCAGGATTCCTGATTTAGAGATCCAAGCACTTTTATGTTGTGTGGGAAGCACAAAACTGCTTGGATTTAGCGAAGCAGGAAGATGAACAGAGCAGGACATCGCTAAATTCCAGATCCTGATGGTAATCTAGAGTCTCAACTCTACACGAGAGCCAGGTACCTTTATGCATTCAAAATGCAGAGCTTGTAACTCATTTAATGATGCCTTACAAGCATTCCTTCAAGAAACAGGCTGATATTGTCTAGTGCTTTCAAATGGTGTGAGGAAATGGAGGTTCCTGGGTGAGGAGAGGAGGAACAGCAGGAACAGGAGGGAAAAGGAACAGGAACAAGGCCATTGACAACATCTAGGGAAGGATTATATTCAATGGAATATTTACCCAGGTAGTGCAAGAAAATGGGGTCAGTGCTGAGAAGGTTTAAATATACATTTCTGATTTTTTAAGAGAATTTCCTGTTCACCAACTTATTGGCAAGGCAGAATGGAAAATACTTTCTCCTCTTGTTGAAACTAGGTGACTACGAACACAAGAATTCATGAAACCAAGAAGAAGCCCTGGAAAAAAAAGTCCATGTATCCTTGTGGGTAAAGCACTCCTATGAGAAGGGGAGTGCCACAGTTTGGTATTTGCTCCTATATATATATTTTATACCAAAAAGCTATTGTGTAATGAGAATATTCTGAGAAACCAAAGCCAGAAGCTATGGACATCTTTGTGGCTGACTCTCTAACTGTGAAGCAGGCAAGTCATAGTTACTTTTGCACTTACCCTTCCATTCCAGTCCATTTACCTTTCTCATTTGGAATAACTCCACCAGGGAAAACACTATGGGAATAAGTTGGGTCTTTTCTGATTTCAGTCCATAAGCCTGCCAGCACTGGAAGTAGCCAGCCTGGCTTTCTATCTCTGCAGCCACAGTACAAGCACTAAGTGGACAAGACGAGGTGGGATTTGGTGGGATTTGTTACAGTTCTAGTACTGTGTATGCACATCGTGATTAGCAAGAAGAACTAGCATTTCAGAGTGAGATTCAGAAGCTTGGGGATTCTGACCCTTCTTTTTTGGAGGATGTATCTGGGAGAGGAAGGGGATAACAACCCAAAATATTCACTGGCTTCTAGGTGAACTGATCACATAATATTTGGCACACTAATTTATAGTATTCTATGAAGAGAGTTGCCCCCTCTGCAAACATGGTACTTCCACATTATTGTCTAAGATTCAATGACAATAAGGAGCAAAGCAGCCCAATTACTTTGGGGAACTGATGCAAGGCAAAGATACTAAGCAGCTGCAATGTAATTATCTTATATCATCTGCTCTTTGGATTTACAGAAGACAATTTCAAAATGATGTAACTACCTGGCAAGGACACAGGTTTTTTTTGAAAGTTTCTCTTATTTGAGCTGCTTAGCCCTTTCTAAGGCTTCTAGAATTTTTAGCTCTTTGACAAGAGCAAAATATTGAAGGGAAGTAACAGATAAAAAAGCAATATGGAAATAATGTAGAAAAGATTATTTTCAGTGTTTGTGCCAAAACCCACATCCAAATGAAAGTCTGCAGAGAGATCCATGCTGTCATAAGCATGTGTTCAATCATCTTAATTCTTATTACTTTGAGAGTTTTCAGTGAATGTTCATTCAAGTTGGAAATTAATTATTCAATATTCTATCCCTGAAAACAAGGAAATGTTTTCCCATTTTTGTCTGCCATCTAGTGTTAAGAGGCAGAATACTTGTGTTTGCAAAGCCTAAAATACTTGCTAGTACTACACAGCTTCTGTCCATGATATTATGCTGATGAAAATAGAAAACAGTGTTTTCCCTAAAGCTTGACTGAAAAATATAGATTTAAGCAATTACCTCAGACACCATTATTAGCAGACTACTGCTCAATATATGTTAGCTTGTGTTTTGAAATACTTGGGTTTTTTTTAAATTTGTTTTGAGTCTCTTAGGTGGTAGTTCTGTATTTTCAGAATACCATCCATAATCAATATGGCAAGTAAAAATAAACTAATGCTATATAAAAAAAATGTTATTCATAGCTTTTTATCAAACATACAGTGAGAGTACGTGCAAAACTATTTTCTCAAAATAAAAACTTCCACATTTCATAGATCAAGAGTGGGAATCCTAGACTGAAAAATTTTGGAACCGTTATTTCTGGTAAATATCCAGTTTTTATCAAACTACCTCATATGCCATTATGACTTTCTCTCCAAGGAGCAGTCCAAGACAAACATACAAATATGAATGTTACAAATAATTAATGGCACTGAAAAGTATAGCATGCATATAAATGAATACAGTTAACTCACCTGAATTATTGACACCACAATACTTTGGCTACAATATGACAAAAATCACGTACACCAAAGAACTCTCTTTAAAACAGGAAGATTCACCACAATTGATGTGTAACTTGATTTACAAGTTTTCATCCTACCTACAAAAACATGTAGTAACAGGTATAATGAGAAAATGTTTTGAAAGCCTTTGCTTTTTTGAATTTAGTAACAGAGATAGAATGTATTAAAATCAAACTACTCTCAGTGCTGTCTTAAACTGAAAACAATCATGTTTCATGGAACCACTCAGAAAGAGCTCAAAAAGAGTGCTGGGTATACAACCTAATAGAGATTAACAAAAACCCATCAATAATAACAACAAAAGATTTTTCTCTTTATACTTCCCATGGAAAGTACTGGAATGGAAGTATTTTTCAAATACCTAATGTACATCTTATTAAAATTTAAATACATCTCAAAATTATTTAAATGAGATTATATTTATATTATGTGAAAAAAACTACAAACAGAGTTGGTCACTATCTGAATACCATATGTAGATTCATCTCTCTTATCTAAAAAGTAGGTACTTAGTCAAACAAAATGAACTCATCTTTGACTACTAAGAGAGCTTATAAAATTAGTCTATCTTTTAAATAAGTTTGAGATAATTTCTTCTTAATGCCATGACTACAGTAAAGAGAATACTAAATTGGCAAAATGTTTGAGAAGGTGCAGAATTTGCTGCCTGGGAATACATAAAGTATCTTTTCCTGTCCAGTGTTTTTCAGTTCTTTTGTATTGTTTCATGGTTGTTTTGAGAAGCTGATGGATCATGCACCTCTGAACATGTCAGACCAGACAGGTCTGCTCATCCTTGGGGAGAGCAATGTGGCAAGAACACATGGGTCTGTGGTTGGACCAGAAATGTGAAATCTTTGACCTTTTCCTTAGCAAAGGTATGAATCAGCACACCATTGCACATATCACAGTGGTGAGACAAATGTCTGAGCAGGCACAGGAGAGAATTTTACAATAAGATTATGGGATAAAGTGTGACTGTTTAGGAAGGAACCATGTGCAGCTAAAAGGGATCAGTTGCCTCCTACCTCAGATACCTTATTTGCCAGTCAAAGAGAGGCAGGATGTGCCCCAGCAGGATGAAGCTTATCATGTCCAAACTTCCTTCTTACTGAAGTTGTAGGTCTTGTTTTGCCTTAGCTTTTGTTGCTGTAAGGAAGCAAGCTACCCTGCTTAAAGCCAGCTCAGACTGTGGCTTCAGATGGGTTACTGCTTCTTAAGTCATCTGATGAGATCCAACTTGGTTCAGCACACTGGCACACTTGGTTCATGCACTAGAGCCCTGGGGCTTGCAGAAGAGCAAACACACCCAGGCAAGCTGCTTAAGCTAACACTGCTACACATTCTAAAACTATCTGTACTGTGTTGCTCTCATAACAGTGTTCAGGCTTTTACATGAAGTAACTCATACATCAAGAGGCAGTGAAACCTCCCTGCTTAGCAGCATCTGGCACTTAGGGCAGACCCCACTACCGTGTGAAATATTTGGTTTAAAAATGAGCTTAAGCATATATAATGAAATCTTGTGATATATTAAAGAATAGTAGATAAATCTTGAAAATACAAGTATACCACCACTGGATAACACAATCGGATGTGTAGTAATCTCAAAACAAGGCAGGCAGACCATACCTGCAGAACAGGACAGAAAGCAGCAGATGAGCACCTGGGTATGAACTGCCACTGTACTGTGCAAAAGGATCCTAATAACACGTGGCTCGTGAGTTATTTGTGGCCACTGAGTACTTCACCAAGGAAGTGACATGCCCTGAGTGTAAAATTGTCATTGCATTGGGGTAATGTGACAAGGGGAAGAGTGGGGAGTGGGACTACAGGGGTGGCTTCTGCAAAAAAAATCAGAAGTTGCCCGTGTTGGAAGGTGTCAGTTCAGCAGGCTCCAGGATGAACCTGTCACTGGCCAAAGCTGAGCCCATTGGCAATGGTGGTAGTGCCCCTGTGAAAACAAGAAAGGGTAAAAGCTTCTGCACAACAGCAGCTGGGAGAGAGGGGTGAGAGTATATGAGAGGGAGCGACAGAGTGACTTTGGTGGGCACCTGGTATCCAGATAGGGATGTCCTGCTCTGGGAGAATTTAACCTGTTCAATTCATAAAAAATACATGATAAAAATTACAATATGTAAGGAGTATAAATTTTCCTCTGGGGAATAAAATGCAAGGTAAGAAAATTAATTTCTTTATTTGTGAGGAAGAACAGAAGCAGACAACTGGGATCTGAAACTATACGTGTCACATGACCCTCCTAACCCTCATGGTAATGTCTCTATCGTTCCACCTGAGCACACAGCACATCAATCTTCTCTTGCCATTGCCACCTGAAATTCTGGCAACTTCATTAAAACTGTGTTTCAGGCAGGCCATGCAGGCAGGAATCTCAGGCCTGCTGCTGCTCTGAAGCCTGGCTGGGGAAGACCAAGGTGCTCCCTAACCCTGTCCAACCCATGAAAATCATGTCTGCCATCGTTCCCTAAGCATTAAGCAGGAGATGAGGGGAGCATATTCCCAAGGCATCTGCACTGAGGAGCTACAGAGGTTGGGTAGGGACCCTTCTCCTCTTCCCAGCCCCTTGCTCCCAGTGCCTCCACAGGGTGCAGCACCAAGAGCCCAGTGCTGCCAGCAGCATGGGACACAACCTGCTCCACTGTGCCCTACCTGAAAGCCAGACATGTCCTGGGCTGCACCAAAAGCAGCGTGGGCAGCAGCACGAAGGGAGGGGATTCTGCCCCTCTACTCCACTCTGGTGAGACCCCACCTGGAGTGCTGCATCCAGCTCTGGGGTCCTCAACGTAAGGAGGACATTGACCTCTTGGAGCAAGCCCAGAGGAGGGCCATGAAGCTGGTAAGGGAACCGGAGCACCTCTCCTACAAAGACAGGCTGAGAAAGCGAGGGCTGCTCAGCACGGAGAAGGTTGTGTGGGGACCTCAAAGCACCTGCCACTACCTGAAAGGGACCAACACAGAAGCCAGACAGGACAAAAACTATCGTGACAGGACAGCGAGTAATGGGCACAAATTGAAACACGGGAAATTTAAGTTAGATATTAGGAAGAAGTTCTTTACTGTGAGGGTGGAAAGGCACCAGAACAGGTTGCCCAGGGATATGGATGCCCTGACCCCGGCAGTGCTCAATGGCAGGCTGGATGGAGCTTTGAGCAGTCTGGTCTGGTCTGGTGGGCGGGAAGTCGGGACAGGATAATCTCTCCTGTCCGTTCCAACGCCTCCGCCCTGGGCGCTCTGTCACCGCTCACCGGGCGGCGGCGGCGGCACCTCCCGGCCCTCCCGCGTGCGCCGCCGCACGTCGCCACCCGCCCCGGCGCGC
>VZSE01009161.1:773892-824174 GCA_013398275.1 Promerops cafer | reverse complement strand
TGTCGCGCCGGGCCCCGCCGCCTCCCGCGCGCTCCGCCGGGGCGGCAGAGCTCGTGAGGGCGCGGCCCCTGCCTGGCGCTCGGTGGCGGCCTGGGGAGAGGGGGGAGGCGGGAGCGACCGTCCAGCAGGTACCGCCTCCAGGACGGGCCGCGTCGCCACCGGGCCGCATCTCTGCCGGGTCGTGGGGCAATATGAGGGCGGAGGGAACACGATGAGCGCGTGCCGGGCACGCGGGGCTCGCTCGCGTAACGGGAGGTGGGCCGGGGACAGCGGGGCCCGGACTCGGTGCTTGTTTACGCCGCCGGTCTCGGCAGCGTTTCTGGGAAATGGCGCAAGGCAGGAACAGCGGCCGCGCCTGCCCCCGGGCAGGAGGCGCCCCCTTGCCTATATAGCCTAGCCCGGCCTGGGGCCCGCAGCCCGGCTGCGCGGCGATCACCCGGGGGGACAGGCACAGCGTAGGCAGGGGAGACTGTAAGTAACGATGGCGCTGCCGGCGGTGGTGTCACCACTGCTGTCGCTGTGAAGTCGGCCTGCACAGGAGTTGGCCTGCGTGCCTGCTTCGCGGCCCTTCTCGGCATTTGTCACGGGCGCTGGAGAAGCCTGGGCTTGCTTTTTCGGCAAATAATGGTTTTGTGCCTGCGGTATCAGCACAACTCTGGTGTGCTGTGTAAAACGCTGCTCCACCAGTTGCACCTTTCTTTGCCGAGTAAGGATTTTATACTGCCCTTGGCTCTTAGGATGGGCACATTTTGTTGAACTTTGCTCAGAGTATTGGTGTCACTTCTCCCCTGTGAGGAATTCTGCTAAGGGGTAGTAATATAATGACGTTTGAAACGTTGCGTCTGCACAAGATAATTTGCTGAAGAAACAGCAGTCAATTTTCTATATGTCACTAGGTGCTTTTGAGAAGTGTCACATATTGCTCAAGATGAGCTTAAACTGGCCTTTAGGGAGTAGCATGTTAAATGTTGGGGTGAGCTACCAAATGTCCTGAACAGTAAATATTCCCATGAGATTATTTGATTTGATTTGATTTGAATGTTTATCTGTCTTTTCCAAAAGGACACATAAGCTTCATCTGTTTTAAACAACTCTGTGATTTCAGTTTAACTTGTTTCTGGTTTGGGGTTTCCATTGTTGGTTTTTGTTTTGTTTTTTCTTTTTCAGACAACACTACATTACAGGACTTATTTATTGACATATATCTTTTGGAATGAAGTAGAAAGCAACATAGAAAAGGTGCAATTATTTATAAGTAATGACAGTTCATTTATCCTTGGACGCATATTTATTCTTTTTTATTAACCCAAAAAATCTTTGGTGGAAGCAGAGAAACAAATACCTGTGTTTCTGTAGACCTAAAGCCTGCTGGAGGATAAATCATGCACACCTGAGAGTTTTTCATACAAGTGAGCCTTGGTGTAAGTGGGCCAGAAGCAGAACATTTTGGTATAACAAGTACATTTATAGCCATGAGTTTTTATACTACAGAGTTTCCAAACTTTTAACTTCTTCTTCTAAAGGACTTAGAAGGGTGAGCATTCGCATGTCACGAATTAAGAATACTATAGAATCTGTTTCAAAGGCAGTGTCTGGCACTCACAGTGAACTGGTGTCACGGATAGCTCGATTAAAGTCCCACTCAGGTACTTTGGGTAAAGCAAATAAAAGTAGTGCAGATGCAAATAACATCAGCACAAATCTAGAACATGATAAACAAGTTACAGATGTCAGAACTCAGGACGATTGCAACAGAGGCCCAGCTGCAAAGAAATCCACTTGTGCAAGTGAAAACTTGGAGTCCGTGTTAGTAAGTTCAAGCAGCACTTGTCAAGATACTCCAGAAGTTTCAGCATCTACTAAAAACCACCTTTTTCATATAAGCTACTTTTCTACAAATTTTGGAGAGACTTACAACTTTGTAGCTGATCATATCAACTCTTACTTTAATAATTCTGTTATGGAACAAGGAAGAAAAAGGAATGCTTTATTACAGGACTCTGAAAATGAAGAGAGGAATAAGCTTGATTCATCAGCAAGTACTGCAACAAGTGAAGAAAAGAGAGTGAATTCAGCAGGTACTTTAGCTCCTGAAGCACAGACCTTGGGTACTGAAAAGACAAATACTGCTCTCCCAGCTTCCACTAAAAAAAGTATTGCAGACTTTCTTTCCTATCCCAGTAACAGTGTACAAGCTTTTGTAGACAGCTATATTGGTGGGTTGGTTCCAAAGTTAAGATCTGATACAAAAGTTGTTTCACAAGAAAAGATTAAACAGCAAGAACAAGAAGTGTCTGAGAAGAGTGATGAGGACAAAGCAAAAGAGGCCAAGACTGCAGAAGAGAGGGAAAAGCATCTCTCTCTTCAGAGAGAAAAGGCAAGTCTTTGTTTAGTGTTAATTTATGGATTATTTCTGTGTATATTTTATACAAGTGTATATATATGCTATGCTAGTATAATACCTATATTTAAGCATAGATGCGTACACACATTTACTTACATAAATAAGTATATACCTGTGTATATACTTACATACATATGTATGCATACCTTTACTTCTATATAAGTATTTGCACTTCCATGTATTTATGTGGTGTTGCTGCCCACAGCAGGAAGGCTGGAACTAGATGATCTTTAAGGTCTCTTCCAACCCAAACTGTACTCTGATTCATTCTGTGCACTTTGATAAATAAGTACATATGTAAAATTATATAGATTTTTTATATATATATGCATACTATATGTAAACTTACAAATGTACATATGTACTTAAAAGTAGGTATAGATACAACTGTATCTGTTATGTATAAGTTTGCGTAGATGTTTTATGTAGGTATAGATGTGTTTATAAAAGTTTATATATAAAGAGTGTCTGTGTATATATATACCTCTGTGTGTGTGTGTGTTGTCGGTACATATATTTAGTTCATAAATACATAGAGTCCATAAGTACAGACAGATCTAGTTGTGCAATTTTTTTGTAATTACAGTAGTTACAGTAATTTTACAGTTCATGGTTTGTTAATGGTTTAAATACCAGAGAGTTGCCCTGAAAATCCATCTGAATACATACTGACATTTTTTTTTGGTGTATTCTTGCTGTAAATTCTATTTCGTTTTCTACTAAATAAAGAATCAAAAGGTTTTTGTTGATGATTTAAGCATGGAACCTGTAGAAGATCTCTAGTGCAACATGCTGTTCATTGCTTCTGAGAAATCTTAAAATAACACATTGAAATTAGTCTTGACAAATTTTACACATTTCTTAGAGTAGTTTTATGCTGTCTGTTTGTCTTCTTTAGATCATTGCAAGAGTGAGTATTGATAACAGGACTCGAGCTTTAGTTCAAGCCCTACGGAGATCCTCTAATCAAAGAGTCTGCATCAACAGGGTTGAAGAACTGACCTGTCATCTTCTAGAATTTCCAGAGAGCAGAGGAGTTGCAATTAAGGTGCAAATAGTTTTTATGCTTAGATAAAAAACAATCTGACAAATGATTGATATAGAATAACGTAAAACCTCCTTCTGTGCTTTTGTGGACTAGTCATATTTCCTATTTGCAAAGATTACAGTGGGAGTGTCTCCTTTTATAACTTTTTAACTGGTTCAGGCAGATTCATATGCAAACTACTGGGAGTTTAGTTAAAGGCTCTTAAGATTGCAGTGTTTAATTTAGAAGCGTACGGCATGGTCATGTGGATAGGTAGTATAGCTTTTTCAGTGGTAGATAAAGGTCGTACATTGTGTCCTCTGTGGCAGTTGGCCAGATGGGAATGTGCTGTACAGTTGATCTGTATATGCACAGTACTTTCTATGCTTGTTTACATGCTTTCTTTGAAGAGAGATGCAAGAGAACCATCAAATAAGTTCATGTAATCTAGTACTACTTGTTTCCTTCCCTGCATTGAGAGGGCAGGAAGTGGGTGGCAGACTGTTCTAGAAGTACGAGCTAAATCACAGCATTTGTCAACCTTGTGCCTTTTTCCAAGAGATGTAACAAACCTATGATACAGATTGTAGAATTTCTGGAAAAAGTAGCCTTTGGAAAGGAGTGCAGGCCAGATTGATCATCTGGGCAGGATACAGATCAGGCATTCACATAATATAATATAATAGACACATAATATAATTCACATATATTATGTGAATTTCTTTATTATGAAAGAGTGTATTCACTACTCCAATTTTGATTGTAATGCTGTGTATCTTTGTGATAATGTACATTTTAAAAATACTCTCTGTGGGAAAGCATTTTAAATTTTGTTTTAATATTAGTGTACTTAGAAGGCGTTTCTTGTTTTGAAGCAGTGTGGTACTTATTAGGTAAATCTGGGGTTTTACCTGTAATTATTTTGCTTCATACTCGAGTCTGCACTTGGCTGATGTGATATTGAGTCAATAAAACTAAATGTAGGTGTATAAAACTAAATGATAAATATAGCTTTCCTAGCTGTTAAAAATATTTACCTATCATCTCAATTGTTTAATTTTGATAGGTAGTTACTATGGAAGTGAGGTGTGTACAGCATAATATTGCCATCCTTTCTTTTCCTTCTTAGAGAAAGACATGGGTAAATACAGATTTGAAGAAGTTTTCTTCCAAGTTTAACTAGTATATTCTGTACTTTAATGCCACACTAGTAAATTTAAAATGGATTCTTTTGGTTTAAACATATGGTTAGAATGAAATATCCTTGTATTTATCAATAGGAAAAATTAATCCCATGCCTGTTGCGACTGAGAAAGGCTAATGATGAAAGTCTTCAGGCTGCTGTTAGAGAAACTCTAGCTCTGATTGGCTATACAGACCCTGTGAAAGGCTGGGGAATTCGAGTCCTCACCATTGATGGAGGAGGAACAAGGTAAAACTTCTGGGGTTTTACATATTTGCAACCTTTTTCATACTGTAACTAGAAGTAAAATTTCAGTCTCTTTTTGATAGATAAATGCCCAAAGAGGCAACTTATGTGTTATATTTCTGTTACAGTTGACTATCTAAGGGATGGGTATTGTTTTTGTATGAATTTCTGCTTGAATGGTGTTTGTTTTGGTGCTCATTTTGCCATACGCAGTTCTTTTGCTCTATCCCAACAGAGTTCACACCGCTGCATGCCAGATACTGTTTCCAGCTAGAGAAGCACAAATCTGATGGTCTCTAATACATCTCTCCCATTATTTCAGATATGTTGAATTGAGGCCAAGCAAACCCCACACTGGGAAATTCTATGCCCCAGGTGGCATTATATAGCCTTAAGACCAAAATTTAAAGTGCTGTGTAGTGGGGATGCAACTAAAATCTATCCTTAGTTTACATCCACAGAAGCTGATCACCCCCCAGGCCTTTGCTATAAAACAGTATGGCTGTAGCTTTTGAATACTATTTTTGGTATGCCTGAGTATGCCATTCATATTTAGTATTCATCATTCTATTTTAACTGTGTTCTGCTGCTCTTTTATTTCCTGGAATATTCAGGATTCTTTCTGTTGCAGTTATTCAATTATAATTAGTTAGATTGAAGCAAAGGTGATTGAAAAATTGTTAGAGCTATGTAAGATAAGACTGCCATTTTATGAGAAGGGGAATTTTGTGTTTCAGGGGTCTAGTTGCACTTCAGACTTTACGGAAACTAGAAGAATTAACTGGAAAGCCGGTTCATCAACTCTTTGACTACATCTGTGGCGTAAGCACAGGTAATTATTAACCCACAAGCTGGAGTTTTGCTATCAATATAATAAAAGAACATCTGAAAATAAATATAGATTTTGCTGTTTCTGACTTAGACTGTAAGCTGGGAAAGTACAGTTGTGATTTCTAGAGTCTTTCTTTTTGCTTCTGAATAAGAACTTTGGGCAGTTCAGGATGAACTTTTGTCTTGATACTGATTTGTCATTTTTTCAATTTACGTGAAATCTTCAATTTGCACAGAGAAACAGTTATCTTAGGTATTTATGGAGCTTTACAGACCACTAAGGTAATATCCCTCAGGAACTGATACTGGGTCAGTCATGTTTCCTTTATTAAGTTAACAGCAATGTTTCATCTTTATTAATTACCTGCCAGAAGGACAGACCGTGCCTGTAGCAAGATCATGAATGATCTAAATTAGAGGAAGTGGTCAGTGCTGTGGTGCCCTCTGTTCATATTGGTCTGTACAGGCTGGAGTAATGGCTTGGCAGGTTCGGTAAAGCCAAATACAAAGCCCTCAATCTGAGGTGGGCTGACGGCCTAGAAACCAGCTTTGCAGAAGAGGACCTGGTCTTGTTTGGAACAAGCTGGGTGTGAATCATCACTGTACTCTAGAACAAAGAAAGCTGACTACATTGGCTTGCATGGACAAGAATGTGCCCAACAATTTAAGTGTCTCTGTTTGGCCACAAATGTCTTATGGGCTCCTGTATAAACCCTTAATCTTTTGGGTATGTTTTTGTACATACTGGGTGAGTCTGGCAGAGAACCAGAGGACTGGAGCTCATGACATGTTTAAGGAGAGAGTGCAAAAACTAGGTTTTTTTGGCCTTGAAAAGGCTAAGGGTGGGCCTTTATCCTGGTTTGGCTAATGGGAAAATAAAGAGAAGATGGATCTAGAATAATTTTGAAGGTGTACAGTGGTAGGAGAAAAGCCAGCAGACAAGTTGGAGTATGGGAAGTTGTAATTAGGTATGGGATCATGTTTTTCTTGCAGGGATGGTCAGACACTGGAAGAAGTTGCCTGTACAGGTTTTGTAATCTTTGTCCATGAAGATGCTCAGAATTTGGCTGAACAAGTCCTGAGTAACCTATTCTAATTATACCTGTTGGAACGGGAGGTTGGACTAAATGATGTCTACAGGTCCCACCCACACTTAATTACATTTATGACTCAGTGATAAGCTACTTCTCCCTAGAAAGCAGGAAACTGCAAAGCATAAGTTTCTCCTCTAAAGACAGTAATCTCCTTTAGAAATTGTTAGACCAGTAGCAGCACAAGCATGTTTTCTAACATAGGAGGTATGCTGTAGTTTACTAGCTCAGTTTCCTTTAGAAACCCACATTCTTCAAATTTTTTGTCATACTTACATTCTATACAGTTTAATTCAGACATTATATTGAACACAGATCACCATGAGTAGATAAAGTGTGTTTCAAGAGATTTGCTTAGTAGACTCAAAATAGTGGAGGAGAGTGTTTAGGTCTCCTAGACAGAATTTGTTTGTAGGCACAATATAGTTGCCTGCTTTACATTTTTAATAGTCTTCCAAATAAGTCCTTCGTTAGTTAGTTTAGCAGTAAGTGGTTGTTTCTTTGGTAGATGGTTTCCCTACAAAATACTTCTCCAGTGATAATAAAAGTATTTAACGTTGGATAGAGAGGCCTTGTTTTCTTAATTTACTCTCACTACTGTCACTAGAACTAACAATTCTTCCTCAAATTTTGGGATTTATGACTGCTAGTAAGTACTTAGCATATTCTTTTAAATTTTATTTACACAATTAAGCTTTTGTCTGCAGTTGTCCAGTTTGCAATAATAAATGAAAAGACATGGCTGGGTGAGGTTATGCATGTCTGCCAGCACTCTTGGCAATTCTGTTTGTATTGACAGTACATAGGCTGATAGTCTTCCAGTTGAATGGATTATGCTTTACAAGAGTGATGGATTAAATGATAGGAAGGATGCCTCTTGTGCACCACACTTCTCTTTTCTGCTGCAGTTCTTGTATTTCTTAGTATTGTTCAGCTTTTTTGCCTTTGAAGTTTGGAAATGCCCTTGCTGTGAATTCAGCATCACTGTCTTTGTAGTTATCTTCCTGTGCTTCTCTTCATTGGGAGTCAGAGGGTATAAATGCAGGCAGTCACAGAGAAAGATCATTGCAATGATGCTGTAATACGCCCTGCATACTTTGAATCTGCTCACCAAAATAACAAATGTATGATATTGTAGAACTGATGCTGGAGAGTTTAGAGGAAGAGAATGTGGCAGAGGATTTGCATGACTCAGGAAAGTAGTGTTTCTCTGCTGCTAGGTGTTCAGTCTGTGTTGAATAGAGGCATCTGGTGATCCAGCAATTGAGAAAGTTTCTCTTGATGAAACTTTGTGTCAAGTAGGCCCAGGTTGCCTTAAGCATGTGTGCTACCTTTTAAGAAACTGAGACCATCAATCCACTAATGCTCAGCTATCACAGTGGTGGGCACTGTGACAGTGAAAAAGGGCTTGGAAGTCATGTTTGCTTTAAAGCCATCTGTAACTTCCTGCGTGTAGTTTTTTCTGCACATGTGTTATATTTTTACTCTATTTCAAGAATTGGCACCTTTTAAAATTAATTTTATTCAAGCCTGTGGCATTTATTTCCAGACTGAAAAAATCATGTGTTCTAATTATTCTTAATGCTTAATTACACGTTCTTGCAGTATGGCACCATTAGATTTAAAGGTCTTTCTGGTTTAATATATCTAAGAATAGTAGTAATGCATTAATTGTATTTTTCCACAGTCTTTTTAATGGTATTTAGCAGCAATGCTTTTTGAGTGCTGTTATTTTTTTCCTGCAAGGGTAGGTCATAATTCTAGCTAGGCACACACTAGATGGCAGCATGTATGAAACTAATTATAAATGGTTGCAACCAAATGTAATCCAAACTACTGAAATCTCCTTTATTTTTGCAGAATTTTACTAGACTATTTCTCCACTGACTTAAGAGTTTGCATGGTAGCAAATAATGCTCCAAATAAATTTTTAGTACCACAGCTTAGATTTCTCCTACTCATTTCTCTTTCCAAGTAAAGTAGTGGATTTCATTTGCTTTCTGCCCTATGCTTGTTGTAATCTGCAAAATGAAATAATACAATGTTTCAACTTCTCATATTTCTGTTTTTGAAAATAGACTTTTTCTATCTTGTATATGTTCTTTTAAAACATGGTTTGTGATCTCTGAGCAGGAATTTAGTGATATAAATGTTAGTTGGACTTGCTGTTTCAAGACAGATATTCTGTTAACCTATGAACTACATTAACTGGTAATCCATCTTGTAATCTTACTCTAGGATACATTTTTGTAATATTGCAAAATATTTGTTTTTTTCAGGAGCTATATTAGCTTTTATGTTGGGGTTGTTCCATATCCCCCTGGATGATTGTGAAGAACTGTACCATAAGTTAGGATCAGATGTTTTTAAGCAGAATGTCATTGTTGGAACAGTCAAAATGGGCTGGAACCACGCCTTTTATGACAGTGATATATGGGAAAAAATGCTCAAGTAAGTAAAAGATGATCTGGTGAAAAATAATTAGTGTAATAACTGAGTGCATTTGGTTTTGTTATTGCTTCACTGGTGTGCAGATTCTTAAAACAACTAGAAAGGATTAACGTATACTCTCATTCTTTTGAAATAGCTGTTTTCATATTTACCAAGATGTTTAAAGCTTTTAATGTAATGATTTACGTTTCTGGGGAATAAAGTAAGCTTTACTGCACTGATTTCTGATTATATTCCTGTATGCTTGCCAGCTCTGCTTGATCTAACTCATTACGGATTTGCTACAAATTTTACTAGCCACCTGCTGTGCCCTTTTTAGTAAAGGAGATTGGTGAGAAATGAAATAATGTGCTGTAGTAGGGATTTTTAATGTTTGCTGCTATACTGGAGGGCCTTGTCCTTTGCCACTTTCTTTGAAAGGAAAATGAGCTGTAAGGATTGCAATGAAAAATTATCCACAGTGTCAAAGTAGCCTGTGAAGTGTATTCACTTCCATTGATGGCTGTTCACGAAAAGCCACTAGAAAGAATTATTATATTACAGCTTTTATTTCTTAGTTTTATTCATCTGTATTTGTACTGATAGTTCAATTGTTTATAATTTTTAGCAAACCAATGCCATAGTTTCCTAACCAGCATAAGTTAACCTTGCCACTGAAAGAACTGAACAATCTTTTCTGAGAGAAAATTTAAAATAGTAAAAGATTTCTTCTGATAAGTAATAACAAGTTCATTGGGGAATGCAATTACTGTGTTTCATGGGATTAAAAGTGTTTTTGTGACATAATAGTGGAAATACCAGTACTGTCTGAATTTTAAGCATCTTCTTTGATGAAGTGGAGAGAGAAGCTCCTGAGCACTTCTTCTCTGTGCTCTTGCATATTTTCAGAAATATAAACATTTATCAAATTAATGTCATGAGCTTTTCTTCTCAGGTATCTGAAGGTCTTTTTTTAGAAATTAGATTTTTCTCTCTCTTCCCTCATTTCCTTCCCCACCCACTTAAAAGAAGTTTTGTGAAAATCACAATAACCTAATGTGAAAGTATTTTATATGCCTTTAATTAAAATACTGTTGCTTTTCTGCAGCTCTATGTAGCACATGAGGGAGGTAAAGAACTCTACTCCTGTGCAATAGACGAAAGCAGGCAATTAATATATTATCCATAGAGTAAATTAAAAATTAAATACGCTGATCAACGAATGACTTCTTGGTGACCTGCAATGTCGAAGGGAGATGCTATGCTTGCACAGCATTTTGTTGAAGATTGCTACAGGCTTCCCTGTAGTGTGGGGGCCTGGAGCTAAGAAGGGAATTGTAAAGTTATATGGTATCTCTCTTTACAGCAGTATTGAAGGTCAAGTGTAACACTGTTATAGCATGGGGAAACTGCTGTATGCTTTGTTTAGAATGAGAAGCATTACTTGTGCTGTGTGTGTTTTTGTAGTTTAAATGGTAACTTGTCAGCCTTGCTTGAAAGACCGACAATGAACAGACATGTAATATGTGTTTAGTCCTACCACAATATCAGTGGTGGTATTTTCTGTCAGAAGGTATTCTTGCTGAAAATAATTAAGTTGATGTTTCATCAGGCTAATGTTCCATGCATTCATGGGATAAGTTATAAATTGCATTTCAGAAAATGACAACTAATTTTGGTTAACTGACATTTTATTCAGAGTACTTTAGGGAATTGGTATCATATGTTCTGTGTATGTCTGTTTTAACTCCTCTTATGTATTTCTTGAGTTGCAATTTGAGGACTGGTTTTACTCATTTACATTATGCAGAAGATTTTACTTACAACATATCAGTGTATGCAATGCTGTATTGAATTGCATTTGTAAGAACCTGGCTTATAGTTCCAACTTCTCTGTTTTCTTTTGGCTGTTGACATACAATTTTCTTCTTGGATGTTGTCTTAAGAAACTACTGGAGAAGTGTGGTGAGCAGCTAGGGGTTTTCGCAAGCTAGCTAAAATCTCATGTTGGGAATTTTTAGTCTTGAGAAGCAATCAGTCACTGTATGGAGTGTAGGATAAAAATGACATGTTCTCTTTTGGTAGGAAAATGGATAATGCATGTGTTTGGGAATACAAGTATTAATACTTCAGTATTTGTTTTGCAGAGTGAAATATAAATTGATTCTGCTCTCTAGTGACTAGATGGCTAACACATTCCATACTAGCCCATGGTATAAAAGTCTCTTCTGTAGGTTTGGTAAAGATGTCATAGTTTTCTGGTACTACTGTTGTTTTTGGAAGAGGGTAAAAGTTACAATTTTACCTTTTGCATTGAGTGCTCTTTCTCCAGAATATTTGCACACTGCTGTAGCCCATTGGTTTCTTCTAGTGTGTGGTTGGCAATATGTTCTTCATAGCATTATTGAAATAATTGTTGCAATATTAGTGACTTGAAGCAATGAAAGCAATGTTTGTGAAAGAGACTCATTGTTTAAGTAGGTCATGTCTAGAGGACATAGGTCACAGACAGACACAAACAAAGTAGATAAATGGAATGGAAAAACAGGATAGCAAAAGAAATTATGTGTAAGGTAATAACCAATGAGTGGAAAAATGTAAAATGCTTACAGGATTTAAAGTAAGTTTAATATCGAAAGTAATTTGGGTTGTCATGGACAGTTTAATGAAACATCTGTATGCTTGTGGTCAAACAAGATGATTCAGTGTGTGACAGTTGGGATTGAATATACAGAGAATACTATTATATTAATTTACAATACAGTTTCATTTAAAATATTATTTACAGTCCCGGTTTTCCCATTTTAGAGAATATTTCTGTTGCAAGATTGGGGGAAAAGTAGCCAGTGGCCTAACGACAATACACATTAAGAGTCTTTATCATTAACAGAAGTAAACAAGTTCAAGTGGTAATTTGAGATAGTAAGGCATCTTGAGAATTACCAATTTCTTCTTTTCTTTGGTAACAAGGGACTATTAAATAAAATTAAAATTAGAAGGCTTTATTTTTTTTACATGGTATGTGAATATACTGTGGATTTACTTCTGCTGACTTTGTGAAAGAAAATTAAACAGTGAGACAAATTAATTCATTTAATATGCAATTACAGTATTAATGATAGCAACAGAACTAAAATAAATGTGCAAGTGATATTAAACTTTTCTCCTTAGACTGTAATGTGTGAAGTTGCACAGTAGTTGAAAGGATTTCTTGTACCTGCTCTGGAGTATCAGTTTCTGGCCTTCATAAAAAACAGGATGTGATGAGATAGTTATTCAGTTTGATGGTTCCTATAATTAAGCAGAGGATATTGCTTATGCATTTTTTTAATCTTTGCATTCGGAGTTTGGGAAAAAATACCTAATACAGACATTTCAGAAGTAGATGAAAGTGATGCAAATCAGTAGATGTCTTTGATATCTCACCTCTGTCAGTCTCATTTCTTTTATTCCTACTTCATGGTTCTGTGTGCCTTCGTCTCCTTCTGTAATCAGTTAATGAGTGCAGATGTCACTCTTCCCCTTCTGGCTGGTGATTCTGAGACTAGAATCAATGCAAAAATAAAACAGAACAGTGCTACTGCTACAAGAATTGTGTCAGCAGGAGTTTTCCATCATAGGAATGGAGCCTGTCTCCCTTCCTTCCTCCCTGTCAAGGTCATGTATGCAGCTGTCCTTCAAGTACAAATACCCACTAGAAAAGCAGCAAATTGTCCTAATTGCACATACAGTCTACTGTTTGCATGGAGGACTGCTGCTATTTTAGCCTTTAAAGCTTCTTTTATCTTCTGACCTGAGTAGGTTGATAAAGGTGTTATTTTTAACAGTGGAAGTGCTACTCCCTCCTGTCATGGATGCAAGCTGTAGATGGATGATCTCGTAACAGCACATGGAATATCTTTACTTTAAAAGTGTGGCAGTGTGGAAAACTGTCATTGCAGAATAAGGCAGATGCACCACCAGTGTTTGGGTGGGCTGTGTGGGGAGGAAGAAAGCTTACTGATTTAAAGGAAAGCGTGTTTGGAATCAATATTGGTAACCACCCACTTTCTAGGAGTTTTATACCTTTATTGTAAGCAAATCAAAGTTGAAGTAGATGGTGAGGTGAGTTTGCTGGCTAGTATGGTAATTGGTCCAGTCTCCTCTACTATGCAGAAGGGCTATCTTGTATTTAGCAATGGGAATACTGACCCTGATGTGATGAGAAATTACAATGCTGACCATTAGTGTGATTCATAAAAATGTATTCATGTGAAAAAATATTGCCTCAAAAAGGAATGGTAAATGCATATTGGATTACTGTTATAGAAGACTACATGTAGATGTTTTAACTTTCTTCTAAATCATATGGAATGCCATCTTTATCTCTGTAGCTTTTGTTTCTGTAACTACAGAAGAGTGATTTTTCATTACTGTAGAACCACTTAATAAGGATGTTGGTTTTTTGATTCCTAAATGTAGCAAAGTATTTTGTCTAACTATGTAGTTGAGTAATCCTAATGATTTATGGTTAAGTATGTGAACTGAGTAACTTGAATCAAGACCTCTTCAGTCACTTTCCAGACTTATTTCCAACAGACTAGAAGGTTTGAAATGGTGGTCCATTGAAGTCAATTGTAGAAATCCGATTGTTAAAGTGAAATACAAACACTGCTTCTTTTAAATGCAAAGGTCTCAAAGGTGAGGATGATAAAAATGTACATGTTGTTCATGCTAAACTGATGGAGCATTTTCAATTTTTTACAATTTTTTGTAGAGAAAAAATGGGTTCAAATCTTATGATTGAAACCGCAAGAAAGTCCAAATGTCCAAAGGTAAGTACAGTTTTCTAAGGTTAATACTAATTGTATATCTCATAAGTACTTTTAAGAGTTCTGAGTAAATTCTGTACCTAGAACATTGGATAGATAGCATGAATGTTGAACTGCTCTTCAGGCTTCCGTATGTGATAACCCATGCTTTTAAAGAATAAAAATTAATTAGATTCTTAAATTTTGGCAGTGATTTCTGATATTTTTATTACTTCTAGTTGGAATACATCGCAGAGATGTTAAAAAACTTGTAAGCATAGAAATACTGGGTGAACATTTTGGGGTTGTGCAAAGCTTGTTTTTTCATGTAAGAATTCTAGTGTCTGGGGATTCTGTCATGTCAGCTGTGATCTGTGTTACTGTGTTGCAAGAGGACAGGGTTTCTTTTCACTTTGTTTGGAATACCTGGTTTTCTTCATTCACATTCTTGGGCCCCAAGATCTCTTCTCTTCCTCTATGATAGAAAAGGCACCAGGTCATAGGAGGAGTGTTATATACAGCAGCATGAGAGTGAAAGATGAGAAAGCATGGATATTTTATTTTTGGTGAAGGATAGGGTGTGAAGAAAGAAGAGAAATATAATAGGATATATTTCAGAACAATCTGTAATTAACAGGTGTTTTGGTGTCATAGCACTATATTCAATGCTTTACGGTTAAGTGGAAGATACTCACATTTTTCTAAACATAGAAACGTGTGCCTTACTGACTGCGTTCCTAGTCCATGGCTAAAACAAGGACATGAAAAGGCTGGTGTGGTATGTTGCTTTCTGAGAGAGAAGCTATCCTATGTTGACTTGAAAGTTATCTTTGAACTGGGATCTTTGGCTTCCTTCCATGTTCTTCAGTAATAAAATGTGAATATAAATAGAGTTGAAACTAGCTGTTCCCACTAATCGCTTTATAGTGCTGTCAGTGGTGGCACTCTTTACAAGGCACAGCAGAATTAAAATAAAACACGCAGTTCTGTGCTCTGCTGCTGTTAAATTCATAGCAAGATGGGTTTTTCCAGAAGGTTCCGAGCACTTAGACTGCATCATGGAGTGTACGTGGGTATTGCCAAAAATAAGAGCATCCTTTTAATAAGTTTTCTATTAAATTTTATGAAGCTATTTTTCTTACTGCTTCTGGTAGTGTTTAGAACTAAACCCTCCTTTTGAGAAAAACAGGAAACTTTTCCTCTATCAAATGAGTGTGAATCAGGCAGTTTTGCTTTTGCATTGTAACGTGGAAGTTACACTTTTGTTTTCTATAAGGATGAAATTATAGTGAATGAAATTATTTAAAATAAGTAGCTGAAGAGTGAAAATGCATACAGTGATATCACAGCATCAGCTGTGCTGTTGAGTAACGTTTCATGAAAACACCCTACTCTGTAAAACAGTAAACAAGATGGAATTGAACACCCACTTGGCTGCTAAAGAGCATTGTTCTGACAGTGCCAGCCAGGCTAGCCACATCACCTCTAAAGGTCGTGCACATTTTAACACTCATCCGTAACTACATGTACTTTCTCCTTGTGATTAGATCTGTAGGATACATTCTTTTTGTCATCATAGTTGGGGTTTTTCTCAATGGAAATACCATTTAGGCTTTTCACTTAGATGAACATCACATATGTGGTTTCTGTTACTGACATTTCAGTATCCTTACAAAAAAACCTTTAAAGACTTATGTTTGATTCTTGTGCAGGAGAGATTCTTACTACAGTTCTTTAACTCCAGTTGCAATATTAAGTAATCCTTTTCTTGGAGAAAGAAATTGATTGACAGTTCTGACATATTTAATTGCATTGTTGTATCATTGTTTACAGACTTCTGAGAATGAAATACTATTTCAAAAGGAAAAGTATTTTAAAATCATATAGTTGACACCAGCATTTTGTTTAAATATCATAGATATTCGTAGAAACAGAATAGCCAGTGGAAGCAATTAATTGCAAGTTAAAAATAGCATTTTCGTTAGGGATTTGGGTCTCTTGTTTGTGCTTTACTTTCACTTTTTAAAATTTAGATAGATGTTATAAAAATGTAAATAAATAATGAACCTAGTAAGATTCCAGAGGTGTATTCATGTATAAGTTGAATTTCATTTGGTGGGAAGCCTTCATTCTCATATTATGGTTATTATCATCATATATAACTAACTTTGTTCCTCCTCATTTACTAGGTAGCTGCAGTAAGCACCATTGTAAACAGAGGAACACCACTGAAAGCATTTGTGTTTAGAAACTACAACCACTTTCCTGGTGTTAAGTCCCATTATATTGGAGGCTGTCAGTATAAGCTGTGGCAAGCAATTAGAGCATCATCTGCTGCACCAGGTTACTTCCAGGAATATGTTTTGGGCAATGATCTTCATCAGGTAAGTTGAAATTTCCTTGAGAAAATATTTTCCAATTTTACACCTGAGAAAAAACATTGTCTGAATCTCTGAATCAAAACTAAGCAAATAAGTTGGTATAGCACAAAAGAAATCTAGGACAGATGGGGTAAGAAAGGATATTTTTAGCTTCTATAGCCCTTACAGAACTAGAAAGGCTTAAAAATCTTAGTCTTCTCAATACAAACCTAAGCTCTTCTGCTGTTGCTTTCTTCTCTGCCTGGGAAGAAACCTTATATGAGTTGTAAATTGCCTCTGACTTCCTGCTTGCAATGGGTATTTCACTGAGCATTATTTCATTAAATAGATGGTGTAACTTAAAAATCTAACAATATTGTAAAATGTGAAGAAAAACAGGTTATACACTTCAGCATTCTTTTTATTAGTGCACTATTTCAGTTTATGGTCTACTTTTTAATTCTTTCCATTGATAGCTTATTTAGCTTTACCCTGGTTCTGGGCTAGTAAGAAGGGTAAGAGATGCTGCAGCAGTAAGATTAAACTCAGAGGACAACTGCAGAAGAAATTCCCTTGAGGAGAAAGCCGTGTCTCCTATCAACAGTGCATGCTATTTCATTATATTACAGCCTCTCTTGGTCACCCTGATAAGTAAAGAACAAAGCAAATGAATTTCTTCAGTAGTTTTTTGACCATGGGGTTTTAGTCCTCCAGTGCCCCTGTATTATTCTGCAGTTCTTCAGGTTTTCAAAGAATACTTCTTGGAATGCATACTAGTGTAAAACTATTAGTATTTATTTTAATAAATACCTGATGCAGATTTGTGGCAGAAAAGACTACAAAGGGTGACTGAACCAGAGACCTTCAAAAAAGAGAGCATAGTATTGACACTTTAGTTTAATGAAAGCATCTGTTACATATCTTAATTCATGTGATGGCATTAGCCTCAAAAGCTGGCAAAAAAGTAGCATATTTTGAATAATAAGATGTACTTGGATCATATAGAGAATTTCGTATGGTGTCCATTGGAAGACCGTGTAATATCCTTAGCATTGTGATGTGCTTGAGTAGCACTGAAATTTAAAGGCTAACAGATAAATGAGTGTAAGATGAAATAGAGAAAAATTAATTAGATTAAGAGGTGGTAAAAAGAAGCATTGGTACAAGCAAACAGCTAGAATTTCATCTGAAAAAAGACAGCATATTTCCATATTTTGATTCAACATTTATAATGTGATGAAATAATTCAGCTATCTAAAAGCTCCGTAGAAATTAAGGGGTGAAGGGGAAGGGCTCCCATGGAGGGTCAGGTTCAAGAGATTCTGAAATTTCTTTCATTTTATTTTTTCCCCTTCTTGTTTATGACACTCTTCCCCTCCTCCCTCCCTTATCTGACTGCCCAGTATGGTACGTCTTGTTATCCTCAAAACATTTTAATCAACTCTTGTCTGAAATAAGCAAATAAGTCTTGAGGGGTTTTTAAACCTAAAAGTGGAGTAACACATCGGACTCCAAGCCAAAGCACTGCTTGAAATCCTAAAATGTGTTCATCTTCCATCTGGAGAAGCAAAACTAGGAAGGGAGCTGCTTTAGCCTTGGGAGCTGTTCCAAGCTGCTCCTTAACTGATTGGATGGGTCAGTGTTAATCTATGTGAAGAAGTTTTCTTTCCCTTCTCACCTTTCCACCCCCTCTTTCCTTGAATTGAAAGTACTTGGAAGTTGATCTGTGCTTTTACATGAAAGAGAGCTGAATAAACCACATAAAGTCATAACTTCTACACAGTGCTGCTTTACGCAATTCTTTGTCTTAACATAGCTTCTGAATTGCCAGACTAGTGTGAAATGCGGTAAGACTGGTACTTATTTTATCTATGTTCACTTTTAAGTCCAGTTTACCAGACTAGGGAATGTATGATTAGTGTTTATAGAGATCAGATACAGTATTTTCAGGCACACAGGGCTGGAATGAAGTGTACTTTATTTTTTTCCTTACTCCAGAGTCTTTGGACAAAGACCTTCCATCTGATCTTACAATCCCTGTTTACCAAGTACAGCATTCTTCTCTATTTGATGTATTGTAATTCCTAGAAAGCAAGGGCTTAGGATGCATCCACCTTTGTCAGCTGTGAAGAACTAAATATGTTCTCAGTACTGAAACAGTTTATTGTAGTAGAACTAGATGCTAAATTTTTGGATTCAAACTTTTTTCATATAATCTGAAAAATACCTCTTCTCCCCAGCCAGGAATGTGTAAACACTTGAATTCTTACAGAAACCACCTTTCATGTCTGACATGCTTTTCCTTCCCGAGATTACACTTTTCTTACCACTTTTCTTACCACATCTCTATTTCCATAATTATCTGGTTTGTGGGGAGGGTTCTTGGATGTCCAGGTAGCAAGTTATTACATGTCAAATGCTCCATAACTGTCTTCATGCAGCTTTCTAGCAGAGATTATAAATCCACTGCACACTCTGAAGCAACCTTGAATTGCCTTGTTTTAACCCTGGGGTAAGAGCCTCTGTGCATGTAGCAGACTGTTAACCTTATTTTCCTGGGAGTTAATGCAATTTTAGTAATTGGAAAATGCAAGATATTCAAGAGTTTTATCTCTGCTGAAATATCCAACATGAATTGAAAGAAATACGTACACATAAATACATTTTAGAATAGATAGAATCCTAAATGCAGTCATATCATTTCTTAAAATAGCTTTCTTGTTAAAATGTGTTAATATTGGTAACTCTTTGTTCTTATAGCTCATATCATAAATATGAGAATAGTAGATTCTTGTTAAGCATCTTTATTCTGAAAATGCACTGCAAGTGTAATTTTAAGTTCCTTGGCCAGTAGTATATGTGTAATGTATATGGAAATTCTTGCTCTTTTCTGTATGTACACTGTCCAGCGGATTGAACTGCTTTTGAACTACGTGAATAAATGAAGCATAACACTGTTAGATGTTTTTGATAGTATTGTGATTTTTGAAAAGTGCATCAGCAGAGTGTGCATTAAGTGTAAATAATAATTTATGCCAAAGGCTTCAAAATTGTAGTACAGTGTCAGAAAGATGGTCTTTTAAGAATTTTTTCATTGATTGTGAACTTCCATTAATCACCATAATCTGTTTTCTGAACAATAACTCTGCTAGTTTCTTACTAGTTTATATATAACCTGCCTCTGAAGTGTTGATACTTCTAAACAATTCCAAGAACAGAGGTATCCAAAATGTATGTGAAAACTCAGAATACTCAGTACAGTATTTGTTTCCTAGCTTTGAGGTTTGGGACTCTTTAAGAATTATATAGAAACCATGTTCCACATAGCTTATCAGTCAGTTATACATTTAAATCTGAATGAGAAGTGCTCTGGCAGTTCACCTGACTGAAGACTCTTCAAATGTGTGAAAATATTTATTTTGATAATGGAAATTTAGTGAATTTTTTTAGGGTCATCCTGCATATTCATGTCTTATGTTATCTAGCTTTTGTTGGAATCAGAGTCCTTTCACAAACTGTACGAAGTAGCTGAATGAGAGTTATGTGTAGGGTTGAGATGAATTCTTAAAGTTTTTATATATGACTCCAGTTGTCTGTGGTGGAATCATGGCTGAACTGAACTGTTGGCTTTGACTGTCTTTTCCTCCCTAATTGTAGAGTTAAATGTGCACGTGTATTTGTGTACACATATGCATGCCCTTTCACTGGAAACATTTCAGTTTTATTTCCTATACTGGGCACTCTCAATGTAAAGCATGTTCATTTTTTTAATAAGGTAATAAATTGGTTTTACAATTTTTCTGATATCATTGTTTAGATAGAAGTTTCTAGGTGCCTGTTTCTAGGTGCCTGAACACTTATTTGTGCTGCAGGTGAGCTGATGATGTGGTTTGTTAAATTTCTGCAAAAAGCCATCAGTTGTTGCAAACAGCAATATTTACATTCAAGTCAATCATGCCATGCTATCTGGTTCCGCTCTGTCAAGTAGGAAAAAACAGTGCAGCTGTTGGTAGATGAGGGGAGTAGGATTAATATTCTTTGTGGTTCAAAAGAGGAGCACATTAACATTCAAAGGGATTTAATCCCTGTAACATGCTTCTCCAGGAACCCTGCAAGTCAAGAGAAACCAAGTCATGATGTTACATTATAGAAGCTGTATTGCCACATGTCAGTTCCTTTATTTTAAAATGTATTTTTGAAGTACTGAGGGCTCTTAACCTCTCCCCAGTCCTGCTACAGCCAGTGACTTTTTCCCCCTCTACTTCCCTCAGTGGGGTGTTATTTCTTATATCTATTCTTTTTCCTATTTTTTCCTTTTTTTTTTCCTGTAATGTGAAAAACATTTGAGGTACTCAGTAATGTCACTTCAGTAGGCAGTAAAGTATGCTGAGGAAATTATTAATTAAATTAATTAAAAGAGCAATTTAAAATGTAAAAAAATCATTATGCACACTTGATTTAATAGCTTTTACAGTAAAAACTAAATTCGTCCCACAGGATTAACTCAAAGGGCAGCAGGGATTGTGTATGTGATGGTGGTAAATTCAACAAAGCCACATATTTTTCTCAAATGAAATATACCCAATTTAATACAAAGGACTTGATCACATTTTTTTTGACAGCTTCCCATGATTCCATTGTGGTCTTACAGTTCCATTCATTATAGTGCTGGTGTTGATGTATAATATTGTTCAAATAAATGTGTTTTCTTTGAGCAGGATCAGATAGTAAAGCAGTTAAATTGGCACCTAGTCTGTTAGTGGAGTTTTAATAATGCAGGTGCAACAGGATGCATGATGAGAATACAACCTAAAAATAAAAAACATATGTGGTACAACAGTATGATATAATAAAAATTTAAGTCACGCTTTCATTGGAAAAAGATAATTCATGATTTCTACATATTTTTCAAGCATTCACTTTCCTTTTATTAGGTAATAAATCTGTAAAGCCAATTCATCTTTGTAGCTTGTTACAGGAGAGGCCTTCAAAAGTGATTCGCTTAGTGCATCCTACCCTAATTGGTTTTACATGGTAGCTTTTAAAATTAGATTCAAGGGTGCTTCCCAGGCTCTAAGAAGACACAGAATATAGGTCACATTGAAGTTCTTTTCATTCTTAGGATATGCCACAGTGATCAGTATGCACCAGAGCTTATGCAGACTGTGGTTTAATAGGTGTATCTTGTTCTCACAATGATAGAAACAACTCTTCCTTTGTTTCTGTCTACTTGTTGCCATACACGTTTGCCTACAGCCCTCAAGGCAGTGTTACTTACTGTTTAAGGAAAAGGGAGTTTACTGGAACATGTAAGCTACATGGATATCTGCACTTCTTTCTCCCTTATGGATTCTATAGGTTTGGATAACAGCTCTGAAGGTGGACACTCTCTGTGCAGTGTACCAGCCTGTGTGAAATTGCTGTGGTCACTGTACCAGTAGTATTTTGCAGAGCAGACTGCTTGAAAGATTCCCTGCTTGGGCTTGCTAAGTGACTTACTACTGGCAGATTTGTTTAGTATAATGAAATTGAGAGTGTCTGTTGTTGAGGCATTTAACTTGGAAGCATTCTAATTTTTATCTCAATTGTTTCAGAGTGATGTTTTCCTAATGTAATCTTCAGAGTGCTTATTTAAAAGAAGGAACAAAACCTTGCTCTCAAATAAGCTGTAATCATTTAACTATTTTTTTTGCTTAGACTTCTGAGTCCATGTATCTTCAGTGACACTGTTGACCAAATATTTGCTATAAAACAAATCTTGTAAAATCAGAGGAGGCTGCGTAGAGTGGAAAATTGTGAACTGAGTCCATTCAATAATATCTGTACAGACAGTCTAGGTTCTGCACTCGTTCTGATGTTGCAGACACTCTTTCTTAAATCAAAAAGAATAATTTTTTAGTTCTTGATAGCTTATAGTTTTTACTTCCCTAGGTTGCGTATTTGTCCAACACTGACTTAAACGGGGCCATATTTCCGAAGAAAATAGCCTTGTGATATTCATAGCAAATAAAAACCCAGGGATGTAGTGAGGCTATCGATACACTTTTGCCTCTTCCCTCAAGGAAAGCTTGATTTTGATATATAGTGGTCTGGTGCTTAATGTGTCTGATGCTTATATAAAAACACTCACCTTTTTTTTATTTTCTTGGTCTAAATATGCCAGTCTCTCAGTTTTTCAAAACAGACTCTCCTCTTGGTCATCCTAATGGTCTTCTGCTGCTCATGCTGCATTTTGAGTAATCTTTCTTGAAACTCAGGTCAGGCTGGAACACGGTATTACACATTATCTTTTTCAGAGGAAAGATACAGCTTAGAATTACACTAGCCTTTCCAACTACAATTTTATGTGTTGATGGTTTAAATCGTTGTGTGATAGTTTCCTACTCAGAGCTTTCTCATGATGGTTCTGATACCAACTGTATTTTGTCACCTAGCCTCGTACTTCTTAATTTAGGGAACTTGTGAAAGTGCAGAACTTTTTCTTCAGTCCTCCCTCCCCATCAACCTGTGGATACAGATACTAGGTAGTTCATGTCCAAATCCTGAATCCTTCACAGCAATTATCTTCAATAATGAATTCACTTTATCTCATACATTTTAAGATCAAGTTCTTTAGCTGCAAACATATTTTGTTTCAGTTGCAGTGAAGTGAAATCTAATGTTTGAGTAAACGTGTAAAGAAGAAAATTGTCTTAAGAAATTTAGGTTGCTTGCATAGTTCTGTAAATAAAGAGGTAGAATTGGAAATCCAATTTTAGTTTGAAATTGCAATATGAAAGATAAAAAGAAATTAGTGTAGTCTGTATTACATTTAGATTTGAAATTTGACTGTATACAGCATTGATTGTTACATGGTTTTGAACAGATGGTTTTAAGTAGCATTTATAAGTGATATATCCAATAATGAGCCACCTACATTCCCTATGGGTCACTACTAGTCTTTCTTTATTTTTCTCAATGCATTTTGAAGTTCCTGACATTTTACTATTGTTTAATAAGCTAGCAGCTAAAAATGTAGGTGCATTTATTAGGAAAACTAATATCAATATGTAATAGCAATAACATTGATCAGGTTACTGATGTAAAAATGTATTGAGTCTAAATATTTCCATTGGTATCTTGGGAAATAAAATTTAAAGAATTTAGAAATTTTGGAAATTTAACATGGTCATGTATCACGAAGATTAGGGTATCTCCGTATCTGGGATTCCTTGCTCAGTTGTAGAGGTTTTATATCAATGTAATTGTTTTGTGCAGCTCCAAGAGCTTTCTCCTTAGTCCAATAGATTCTGCCATAGCAAGTAGAGTATTTACATGCTTCCTAAGTTGAATGCTGTCAGCACGGAGAAAACTTCTAGACTTGAGTAGCCTGGCATCATCTGAATACAGAAGGATTTTATTCAGACCAGTGCTTTGGGAGGTTTTTTTGGTTGGCTGGTTTGGTTTTGGGGTTTTTAACTGTACTGTTGAACCTTGCCTGTGCTTCACAGGTATCATAAGAGAACCTGAGTTTGGGTCTTTGTCTGGGGTCAGTGTGGGTTCAGCCATGGGCTCATTTTTTATTAGGTTACGCACTGTGATCTTTGCTTGTAATATTACAGGCAATTCATCACTGGGGAAACACAGTAAAAATACATACTGTTTTTGTGATGTGTGCTGTTGTTAGCTGCCAAATTAATGTAACTAGCTCTGTCATGCACAACTTATGCTTTTAATGAAATATCTGACAATATAATTTCTTGCCAAACAATTCTTCCTTTTTTGATGTCTACTAATATTTAGCAAACTTCCTCAGTACCCTGTAAGTGTACATTTTCTGTATCTGACATAAACCCATAAATTCAGTCATGTCTTCAGAGCAGCTGGTCATTTTCTGTGAATTAATGACTCACTAGGATAAGTTAATAATTCAAGATAATCACCTAGGAGTCTAACTCAGCCAGGCATTCATTCTAATGAATGTAAAATATATTATTAAATGTTTTACATATAAGAGCTATTGTACTGACAGTTCTTGGAAGCAGTGAGCATGACATTTGGGTGTATACCAATTGTATTATGGTGTTGCTAGTTTTTAGGGAGAAAAATGATAAATACTGTATAGGAAAACAGGTGAACTGAAAAGGAAGCTTTTCAGTAAACTTTCAAATGTCATTAGATTTATTCTTTGTACTTTGTTGTGTGATCTCAGCATAAAGTCTCTCTGTAACTGGTGTGGCAAAAGTACAAATAAAGCTAATGCACCTTCAGATTTTTTTTAATTGTAAAAGAATGCAGTAATGGAAGTTTAATATTGGTGTCATTCAATAATATAAATACCAATGCATTTAATTTGCATATTCTGTACAAATGTTTTCTCTAGAATTTTTCCCAATGACAGTTCAAGGGAAATCCCTTTTTCACTGCACACTTCATGACAAGTAACTTAAGTGTTTATTTTTCTATTCTCTAAAGAGAAATCATAATTTTGAGACAGCATTTCAAAATAATGCGCACAAGGTGTTTATTTCAGGAATCTAAAGGAGCACTCTGCCTCTCCCTAAATAAGGGAATTGGTTCTTTCTGTAATTATTAGAAGACCGGTGTATAGGAGGATTGCATTTATATCTGTCACCAATAAGGGCCTCTGCTGGGAATCAGCAATGTGCAGAATATATTATAATTGTATGTAGTTGACCCAGTAGTCTGCTTCTTAGCATGATTATAAAGCAAGGGTGAATCTTCCCAAATAAATTGGATTAAATATTTGTATAAGGAGACAGCTGTAGGTCATTGTATGCTTTATAAAAAATGACTGAAGTTATTAAAAAATTTTCTCACTCAAACAGCAAAGTGGAACACACCATTAAAATGAAGCTAAAACAAATTGTTCTTGGTCACTATACATTTTAGACAGAGATTTGTTAGAAATATTGGCACCACCATCCATTGCTTGTCAGCAAGATGAAGAGAAAACAGCTCTGCTTCTGTCCTGTTTCATGTTTATAAAACTTTATATATTTTGCCAAATAGTTTGTTAAGGAAAATAAAGATTTCCTGTCTTATTGGCAGCTCCTCTTCATCAGTCTCATCCTCAGTAGTACTGTGATCAGTCTGATTGCTCCCAAGAGGAGATAATTCATGTATATTTCAAACATATTTGTATATGTGTAATAGAACAGCATAATCACATAACCTTTGTATTGCAAAGGTTATGTTTGTGCTGAAGCTATAGGGGGCTAGTTTATTGTACAGTTAAATTTGAATGTATTTCAGATTTAACAAAGCATTTGTCAAAAACTATAACTTTTTTAGCGCAGTGATGCTTGACTGAGCAAGCCTTAAAGCTTAGGGTACATGTACTGGCATTTTCATAATGACACTGGGTGCCCAGAGCAGTGAGAGGACTAGGCTGGGATGTGAATCTTGAAGTTACTATTGATAGACCTTACTATCTTAGGTAGTGAAAGAATTCTCCCCCTTCTCATTCCTGTCTTCTTACTCCGAGGACATTTGCTGCTACGTACATAAATGTATTGAGATGATTCTATAACATGATTTGGCAAGGCATACCCATTTACTTATGGAAAATAGAGTAAATGTTTTTAAAGTAGTTATTTCAGTTTTTCTAAGAAGTAACCCCTTATTACTATGCAGCAACTCTTCAAACTCCTCATTTGCAGCAACTAGACTTATCCTTAAGCTGCATATTTATTATGTTTATGTTGACTTTAAGCATAGAATGTAAAAAATACTTTTCAGAAGTCCATTCAGAATCTTAGCCTGTCTTGTTCTGTGATAGCTTTGTACTAATTCTGTCTCTGCTTTTTCACAAAGACAGTGAAAGTAAACAACAGAGCAAGTCTGTAAGAGCGAACTAAAATGCAAAGCATGTCTGCATAGGCAGTGAGGTGAAGTGGTTACTATGGAGCCAACAAACTCAGCTTCCAAATATCAGACTTGGCTTTCATACATTATATATCATTCATTCAGTGCTAGATTATTTTCTTCACAAAATTTAGCATCATTAAAATGAAACTGTGCAGCACACAAGGGGTTATACAGAACAATTACAAGGCTCAACTTGAGTCTGACAGAATTAGGAAATGCACTGAGAGCCTATGAATGTAGAGGATGTTCTTGTGAGAAACAGTCGCTCTCTCATGGTAAAGTATGGTATGATTTTTGAATTTTAGTATCTTAATTTTAAATAATTATTTTCAAAGTATTGACTTAAATATGTCACTGGTGACTTCATTCCCATTCACCATAATTATTTAAATAGGACAAGAGTTCCAGAAAGTCCTATGCTACCAGGCTGCCAAGTGCTCTGGAACACTTTCTTGCAGACTTCCCAGTCGGTTTTCCTTCTGATTGTAGAATTTGCACCCATCTGTTTCACAGTGTTTAACCAGGCCTTTCTTTACCTCTAGAACTATGCAAGCAGGGTATCTCCATCAGATTTTTTATTGGAGCGTTTGTTTACAAAAGGTGTGTTTTTCCTGCTTTAAATAATTGAAGATTTATAAGTCAAGTCACCGGGGAGCCTTGCCTGACCGTTTTGCAACTATCAAAACACTGACAGAAAATACTAGCTACAGCTTTAGACTCCTTGTTACCTACCAGGAAGCCCTAAAACATATGGTTACTTTTGCACTAAGGAATCTTTGTGAAAAAATCTGTTTGAAAAAAAATAATTGGCTTCATCTGAGAATATGATATTAAGTAAAACAGAACAACTGAATGTTTACCACCTGGAAAGCCTTTGACAAAAGACTGAAAACAATGTCCCAGTCCCTGAGTTCACTGCTTTCCTATCACTAGCAAATTTGGGGTCGTATTATTAAGTTCCATTTTAATATTAACTTACTTGATTACTTCCACTGTTTTTAATTTAGAAATACCTATTTTTTATTTAGAAAATTTTAAAAAGCCTTTTTCCCCTGCTGCTTGCCTGCCTGATGACATTGGGAGAGTTATGGCCCCCTTTTCTAGTATCTCCTTGCATTAGCATTCCTACTCCAGCACTTTGTGTTTGGTGTACTGCCAGCAAATTAATTTGACTCAAGTGTAGAATGGTTTTGCAAAGTTCAGCAGATGAAGCAGTGTCTGGCATTTGCCACTGCACTGAGTGTAGCAGCAGAGAAGGGAAGCGATGACTCATGTGTTTGGGAAGTGAAAAAGAGAGTTTGCAATTATTGGATTGAGATACAGCTAATGAGAAGAGAGGGTGAAATGTAGGGAAGGCGAGGAAATCCAAGAATGGGAGAACAGAAAGAAAAAGGAATCTGCCCTGGCTGTTTGCTCAACACTGAGTCCTGAGTCCTCAAAACTTGGGCTGTTGTGGATATAGGTCAACAGTTTAGTCATTTGAAGAGTTCCTGTAAGTTACCTCTTCTGTTAAAGATTGCAAGGTGTGAATCATAGACTCGTTTATGTTGGAAAAAACCTACGAAGTCCAGCCATTAACCTAATACTGCCCAGTCCACCACTAAACCGTGTCCCTAAGCAACACATCTGGACGTCTTCTAAATACCTCCAGGAATAGTGATTCCACCACTTCCCTCTTCAGTGTGTTATAATGTTTTTTGGGGAAGAAATTTTTCTTAAATGTCCAACCAAAACCTCTCCTGGCACTACAAATTTTGCATTTTCCATAAGACTGAGACTGGACTGACAAAATTCAATTTCTAATAAGAGTGGATTTTGAAATGTAGATTCATTTTACAGCTAAAATTACATGCATCTGTGATTCATGCAGTATAAAGTAGAACCTTAGGAAGATTGGAGGAGGAGAGTTCCTCAGGTGGTTATCTGGTCCAGCCTCCTGTTCAAAACAGGCTAAACTTCAAAGTTGGGTTGGGTTGCTCAAGACTTGCCCAGCTTAGTTTTGAAAATATCCAAGGATCGAGATTTCACAGCTTCTCCAGCTCTTATTCTTTTCTTTTTGAAAGAATCTGGGTGTCTCTACTTTAGATAGTGAAACACTGTGATTTGCTTCCTCCTTGGCTTTCTCTTTTTAATGGGGTGAGCAAACCTAGTTCCCTGCATCTCTTCTCATATGTTATGCTTCAGGCCCCAAACCATTTTAGTGGTTCTTTACTGTATGTGTTCCAGTTCTTCAGAATTTTGTAACTGGGTGTCCAAAGCTGTACAAAGTATCTATCCCCAGTCTGGCCTTGTGCATACTGAATAAAAGGGATAATCACTTCACTTGATCTATTGGTTTTATTTTTAGACCCAGTGTATGTCGATAATGTGTAATTTGTTGAATATTCTCTTCATTTGGACTCTGTGTGTGCACACAGGCAATACCATTCCATAGGGACATAGCTAACAATATAGAGGAAAGGAGTGACACAGTGAAGACATTCCATCTGTCAAAAGGGAACTGATAAACATAATAGGAACCAAAAAGGTTTAGGGCTGTGCATAAAGTTAGGAATGCTTTGTAGAATTTGAATTGTAGCTTGAAGCTTATAGTGTAAGTTAAAACTTGATGCTTATAGTATAAGTTAAAATATCACTTCATATCAACAAGATTTTTGCACCATTGTATGTGGTATAAAGATCCTTAACTTTGTTTTCGTTATTTTCTTTTGAGACAAACAGGGATTGATGTTGCATCTCTGTAGCCTTAGATCAGATAAATTGGCCTTGTTTACTTCTGGTGATTTAATTGCACGGATGTTCAGAGTGGCAAGAAAGCTCATGGAATCTAGCATGGATGAGGAAGCTGTTGTTTGTTACCAAGATATTCCATACTACTGGCAATCATTCAGTATTTATGTTTATTGCATTTTGGTTAATATATTTTTATAAATACATTTTAAAAGATGAATGCTTACAATAAAATATTTTAATTAGTAAGTTATAAATAATTTAGATGAGTTTATATATTATTTTATAGCTATAGAATAAGTTCAACAGAATCAGGAAAAAATTTAAGGCAGCAGATTTAGCAGCTCTCCAAAACAAGAATCAGTGAAGTTTCTTGTGATCTCAGTATCTTTTGTACAAAACTGCGGAGTTGATCACTTGGGAATTCTGTTCCTGTCTTTCAAGGGCAAGCATGGAGAAGGATATGTCATGATTTCTTAAAATTAATTTTGAAACATTTAGGTCTGGCTTTTGTATTTCTGTATTGCTAGTTCAGTAGACTTCTTGGGATGGGCTTTTTTCCAGTTTTATGAAGTTAGAGGAATTATTTAGAATCAGAAGGGTTAGTTTCTGTTCTTTAATTTTCAGAATGGAAAATTCTTTGTTGTTTACATTTTCTTAGAATGCACATAAACGTGAAATCATAACTAATTTTAAAAATTGTGAAAATACTTTTTCACAAGAATTTCAGCTTTTGACATAATTAGCTGTATGGTTTCTGGAGCGGCAGATTTAAACAAATTACTGCAGTATTTCCTTCACTGAGTCCTTAATAGTACAGTTTAACTAATAGCGTTATTTGCTCCTTTAGTAGTTGATCATTGTAAGTAAAAGCAGTATGATGAACATCACTTTTTTAACAGAGTAATCTTTTTCAACATGGTTATTATCACCCATCATCTCTTTGGAGGAGAAGAAAAAAGTCAGTTGCCTTTCTTAGTCCTGCTTCTAGCTTTCAAAAACTGATATATGTCTATTATCTGTATAAATGCTAGAAGTTGTGTCTAAATTGAAAATCATTAGGAATTTACTGTCATTAAAATAAACCTAAATTGGAGAATGTTTAAATATGGAAATCACTGCACAAAGCTGTTAGTTATCATCACAAACACATTTGGTATGTGTAGGTGTTTTATGTTCCTTTGATCTTTTATTTGTCAGTATTACAAAAATATTGTAGTATTCTAGTATTATATACCCTCAAACTTCTGGTAACACTAATTTTCCCATGGTGTAGCAGTCATGTTTAATTTAATTATATTGACAATATCAGTGGCAATTACTTTGTAAGCATGTTTTTAATCTAGGATTTAAAGAAAGAATTAAGCATCACTATGATAATTATTAAGATTTTAGATAAAGATTCATGGGGAATTATATAAAGGACAAAAACATCTTTGTATTTAGTTCTCTAGACTAAACATGAGCAAAGGATAATGGGCACTGAAGAGGCCATTCATGTTAGCAGTGTATTTAGTGTTTTGAGCAAGGCGGATGGCTTCCAGAAAGGGTTCAAAGAGCTTTTTGTAGGTTGAAATGAAAGGTTAATTAAAAGAAAGAAAACTCAAAAAACTAAGCTCAGTAATCCTGTTTTTACTTATCTAGCACAGCTGTAGTTACAAGGAGTTTCTGTAAAATGTTTTTCATCTCTAAAACCTTTTTTTATTCTAAGCTATTCCTGGGTAGAGTTGCTTTTCCCTATTGTAATGTGATGGTCAGATATGGGATATAAGAAGTTCAGGGAACTTTAGAATATAGGGAGTGCTTGCATTATACCTATTGTAGTAAATATTCTATTTCTTTTATATTTTACTTGTTTGTATAGATTCTGAATGGATACATCTATCTTCATCTCTGCCATTGGTAATGTTCTCAAGCTTAAGTTTTGCCTTTATGCTGCTTAATGCTGCTTTTAAGGCATTCCCAATAAGAAAGCTCTGTTTAATTCAAATTCCAAATTAATCTATTTCTTAGTTGGAGTGAAGGTCATTTTACTTGCAGGAAGTGCTGAATGTACTTCTTGAGATTCGATGGATCAAAATCTCATTGTCTGAATGCTTCTCAGGCTTACTGTCATTCACACTGATTCTTTTTAGTCCTGAAGTATTTTATCCCAGCCTCATTAACTACATTTTAACATGTTGCTAGCAAAAGATGTCTCTCCTCAAGTCCAGCGTAGCATTTGTTCCTAGTAGTATTGGGCTGAATTCTGATCTTCAGACAACTTTACGAAGCCTCATATCCCCAGGGCTGGTCCTCACAGGACCTTGAATCATCCTGATACCGGATGGAAGGACAATACAGAAGAGCTTAAGCCACCAAGGAGATCTTTCAAGTGCATTGATGACAGCAGCTGTCATAGTTGATGGTAAAACCAACAAGGAAAGGTGCTTTGCTGGACCTGGTGATTACGAAGAATAAAGAACTGGTCAGGGATATGAAAGTTCAAGAAAGCTTTGGCAGTAGTGACTGTGAGAGGATGGAGGTCAGGATCCTAAGGGGAAAAAGCAGGGGAAAAAAGCAGGACTAGAGCACTGCATTTCCAAAAAGCAGACCTCATCCTCTTCAGAGCTCTGCTTGGAAGAACCTCATGGACTATGACCTTGAAGAGAAGAGTGGGCTGATAGTCAGTAATCACTCCTTCCAAATTCAGCAAAGGACCACCCCAGTAAGCAGGAAATCAAGCAAAGATGGCAGGCAGGGATGAGCAAGGATGTCCTAACTGAACTCCAGCATAAAAAGGAAGTGTACAAAAGGTGTAGGAGAGACAAGTGACCCAGAAGTATAGATGTCCTGTCCAGTCTTGCAGAGCTGGGGCTAGGAAAACAAAAGCTGGCCTGGAGAGGGTTATAAAGGACAACAACAAAAGATTCCGGAAGTACATAACAGCAGAAAGACTAGGGAAAATGTGGGCCAGCTACTGACTGGGGCAAGAGAGCTTGTGACAAATTATTTGGAAAAGTCCAAGATGCTTAATGCTGCCTCTGTCTCAGTCTATACCAGTAAAAATGGCTTTCAGGAATCCCAGGCCCCTGAAGCTAGAGTGAAAGTCTGGTGCAAGGAGGACTTGTACTGGATGGGAGGAGAACCAGGCTAGGGAGCAGTTAAATGAACTGGTCATACATAAATTTGTAAGGTCTGATGTGTTTCACCTGTGAGTGCTGATGGAGTTGACTGATGCCATTGTGAGGTGACTGGATTATTTTGAAATTATCATGGCTACTGGGAAAGCAGATACCATTCATGTCTTCAGGAACAGCAAGAAGAAACCTCTGGGGAGCTTCAGGCTCATTGACTTCAGCCCCAATCCCTTGGGAGATGATAGAAGAAATCCTCCAGAAAAAGACTTACAAAGTTATGAAGGACAAAAAGGTGATCATGAGTAGTCAGCATGGATTTACAAAGTAGTTTACTCATGGTTGATCAACCCTGGCAGCCATCTGCAATTGGTAGACAAGTAGAAGGCACTGGATGCCTCAACTTTATAAAGCCTTTGACACTTACTTATTATAATACCATAGACAAGTTGACAAAGTGTGGGTCAGGTAAATAGACCCTGAGGTGGATACAAACTAGCTGAATGACTAGGCCCAAGTTGGGATCAGTGTCACAAAGTCAAGTTGGAAGCAAGACACTAGAGAGGTGTACCTTGGGGTCTGTACGGGGGCAAATTGTATTTAATGTCTCCATTAATGATACTCCAGGGATGATACAAACATGGGAGGAATGACTGGTACATGAATGGTTGGGCCGCCACTCAAAGGGACCTCAACAGACTGAAGAATTCTCATGAAGTTCAAAAAGGCATAATCAGAGCCCTGGATATGGAGAGGAATAGCTTCATTACACTGAGTTGTAAAGCTGCTTGGCAGAGAAGGACATTGGGGTGCTGGTGGACAAGCTCAACATGAGTGATGCCCACTTGCAGTAAAAAGGGCCAACAGCATCCTGGGCTGCATCAGCAACAGTGCTGCCAGTGACTCTGGGGGATGGTCCTTCCTCTTTGCACTGCTGAGGCCACATCTGGAGGGCTGTCTCTAGGTTCCCAGTATGAGAGAGACATGAGTCTCTTTGAGTTAGTCCAGTTCAGGGCCACAAAGATGATTAAGGCACTCTCCTCTGAGGAGAGGCTGAGTCAGCTGAGACTATTCAGCCAAGAGAAGAGAAGACTCAAGGAGGGGATATTACCCGTGTGTGCCAATCAAGAATGGGAGGGAAAGAAGATGAGGATGCTGTGGTCTTCCCAGTAGTAGGGAAGTAGGACAAGAGACAATGGTGCAAATGAAAACACATGACATTTCATCTGAACACAGGAAAAATATTTTACTGTGACGGTGGTCAAACACTGGAACAGGTTGCCCACAGGGGTTTTGGAGTCTCCATTTGTGGAGATACTCAAAACCCAACTGGACAAGGCCTTGGGGCAGCATGCTATAGGTGACCCTGTTTGAGCAGGGGGGTTGGACCAGATGAGCTCAATAAGTTCTTTCTGAACCTAAATGACTTTCCAGCTCTTAAATCAAGGCTGTAGCATCCCGTGTAATGACTGTGTTTACAAAGTAAGCTTTGGCCAAGCTTAGCTCTTGTGATTTTTCTTTTTGTAATTGTTTTGGAATCTGCAGGTAGTGATTTGGGTTTTGTTACAGAAAATTTCCTTCTAATATCACTAATAAACAGTTCAGGGGGCAGATTTTTGATTAAGAAATTGTCAGTATGCGTATCTGTCGTACTGAAAAGGTCATCAAAAAATGAAGTCATGACTTCTCTAGGTACTCCAGTGAATGCTGCTGTTTCCGCCTACCACTTCTATATAATGCAGCAGAACCGAGCACAGACCCAGCAGCTGCTCTGACAGTGCCCAGGAGGCCACACTAGGCAGCGGCTGCATCGCACAAACAGATACAATTCCATTTCACAAAAGTTGGAAATTAATGCTTTTTGGTTTTAATTGGTTTTGTATATTAGGGCTATGCTAGTTTATTTTATAGTTGCAGTTTCTTTTGTGACTGGATGTTCTGTATAATACCAATATTTGTATTTCTTCTTAATTTACAGGATGGAGGTCTGCTGCTAAATAATCCTTCTGCGCTGGCAGTTCACGAGTGCAAGTGTCTCTGGCCGAACGTTCCGTTGCAGTGTCTGATTTCGCTGGGCACTGGGCGGTACGAAAGCGAGGTAAAGACCAACGTCACACACACCAGTCTGAAAGCCAAACTGACGAATGTTATCAACAGTGCAACTGATACGGAAGGTTGGTGTCTTAAGATATGCTTTGTACTGTGACTGTATTCAATTTTATTTATGTTTCTTAGAATTATAGTTCCAATTTAGAAGAGAAACAATCTTCAACCTTTTGTCTTTTCTCTTCTCTCTACCAGGCCTATTGAATTGAAGCATGTCTCTTTGTAACTTACTGTGTGTAGTTTTAGTACCAGTTCTACGTGTTTTCTGGAGGATAAATCTTTTTACTTGAGCTTTAGGATAAAAGGCATATTCAGGAATTCATTTAAAAATCGTATTTTCTTGTATTTTATTTGTTTTTCCCATAACGCAGAAATGCTTAGTAGTTAATACAGAACATTGATTTTCAACAGCTTCAGAAAAAGTATTTGATTTCTGATCTTTTTTATATATGCTTTTATACCTGTACTTTTCCAAGGACTGTACTGTATCTGCCAGTGCTGATGACTTCCATTGCTGTCAGGAAGAGGCAAGCATCTGTTTTCTAACATAAGTTCGGTTCCTAGATGGAAGTACACTGGAACTCTGTCACTAGTAGTTTCCATATGTTTTATTTGTATAAACAGGAAATATTGATACACAGATAATTTCCCCCTCACATCACAAAGGAAACTGATACTGCAAAAAGCCAGGGAACAAGAAGTGCTCTTACGGTCTAGATCCCTTGCTGTATCTAGATCCCAGCTGTCAGCTGACTGTCGCTAGTAGGAAAAAACTAGATTTTGGACTGCCTGTTGGTTTTTGCACAGTTGTGGAAAGGCAGTGGGAATTGTGGGGAGGAGATACATGCTGTCCCCTTTCTATCAGAAAGTTTCATTTCTGCTGAAAAATGAGGAAAGAAATTTGAAGGGAAGAGGAAGAAAGGAAAGTTCACTGTGGAGACCAAAAGAAAAGACATGTAAAGAGAGGAGAGTAGATTTGAGCAAGTGGGAACTTGTGTTAGGAAGGAAAAAAGGGAGAGTTTTAAGTAGGGCAAGAAAGACTGGATGTGGTGAGACAAGAACAGATATAGCTGAGTAATTTGCAGGAAGAGAGGACAAACCAAGAGGATTTCAGATTTACAAGAATCTTTTGCTTTGATTTTATCCATGATACTTTTTTTCACTTCAGACTTTTTGTATGACAATAGATGTTTAAAAGAATGGAGGAACATGGTAAGAATACAAAGAAGATACAATGAATGCTGAAGGAAGTGATAGAAATGGAATTTTAAGTGAGCCAACAAAAAGATCTAAAGGGAGAAATGGATTATAAAAAAAGAAGATATAAATGGATTACATAGTTTTTTATTGTACTAGTTAACTGAAGTCATATAATTTAACTTGACTATTTTAAATTAAATGCATGTTAAATTCAAGCCTCAAATCTGTAGTAATATATTAAAAAATTAATAGTTGTAAACAAAATAAAGCTTTAATCTTACATATTTCTACTTTGAGATTGCAGAAGAGCATATCTGTTGTTTTCGTAATACCTACTTCTGTTAGTACCAAGTGTAACAGATCACAGGTATCCTGAAATGGGAATATGCAAGTTACATTCCTGCTCTTCAGGATATGCTCTTACTTGTTAAGGAATGGAATTTAATTAAATATCTAGATAGCTGCAAAGCTTACTTAATTGTCATACCAGCGAAGTTGTCTTGGAATAAAAGATGAAGCTTTTCCAGAGTAAACAGAACTACAGGGTAATTTACAAGTCTTCTAAGGAGAAAGGGGTTTTGATGAGGCAGTGGTAGAAAAATGTTTACTCAGCAAAGCAGCACATATTTACTCTTACTGTGTCATTCCAGAGCAGTTGTTCAGATCACTTGAAGGACTGTTAAACTCTCTCATGTCTGTTTTCTTCATTTGTTTTCAATGCAGAAGTTCACACCATGCTGGATGCACTGTTACCTCCAGATACTTATTTCAGATTTAACCCTCTTATGAATGAAGACATACCCCTGGATGAAAGCCGTAAAGAGAAACTCAATCAGCTGCAGACAGATGGAATTCGTTATTTAGAACGGAATGAAGAAAAACTGAGAAAAGCTGCAAAAATATTAACACAAGAAAAATCAGCTTTGCAGAGGCTTCAGGACTGGATAAAATTAAAGGCTGACATGTACGAAGGCTTGCCATTTCTTTCCAAATTGTGAATAAGTAATGCATGAAAGATAAATGTAAATCTTGTTCCAGAAAATCCATTTAGTACTGTAAAGGAAGAACGTTGATTCAGGGTAAATAACATCTTTGGAAAGCTATCAGAATTCTGGAGAAAGCCATTCAGGATGGCTCTTTTGTGCTCACTCGTTACAAGGTTTTATGGTGTTAATTATTTTTGGAACTTAATGAATCTTACTGTTGCTCTACTTTAATTTCTAAAGTCTGTAAAACTGAAAATTATGGAAACAACTGTGCAATGCATTTTTCGATGTATGTCCTATGATTACAGTGGCAGAAAACCTTTATTTATCAACTACCAGGCTTATTCAAAGTTAACAAAAAAAATTAAATCCTCATTCACTTTATTGTAGGCAATATACCTGTTAGGCTCTTATGTAGGCAGTGAATTTAGTAGAAATGTAATGTTCTTGCAAAAACTCTGCCTGTGTTAATTGCACTTTTACATCTGGAAGATAACATTTAAATTTGTTTTTTTATTTTAGTGGATTTTGTACATAACATTATTGAGTAAAATGTTTGGATGACTATAAACGGCCTATTAAATTATCAACATTAACTGGTATTTTTAGAACTTTCTGCTTATTGTTTTTATGGGAATAACTTCAGATTGATTAATTCATTATTTGAAAGTAATCCCAAGCCCCAAAACATCACTTGAGCAGCTCTTCAGTTACAGGATAAAGGAGATAAAATATTGAAATAGTTCATATGAATGAGAAAGTTTCTTAGAGAAACTTAAGTTTTGGGTGCCAGACTTGAGGTGTAGTTCTAGTCAAGAAGAAAATTAGAAGTTGCCATATCAAATTATATAAATTTGCTTTTGTCTTCCAACTTTCATATATGCGTTCTCCTGAAATTATGTCAGGGCTGTGAAGTTAATGTTTAGAACTCAGTCCAATCCTATTGCCCATTCCCTTGGGTATTCTTCCTGCATATGCCATTAGGGATGCTGTGAGCTGTGACAACCCAGTGTCTCAAACAGCATTTTCAACAATGGGAAGGTATGTGTGAGTTCTTCAAAACAGTGCAGTGAAATTTGAGGTACACACAGCTGCTGTAACATGTTGGCACGTACCTGTTAATAAGATTGTTTGCCAGGTGCCTGGGTGAGTGTTTGTCTTGTAGTAGACAGCTACAGCACATGAGAATATTGACTAGATAAAATGTAAGTTCTATGCAATAGCTAAAACATTCAATTTCACCAAAATCAGTGCATTTGTCACTTTGCTGTTTGGAACTATCACCTGCCATTGCATTATCTACTAAAAATAACATTTATTGTGATAGTCACCTTCTGTACTTGTTTTAAAACATTGAAAATGTTATTAGGCTGCAGTTCGGAAAGGAACTATGAGGCAGACAGCTGAGATCCTTGGAGGTGCTACATCGTATTCTTGACTGTGCAAGAAAACATTTGTTTGGGATGTTCTTTTTTTTTTTTTAATTTGATATATTTTTAATTTTGACCTGTGTCATTTTACTCAGGTATTCATCCTTTTCATCCTCAGTTCTCTCCCTTGTGTTTGCCACACAAGGCAGAGATTTATGATCATAATCCAGCTTTCATTTATACAGCCTCCCTTTTGCATTCCAATTACTAAGAACTGAGTAGAAGAATAATGAGATCAAACCTTTCCCATAGGTGTGAGATGACTTAAGCATATAAAAAAGAAATGTCAACATTATTCTGATAGAGATACTTTGTACAGAGTTAAACTGTGTTGCACTGTAAGTCAGAACAGACAGTATCAGGCAGTCTCATGTAACAACACACATTGCACACTTCTCTGGCAAAGAGCAAAGTCACAGCATCATCTGTGAGATATCAAAGGCATTATTCTGAATTCGTAAGTTTCTAGTCACAGTTTTTTAGGGCAAGTATTATCTAAGGAAACATGTGCCTTTAGTGAACAAAGTGATAACATTTCCATTTAATTTTTTTATATAAATAAAATCTCATGTTCTGAGGATTTTATTTCAAGTAGGGTAAGATCTGGATTCGTGATGATACTGTTTTTGCTGGAAGCTGCTATCTTATCTTCATTCACCCCTTTTTCCCCTCCTCTTTATTGATATAACAATATTTTTCTTAAGTGTGGCTTTTAAAAGTACATATGGAATTGAGTGAGCTATAGAGTAATTAACTCAGACTGTTTTAGGCCTCTGTGTACATAAATTCACAAGGTGCTTGTACTGAATGCCTTCACATTAACTCTGATCCTCCGTGTTGCAAGTGCTGCATTGTCTATCAGGCACCAGTGAGGAGTTTGTTCTCCTCTCTAAACCATTTTAAAATGCGGAGATGCAACAGGTATTTCACTTGAGCTGTAATTAGTTTTTAGTTACTTCAAAAAAAATTAGCAATTTGCCAGAAGTCCTAACTACTGTGGATGTGTTCCTACAGTACTCTATAAAGTGAAATGATTTTCAGGACGTTTGAGGCAGTGGCTGTGGAATACTGCATGATACTTTAACAGCAGAAAATGGAATAAGAACTGTAGCAGGATGAGATCTCACTAAATTAGGAAACAGAATTTTAAATTAAAGGGGTTTATTGATAGGGAGCAGGGGTATTAGCACTGAGTCAAATACAAGCAGGTTTTAACTGATCATTGTGATGGACTGAAGAACATGATAATTCCCTTCACAGATTAATCTAGGAGGGATCATGAATATTTTGAACAATATTATTTCAGTGCAGCGTGGATTTGAGAAGAGAATAGACTAGAATGAAAGAAGTGCCTCTGAAGAATAAAAATGTTAACAATGGGAAAAGGAATACTCTACTGCAGAACATCATGTTAAAGAAATCCTGCTTTGAAAAAGTACCCCTGGGAATGTTGTGGGGCTATCCAGTAAAAAAACTGAAATTGACTCAGCAATCACAGCTACTAAAATAACTGTGTCACTGCACCAGAGAATTCCCTGGCCAGGAAACGGTAAGCAAACCTGAAAAAATTAGTGAATTTTGGATCTAGAATAAGCAATCACAAGAATACAGTAAGTAGATAAGCATTCAAGGTAACTTGTGCATTCAGAGATGACTACAAGGTTTGTCTGACCAAATGATTGTTACCATTTTAAGATGTGCCTGTATCCTGGAAATAAAATCAGGAACTTTACTGGTGTCCCTGCCCACAGCAGTGGCGTTGGAACTAGGTGATTTTTAAGGTCTCTTCTAACCCAAGCCTTTCTATGGTTCTGTGATGAGTTTAGGCTTTAGCTGAGAAAGTGAAAATATCAAACTTGCAAAATTGACAAAATGTCTTTGCTATGATTTTGAAAGGCAGAAAGAAAGTGTCCAGACTAGAAAATGAGAAGGAATAGGCAAAAAATAATCTCCCTTTATGCAAAGTCAGAAGGAGAAAAAACCCACTTAGGTTTTTTTATATGCCCTCTTAGGTCACTTCTTAGTTTCTAATTACCTATGCAGAAAGAGATGTTAATTGAAGGAGGTTTCATTACCAAAGGAAAGAAAATAAAACTTTTAAATGTTGAAGTGTGATTGCTTTAAGATACTTCCTGTCAGTGTCCATTCCAGCAGTGAAATGAAGACACTGATTCTGTTGCACAAGCTGCAGGCAGCCGCAGTTGACTATAATTATAGTTTTGGTCAGTGCTATTAGAGAAAGAAATATTCAGACTAAAACAGATGCAAAGAAGGGCTGCCAAAGGAAAGATTAGGAGAGTGTGGTTTGTTTCGTCCAATGAAACAAGGGCTAGATAGAGGGAACCTCCTGCTGTTTAAAAATACTTCAGGAAGGAAAAGATAGGCTAAGGAGCAACACTTGCATAATACTAAAAGTGCTCAAACTTAGAAAGTAAATTTAACCAGAAAGTAAAACGTGCTAAACCCCTGAGGAGCAAGGTTACAGAATGGCTACACAGAATTAAAAAAGCAAATGAAACTGATTTAATGTAAATTTTAGAAATCAACCTCCTGAAGGGGGTTCTGTATTGCATTGTGCCTACCAGTATCCATGGCCAACTGAATCCCTTTAACTTATGCGGCAGGTGAGAACTTGTTAATCCCTCATATATAGCAGAATGCATAGGCTTGTGGAAATGTCTAACAGCTACTTCTCTTTGGTTCTAGTAGATAAGGATTATGTCTTGTCTTCGATCCATTACTTATATTCCATTTATTTTGCTTTTCTTGCTGAGCTGGTAAATGGAGCTGGTACAGGCTGAAGTAATACAAGACACATGACAGGTGAAGGAAAAATCTGGTATTTATTGGTCACATTAATTTTTTGTCAGAGATTAAAATATTTATATTGTGCTGGGTCAACAAATAGTGCTGGTTTTCTTCCATTACAAGATTGTTCTCAAAATTACAAGTATTAAATACAAACATAATCTGTTGCAGGGTAGGATGTCTTAAGGCTGCTTCTTTCAGCTTAAGGACTGCACCCCAGGCCAGCTGTGATACAAACCCATAGACTTTTACATTCAACTACATAAGGCAAGACAGCAAACCCAGTTGTTTGGGTTTTTTCATGCTGTTGCTTAAACAGTGAGTCAAATTTTCAGACCTTGCAGAACTTCTGTTTGAAGGATAGTTTGCTGCTAGAAGTAAGATATATTCTTGGTGCAATCATACTCATTTACGAAGAAGAATAAGCATGCCAAATGCCTCTTCCCCAAACTCTGCAGGAGCAAGATGAGTAGGCTCCTTCCTTGCTCCAGTTGCACATCACTGAAGTGTAAACTCAAGGAAGTGCTGCCCCCCAATTCCCCTGTTCACTGCTCAGCCTCCTCATTTTCATAACCTGCAGTTGTGTCTGTTCCTGGTACGTGCCCATTAATTCCAGTGTGCCACCTGGTCCAACACTCTGCTGATGGCCTTCACTCTCTGCAGATACTCATAATTTTTTAAATTGTTCTTTCTTCAAGACTTAACAAGAACAATTCTATTATTTATTTTAATAAAGTTGGCAGTTTTCAGTAAGGGGGAACTATTACCAATTTTCAACATACTGTAATGTAAAAATTAAACAAGCACTGAAATTCTGTATTACTTATATCCCTGGTAATGCATGTTTAATTTATGGAAACAGTTCAATTTTGCTTTTTATTTATGATTTCATTTTATTTATTGGTTTCTCATATCATTAACAGCTATTTCCCCATGTAGTTGCAATAGCATAAAAAGTACACAGGAGCATTTTGATATCTTTACCTTTCAGGAAGAAGCTGTAATATAACATTTTCATGTAAAACCACAGAGACAAACTGGAAAGATAACTAATACCTTTGAAGTGCAATGCTGAGTTCAGCAAAGTTATGCTGTTAGCATTTAAAAGCTCTTTTTTTCTTTTTAAAGACCTTGGAAACTAGAAAGGGAACAGATTTTTGTTCTTACACCATTATTTTCTAATTGAATGATGTAATAATCATCACACTAATACCACAGGGAAATGGTCTTCTATAATGTCTCAAAATTTGGATAGGAAATCCCCAAAAGTAACTCCTTAAAAATCTGGCCTGTGTCCAGGGCATCATTCCAACAAAGGTGCTGTTCCATGCTTCCTCACTGGCTGCTCTGTGGAAACCAGAAATATGGTCCTGTCATTTTGTAAACCTCATTTGAATGTATTTTCAGGCAAGCGAGTCAGGCAGTCATGGGACGAGACCTATATTGCTAAGAAAAAGAAATGTTGGAGAGTTTACAAGCTGAGTAGGGAATGTCTGTATCGTCCTACAAGGAAAGGTAGGTATTTCAGGTACTGCTTAATATGAGGAGTCAAAGGGCAAAATCATTGACACTGCTAAATCTGACTTCAAAGCATTTCTTTATAGAATCTACTAACACATAAGCATGCCATAACTTCCAAACTTGAGCACTGTGTCCATTCCAAGCAGGTCTCAACAATCTGGTTATGAATACATTAGGAAAGACAATAATATTTCTATAGCAGAATAAGTTTTAAATAATTTGCACTAGTTATGTCATAAATCACTGGGAAGAGCTGCAGATTAGTAAGGAAAGCTTAGATGAGATTGTCAGGAAGCAAGTGTGCTCTGGACAGCTGTTTATCGCGTGGGTTCATACACACACACACACACACACATATATATAGATATATATAAATGGTTGTGTATATTGGAGATAGTAAAGAAAAAACCAAGACAAAATACTTCCAGCATGATGTTCCTGTATATTTTATGCCCGGTCTGTAGAGTGCATCTACTTCAAACTGTCTTTGAGAAATGGAAAGCTTTTCCTCATCCATTATGCAGAGCTTAGCATACTGCAGCCTCTCAGCTAAACATTACCTCTTTTCAAACCAATACATTTACAGTAGGTGCATCATAATTCCACTTAAAAGAAACACTGTTATAAAAGAGATTGGTTTCCTGAACTGCATATATCCAGCCTGTGTTAAGTCATGACTGTGACATTGCTGCTGTCTTGACAGTATGAGTTGGCCACTGGTATGAGGTGCTGTCCCTGTGGCACGCCCAGGAAGCAGCATCATTACCACACAGTTCGTGCTGCATGGGAGCTTGGTCATCCTGCAAATGGCTGTGCTGGCATGGGACACTGCAGCTGCTGGACACGGGCAGCAACTGGGCATTCAACAGACACTCCTCCTTCACACTGGAGTTGGAGCCACTTCATATTAGTGGTCTTTCTGACCAGTCAGGCCTTTAAAAAGTCAAAGCACACAGAACAAGATAGTTCTCTTTCCATCTGGAGATAATGAAGAAGACTCAGTTCATTATTACCATCGAGGACACAGTGCCTTTGCTTTCCTCCCTCACAATAGCTCCTTGTAAAGAAGAAGCTCTTGCAGCCAGGCATCAGAAAACAATACTCCATGGTCACAATAGCTCACAGTCAGCTCAAAGTCACTAAAAGCACTGGAAAGGACAAGTTCTCAGGTCCCCAACATACTTGAAATGTCTGGTTTCCAGTTGGGCTTAGAATGCCAAACCGTGAAGGCATAGTGAGAGACTTAACAGTGTCAAGAGGTCCCTCTGCAGAAGGTACCCATGGTAAGTTTCCCATTGCAAAAGCACTTCAGAGGTGTGGAGTCTCCAGAAGAAATAAAATCCATCTGACAGTAGGTACCTTGTTCAAAGATGACCAGCTTTGCTATGGAGAGCATCCCAGACAGACCTGGTATCAGGTGCCCAGCTGACATAGAGGGATGTTTGTGAAATAGGCAGCTGTTCTTAGCAGGAAGATGGTGCCAAGCCTTCTCCTTTCTGCCTGGGACAGTTCCTCAAAAGAAGACTCCCATGCCAGTCTTCTGTCCCAGAGAAATCTACTGTACAACAAGACAAGTTGTAGTTTCCAAGGCAGATTCAGCTCTGGGCTGAGGGGTGTTAGATCAGGTTCTCAGATGTGTGTGGAAAGGAGTGTTTCCTGAACAACCCAAAGGATCAACATGGGTGCTGCTCTGCTGACCCTACAAGCCACTTGTATGACTTTGGTTGTCACCATGGGGCGACATGGGGATAGGCAGATGGCTATTCCAAATTTATTTCTCTATTGTGTGAAAGGGCACTCTGCTGCTGCTTGTGGTAAAACCTAATTGGTCCCAATATGTGCCTGTGCTGCCATGCTTTTTCAGCTAAGTGCTATCTGTGATTCTACGAAAGCACACCTCATGGAGGGGGCATGGAATATGTGCTGGCAGCCTCAAATCACTGCAGAACACGAGGAGGTGTTCTGACCGGAGCTGTGGAAGTCATATTCCTTGAGAACCTGGATCCTCTGAACAACAGCTGAATCTTTCTCCAGAGCTCGAAAGCATTAGGGATGCAGCCAGAGGCATTCTAAGGGAAGATAATGAAGGAATATGAAACTGCACAATGCAGAGCCAAAGCCTGTTCAAAGTAGCAAAGAAAACTTCTAATTAGGTGCTCAGAAGTATGTACTTTTTAATGACAGTTTCTGGACAGATTTCTTCCCTAGTTACCTAAAAAGAATTGAGAATAAAGAACTTCTTCAGAAGGTAAGTCACCTTGTCAGACTGTATTTGCAAAAACAAACACACTAAATCTCATAAACCCTTTCTCCACAACAGTAAACAACAGATTAGAAAATGATTGAATGCATTTAATTTTCTAATCTGATGCAGACATGCTCAAATACCTTTATAGAGATATAGCACTGCAGCCTTCCTTTAGCTTAAATTAAACAATAACTGCTACAGCTAGTCTGGTCTGCAGTCACTGCTGTGAAGGTCAACAAATCAGATCACAGAAGGCTCAATGTCAGTGTTTTACATCTTCATCCAGGTACATGTGCTAGAGCTGTGTTGTCTCTCATCTCATAAGCATATGTCTCTATCATTACTAAAACAAGATGTCATGGTGGACAGTGGCAAGTAGCTGTGCACTCAGCTGCATCAACCCTTCCTCATCACAGTGAAGATGTCTAGGATTTCAAAGTTTCGCTCAGACAAGTCATCTTGCCTTATTCTCATCTTGCTTGCAAGGTCTAGAACAATAGCTGTTGTGAATCCAGGTCTGGGTTTACTCCCCCAGGGACAAAAGGTATGACAGCATTTCTGTAGGAGTTCTGACCTGAGTACTGTTTCAAGATATTCCCTTTTTATTTCCCAAAATAGATCAACTTTTTCTATGTGATTGTTCCCCATTCTGAAGAACTGTTGCATTTTTTTAGCTCTGCGCAGTGAAACTTGTCTGACTTCTGACACCCTTCTAATGGTAAAGTGCTGTCTTTAAAGATCACATGCCTAGTTTTGAAACCCAATGCTGATGTTATAAACAATTGTAAATGGTTTATAGAACAACCTTTGTGCTCATCTGTTCCTCTGTTTATTTCTGGAAAAGAGTGGACTTGCCTAAGATAGTTCTCTTCATATTAATTCTTGAATTTCTCCCATAGAACATAAAATGATAAAAGTGTTACAGAAAAAAAAGCAACAGTTCAAAAATGTCAGTGTTACAGCATTTCTAAACCTTTGAGTAGAGCACAAATGTTTCTTAGAACAACAGATGATACAAGAAATGAGAAAATCATTATCACATAGCTATAGTAACAGAAGATCATACATAGATGGTGCCAAGGGATTGATTTTGATGGTAGAAGGTTCCTTCCTAATCACAATAACAAAAAACAACTTCAGAACATAAGTGAAGTTTAGCAGAAAAAAACAAAGTTTGATGTCAGAGGTAATATATAGACCATGTTTTTGAAGAGAAATCTAGATGACAGATGAATTTATTTGGTTTGAAGGCACAGATTGAAACAGTAAGCCATAAATTCATCTGTGCATTGATTACAGATACTCATCTATAAAATGCAAATTACTATTGAATGTGCTAAATGAAATTATTATTTAGCATATTTAAATATGTGAGGAAACTCAGACTTAAAGCTGTTTCTGTGACCCATGGTAGTGAAAAATAGTGATCATGTGCATGCACACATCCAGAAAAAAACCTGAATGTATCCACACTCAGTTAGAAGTTCCCTGTAAAGAGTACAGGCATTTTCCTGGCTGGCATTTTAGGGACTGTATTAGATTTACAAATCACAGAATCAGTTCCACAGATCCTAAGGTTGGTTGACCCACATTGTCTCTTGCTGAGGGCATCAGAGTCTTCCACTCTGCCTTTATTACTAAAGTAATCAGAGAATCATAGACTATCCTGAGTCAGAAAGGCCCCAAGAGAATCATTAAGTTCCACTCTGGGCCCTGCACAGGACAGCCCCAGGAGTCACACCATGTGCCTGAGAGTGTTGTCCAAACTCTTCTTGAGCTCTGTCAGGGATTGGTGCTGTGACCACTTCCGTGGGGAGCCTGTTCCAGTGCCCGACCACCCTCTGGGTGAGAAACCTTTTCCTGATATCTAGCTTAATCCTTCATGCCATTCTCTTGGGTTCTATGGCTGATGACCAGAGAGAAGAGATCAGCACATGTCCCTCCTCTTCCCCTCATGATGAAGAAGTAGGCTGCTATGAGGCCTCCCCTATTCCCCACTAGACTGTTCCCCATCTCTGTGGCCCTTCTTTGGATGCTCTCTAATAACTTAATATATTTCTTATATTGTGGTGCCCAAAGTTCACACAGTGCCTGAGCTGAGGCTGCACCAGCACAGGGTGGGACAATCTCCTCCCTCAACTGGTTGGCAATGAAAAAAAAGAAAAAAAAAAAATCAGTTGATATTAGTCAGTTTGAGTAAACCAAGAAAATCTTTTTTCACCACTCCTGGTGAAGGATAGATTATCACACAGTCTGTGCTCTATCACTTCAGCCATCTGATTTGAGACCATATAGCTGGTAACTACACTAATTTGCTTCTGAAAATTTTCAAAATACTCAGAGGAACTCCTGAGCTGAGGAAACTGCTAGACTCCTGTAGCAGTCAGCATCACAGCAAGCAGGGAAGCAGGTTCTGGCACCGGAAGAGGCGAGTGATTATTCTTTAAATATAAGCCCTGCCTGAGCACTTTGGAAGGAGCAAGGGTATTTACAGAATTAAAGACAGACAATCTCAGAACACAAATTGGAAAAGGACTCACTTCCAGTGAGAGGAAACCATGAACACCAGGGATCATAAGTCATAATTACAGGGTTTTGTGTATTTGAGTGACATACAGCACAGAAATGGAAGATACCCAAACTTTATGATAATTGCTGTATGTGATAATAGCTCTTCCAGCAAAGTGTAAATAGTGAGACAGAGAAGAGTAATTTCTAGTGTTCTTAGAAACTGTGTAAGTTTCCTCTAGTTTGCGAAAGGAAAATGATATGCTCTTGCCAGAAAAGAATGGAAAAATAACAAAGCTCAGGGATTATGTGGCAGAGGGCAGAGGGTTAGGGGGAATCAAGCACAAGAGGACATAATGAAGCATTTGGGAGCTGTACTGAGGAGTGCTGTGCCAGTAAACCATGAATTGGAAATGATTAAACAAAATACAAAAACACAAGCAAAAGTTCATCTTCTAGAGAGAGAATAGTAAAAGTAAATAGATATACTTGCTGTTTATGTATCAGTGCAATTTTCTGTTAGGAATGAGGTGATAAAAGAAAGGTATTTCTTCTGTTTATGTTGATGCTCCCACTGCACATGAAACAGGACTTTTGCAAATTTGTTCCACCTCAAGTTAACCTAAAAAGTATGTGGAAATTAAGTCTAGCAGTATGTCACCTGATAGCATTTGGAAAATCTCAGCATTTTAAAATCTTAAAATTCCAAATTCCTTTCTTTTGTTAAATGTGTGTAATTACATTTCTTGTGATGCACAAATGCATTGGGTTTAATTAATTTCTTATGTTCCCTAATTACCCTTTTCAGCAATTTTTTTTGTGAGTAATTTAAGGTATTTGATTCATCTGAGGCAGATTTCTTGAACCCTTCTAAATTCCCAGTTCACACCTAGAGGTCTTTGCAACTAGAACATTCCCATGGGATCTCAGCTCCTCTTCCTGCTTTCAAAAGGGCTACTGGTTGGCTGTTTCAGTGATCATCAATCACATCTTCTAAACACCATTTTGTGCCTGAACTATGACAGACCCTAGGAATTATTAACTAATCTCAGTGCCACTTAAAGCTCAGAATACTCACACACCACACAACAGTACTCACTCTAACTGAGGGGATGGGCTGCATAAGGATTGCTTTTTGTCCTACTCTGGGTGTTTTGCCAGTGTGAATTGTACATTTTCAGAGTTAGAAATCAGGGGTTTTCTGTGGTATTTTGGACAACTATAAATAAAACCATGAAGAGTGAAACCTCTTATTTGAAATAATGGTAGTTTTCTGGACCTTTAAAAATACATTTTTAGCCTGATATGGTGACCAATACAAGAAAATTTTGGAAATATGTTTGATTATGCAGAAAAAAACAAAATTGACTGTTCACTGTTGTCTGCTTCAGAAAACTACAAGGACCATGACCTGACATCCCTCTGCTGTAGAGCCAGACAATTTATCCAGAGATTTTCTCACTGCTAAAGAAATCCAAACATAAGCCATTAGGGCAATGGTGCGTTTGTAATTTAAAACTAATTTCATTCCTCAGAAGGTACAGCAGATTTAAAGAAAAGGTGTATCCTAAGCAAGCAGACTAAAGCCCTTTGGGTATTTTTGTAGTTCAAGACTAAAGGATAACTTCAAAAGGACTTAATTGATACAATTTTTCACAGAATTTTCCTTCTCTGTCTTTTCAGGTTCCCAGGCAAAACTTTACCTTTTTTCTAAGGCTTATAAATGGATCAAAATTTATATTCATGTATTGGAAAAACGAGCAGCCCTTACTTTTTCACCAACTTTGCTCTTTTTCTCTGTCATCATAAAAGACTTCAATACATGCTTAGTTTTTGTGAGTGTGTGTGAAAATCATTAAGTTCATTCACATTATGGATATGCACAGTAAAGAAATGCATTGATACTTGGTGGATAGGAATAAAGTTTCACTAAAGCAAGAGTTATAGCTCTAATAGCTATTATTAGGCATTTCCAGAATCTTGGCATTTCTTCCTAGATCATTTCCATAATGGAAAAAACTCCACTGAAGACAAAGTCTCTTAACATGTGAGACACTTTGCTGAAGGATGAAACAGGTTAAATCATAACATCAAGCTTGACTTCAAGCTCCTGCTTTTAAAAATGGAACTGCTTAGTATTCAACACTTTAGAAGTCCTTTGGACAAATTGCCTGGCATCTGTAGACTTTTGATCTTTGTGGAGTCGTTTTTCAAGAACCTTGAACTTTGAGTTATGCTTCTGAGAGATTTTTAACTGTCTCAGCCAACCTGTTCTAATGGAAAAATGTGAAGTCTAATTATACATACAAAAAGTGTTTGGTGTTTGCAGACAGTTTAATCCACTAAGCGTGAAGGACTTCCTTCCTTTATTTGCGTATCAGATAAAACATTGGTCCTGTTTAAATTAGTATCAAATTTCCATTGACTTTAGCCATTTCACCATGTTGAACACAGCTGTCAAAAATAGATGTAGTTTCTGTAATATGACAGGGGTCATATTAAATACAAATTTTATAATCCTTTCTCAAGTTTCTGAAAAGTTCCAATGATTCTTTATATCCCTTGATATCACCTCCTGAGTGAGGACAAAAGTACTGTTGTCTGCATATGATGGTATCTGCAAATGTTTTAAAAAGTTCATCTCTCCATTTTACCTGGAAGTTTTGATCTCTTAAGCATTCTCAGAGCACATCCACCTGACAGATTAAACTTGACACAAAATCAAGCTGATGGTACTGTCTTCCTGCAATTAGAATTGTTCAGGGTGTTTGACATATGCTTAACTCTCTTTCCAGCCTTTGCTAACTAGCAGCTAAGAAATTGAGTATTTCTGAACAAAATGGTGTTTTCATCTCTCCTTCTGAAGGTATTTCACTTTCCAAGGAATTATTAAATCCTCGTAGGCACAGGAGAGAATGCTCTGATCATTAGTCAAGGTATAATCTAGACACTCAAGCTATTGGGGATAACCGAGGCCACTTAAAAATCTAAAACCATCAATGTCTCGGTTTGAGAGGAAGTGAGTTTTTTGGGAAGTTTTAGTCAAACCAATCAGTGGTCAGATTCGAATATTGACACCTGGTGTGGCCACTGAAGACGAGTCACCTCTGAAGACACACGGGGTTAAAAGCAGAGATTTCCCAGAGTTCGGTCTCTTTTGCTCCAGTCGGCAGAGAGTGCACATCTGTCCCCCTGCCCGGCCACAGGCTGGATGGGGAGGGGAGCCATGGAGGCCCAGGCTGAGGTAGGCCGGAGCCCCGGAGAGAGAGGGAGGGTGGAAGGGAATGGAACCGGGCCAGCTCCTGCAGGACCAAGGGGTGGAGAGACAACGAGATGTCTTTTGTTCCCCCACCAGAGGAAGAGAGAGAGAGAGAGAGAGAGAGAGAGAGAGAGAGAG
>VZSE01009161.1:700517-768633 GCA_013398275.1 Promerops cafer | reverse complement strand
CGTCACGACGGCGAGGAGCCTCCCGTCCTTCGTGGGTGCCAGGGCTCCACCGAGGGGGCGGGCGAGGAGGCACCCGCTGAGCCTGCCCGGTGCCACGGCGGCCGCTGCGGGGCTTTGTTGCGGCGGGGGCCGGTGGCATCTCCCGGGTCGGGGCCGGGCGTGCCGGGCGGGGACGCTCCGCAGCCGCGGCGCGCCCACATCCCCGGGCGGGCTCGGTCGCCATTTCGTGCGCTGCCCGGCGGGGGCGAGGGCCGGGCGTGTGCGGGGAAGGAGCTGTCGGTGCTGAACTGCCGCGGTCCGCGTTTCGGCTCTTGCGCCTTTATGTATCACCCGTACTTTTTTTCTCTTTTTTTTTTTTTTTCTTTCCCCGCTCCTCACAGTTGCGACTTTGTTTAGTTATGAAATAGCTACAATGTGTCTGAATTGCGGGCTTTTCGCGTGTTCCCTATTTTGGCTTCTTGATGGCGATTAATGCGGAATATCGTGGAGAAGTCTGTGCAGAGAGTGCACTTGTCTCTTTGGTTGTAAACTAATAATTAACCAAACCTTCAGCTGTCGCTGAGGTCTTCAGCATCGATGTGTTCGTTTTGAAGTCTGAAATGTGTTTAAACCAAGGCTTCGGAGTCTAAGTGTAAACACTACTTGATTAATAATGCCAAGCTGTTTAAATATTTAAGATCATAGTGCGCTTCAGCCCAGTCAATAAGGCTGTTCCATATTGACAAATACGCCGTGAAAAGAATCCTATTGCTTAGCTCTCTGTGTAGTTGGATAAAACAATGGAAAATGTGATATATAGCTCTACAGTGAAACCTACAGATCATAACATGATGTTCTTTTATCCATAAAGGTCCAGCTTTTGTGTGTTTATTCAAAACAACCTCCTACTGAATGAAAAAGACAGTATTAGACACCTGGGTTTCTTTTTTCTTGTGTTCCCTGTCTTTGTGCATTTCTTTCTCTGTGTCTGACTTTGATTCTTAATTAAGTATATTATGGAAAAGGTAGATGAAACCTGAAAACTTTATTGTATGTAATACGTGCACTGTTAATAATTTCAACATCTTCCATAATTTAATGTAATAGGTGTGATAATTTATGGGTAGTAGTTATATGGATCTGTGCATAAAACAGGTCACTGTATGACATCAGAAAGTATCTGGACTGTCTTTTGAGTTTGAGAGCAGCTTATATTCCAAGAGGTCAATCTTGCTGCTGTTCTTTGGCAAAAATATATCATCAGCTGGAAAGAGAAGGATAGTTTAGTGTTACATAGCTCAAAGGACCTAGAAATCAGAAAACTGACTTGCAGGTGCAGGATCTTTTTAATATTTGTCTAATGTGTTTGATGTTATCATTTGTGTGAATACACCTCAGGCATTTGTTTAATTTTGAACAGAAATTGCAATGCAAGTGACCAGAGCTCCTAATGAGTGTGATGCTGAAGTCTGTGAAAGTTACTTATTTGAATTTCAAAGTACTTTGAAATTCTCTTGGGTGTCTAAAATTAACCGTCAGACTATATCTGTATGGAACTGGGAAAGTGTTGCATTCTGAGAATATTGAATGTAAAGAAACAAACCCAGAAAGCTGCTTGGTGGTGACAGAACTTGGGATCCATTGAATGAATTCACATTCTGGGTTGTGCAAAGGCAGTGTAGCTAAAGGCAAACTGTACAGCTGTGTGACCACATCGGATGGTGGAGTAGTATATACCAGCTGGTGCTAAGGATGGAGCTAAAACCTCCACAATTCACGGATAAATCCACAAGTAATCATACTCTCATTAGTATCTTAGTCCTGTCATTAGCATTATTGGCCACGGTAGAATTATTCAAAAGTAATAATGTTCAAGGTGAATGAGATCACCAGAATCTGAGTCTTAGATACTGTTCCTTATCTTCTGGAACAAAGCATATTATTTATCACATATACCACAGCTTGCTTGACAAAAAGGGCTGTGATAAGAAAATTTGGCTATTTTAAATGGTCTTTATTTTAAGAAAATGAAATAAATCCAGTGATGCATACTGATACCTCCTGCTAGCTTGTTGCACTCTGGTGTTTCTCTTTGGTGCTCAGAAAGGTGACAGCAGAAGCTTTAGTAACCAAGTTAAGAGTTTCTTGGGGTTAATGAGATGTCTCTCTAATTGTCAGATTTTATTATTTTGAGGATTCCAATTTCAAGTCAGGAAACGGTAATGCATGTTGACCATTCTTCTGGCTTTAGTGAAATGACTCGCCATGGTATCTGGAAATAAAAGATGTTGAGTGCACTAAGGGTTTGGCATTTTTTAATAGATTATTGCGCTCAAATAGCTCAGTCAGCCTAAAAATTAAATCTGTTTTGCCTGCACCTCTGAAATTGCTGTTATTATGTGGTTTTATTAATGTGTCTCAAATCACCTTGAATTGTGATTACTTCCATTATATTGAAATAGTACAGTAAAACTGTGCTGTTCAGTTTTCACTGGACTTGATAATTTTTTCATGTTTTATGAACAGAGTTGGTAAAATGAGAAGTCACGCAAAGGAAAGTATATCTTGGTAATGAAAGCTGAGGGAATAATGTAGGAGGTAGTGTGTTGGGCAATATGCAAGGAATTTGATTTTGCCTTCCTGAGTGGGCCGATAGTATTTTAAAAATTCCGTTATATTTTCTCTGCAGTGATATTTTGTTGCATTTTAAACTGGTATGTGTATTGCCTGTTCAGTTCAGTATTAAGGAAATTGCAACTTCTGCATTTATGAATACTGTGTCATAAATGTAATATTAAGGGAATTTGTAAAGAGTTAATCGCTAATAATAAGATTAACATGATGCACCATAAGTTTTGTCCTACAGTTTGTTAACCAGGAAAGGGTAGTTGCAAGCTAGCTATATTGCTTTCTTCTGAGCTACTGGAGGCTGGCTGAGCTTTCAGTTATTTACCTCAATAGAAAACTGAAAGGGAAAAAGTGAACAAAGGAGGTCTGTTTTGCCTGTCCCACTTGCTGGGCTGTTGTCTTTGCCCTTTTCAGTGAAGGAGGGGGTAGAGCTGGGTCAGAGTTGAAGAACACTGAAAAGGAATTCAAGTCTTATATTGAAATGTGAATGATAGCTTAGTTTCAACGCCGAACACATTTGTTAGAATTTATTTTTTTCCGTCTGCGGGAGCTTTAACTGACAGATGGTGATGGACTGGCATATAGACTGCTAGAAGGTACAGCTAGATTTGTGTTCAGACCCTGATCAGACTCTTAGTAAACAAGTGCATATCTGATGAGACTTTTAGTACTGGAGATACTGATGCTAGACACTGTGTGACACACTAGACATTTGATTGTGTGAATTAAGGGCAGACCCCTGCAGCTGGCATACATTCAGGCTTACTTGTCTAGCCTAATTGCATTGCAAATACTCCTCTGGATTGATCTTTAGCTTCTCCCTTCTAGTAAATGTTGAATAAGTACAGAAATCTTCATCTGGATCCTCTGTTAACTGTTGTTAAGAAGCTTTCAGTTTGGTTTTTTTTTTTTTTATTTTTTTTGGTTTGCTGTATGAATTGGGATGTATCTTAGTATTCATTTTGTGCATACACTGTTTTGGTTTTGAAATGGCTCAATTCATAATGTGATTACAGCTTTCCCCTTGTTAACTTCTTAGTATGGAAGCATAACAGCTTGAATTATAAAATGTTTCTGTAAGAGCTCACAGTACCCCCATTCTCCTTTAAGCAACTCAACTTTATATAAAAAAGCAGCATTTGATGCAGAGCATCTCAGATGCATAAAAATAGCCAAGAGAGGAAAAAAAGGCTAGTTCAAGTTATGAGGACGTGATAACTTTAAAAAACAGCCTCATTAGAAAGGAACTAGCTGTCTAAATTGTCAGTTAGGTCAGACAGAATTGGTACAGATGTTGTCTCTCTAAATTCTGTAAATACTTGTGTAAGACTGCTGAATTTGGATGCATCCCAATGGGAATTGAGTTGCCCTTATACTTTGTCTGCATCACTAGGTATACATGACCTTTTAATTTCCTTGGGTTTAAAGTATGTCAGTTGTACTGTTCAACAGCTTGTTTGAGGGGAAAAAAAGCTGATCCATAACTTCCCAGGTGTATGAGTTATCTTTGGCCACTAATTAGGTTTTTCTGGACAGCCAACCAAAATGTTAACATACCATTTTCCTTTAGACTGTTACCTAAGTGAGGACATGACAGTGTTTATACACGAGTACAGATTGTCTGTTTCTGATCCGTGCCGCTGACTTCAAACTTTTCTTTTCTCTGCTGTGCTGCTGTGTTTGTCCAGCATGGTTCTGAGGGTTCATGTAAAGGACTGCCTATACAATGTCACAACACTGCAGAGCTCTGTGTGTGTCTGTGTATTTGCAAAGGCGATGTGTAATCGCTGAGTGCAGAAGTCAGCCTTTCAGTACCAGATCTGGCATCAGAGAACAGTTCTGGTGGTGGAGAACAATTCCATGGAGTTAACTGACCAGAGCACAGGTGCTGACCAAGCGAAGGATTCCCCACTGTGTATTGTAGCATGGGCAGGGTAGTAGAAATCAACAAAATTCAAAAGAAGAGGAAAAACAAATCTTGAGAAGGACCACTTTTCAAGAATGTTTAAGAGTTCAGTCATCGTCAGTAGGCTTGTACACAAGTTACCCTTTGTAATAAGATCAGTGGTTCTCTTCACTGTTTCTCCAGTGTTTAGAAGGACTAAAAAGTAGGATTTCTCACCCTACTGCTTCTCATATCTCTAAGACAATCAAAATGCAGGAGGTGCTTGATGTGTGTTCCTTCTTAAAATTTTCAAGTGATAGCAGGAAGAGGAAAGCTTGGGCACAGCTCTTCTTTGGGCTCGATAAACAGGTTTAGTGACTTGGTTACTGCCACTTTGAGGAAGCTGGAATCTGTGGGTCCCTTCACCCAGCCCCACCACCACCTGTAGAGCAGTGCTGTGGTCTCTGGACAAACTAAATATATACTAGGAAGTTAAATCCTCTTTTATTGGTGATCTTTTGAGTAATTTTTAAATTGTGAGCTCAGCTGAATTTGGTATATTTTGTTGCATTTGTTACATGGCAACAAAAAAACCAAACCTGGTTTTCCTGTTGGGTGAGATGAGATGTTGATAGGCTGTGCTAGCCATTTTACTGATTCTTCAGCTCTTCTGACTAGGTAATTCCTACTGAAGCTCAGAAAAGCAAGATATATTCCTTTTCCTTTCCCATCCTTTCAAAACGGTACAGGATTTGATTAAGTTTACAAGAGAGAACTCTTCATTAAAAGAGAACAAAAATGGAGTTTTTGCATGTGATGCTGAATACATTGAAGCCTCTAGGCATTCTTGAGTCTTGGAACTGTAAGTTTTGTGTTCTGGTCCAGCTGCTGTGAAGAGCTGTGTTCTCTCCATGGAGGAAAGTGTTTTACAATGAGAACAATCAGCCATTGGAATAAACTCCCCAGGCAAGCGGTTGATTCCCAAACACTGGACACTTTTAAGATGCATCTGGACAGACTGTTGGGATATCTTGTCTAGACTGTGCTTTTGCCAAGAAAAGCTGAACCAGAGGTCCTTGAGATCCTCTTCCAATGTGATGTTTCTATGGTTCTGTGCTATGCTCTTGAGGCTCTTAGAGACAACCCACAATCTTCCAAGCTTCTTCCTGGTGCAGGTGTCGTTATTATTCCCTTGGCCTAGGTTTGGTTAGGGCACAGAGGCAGATAAGAATTATCACTACTGCTGCAACTCAGTCTAAGTAGTACTACAAGGGTGTTTGGGACAACTTTGGGCTTGTGAAGAAACTCATCGTTCATATTGGAGCTGTATGTACCTTATGTTTAGTTTGGTTTGCTTTTTGTCTACTGGAGTAATTGTGTCTTTATAGAAGTTTCTATACAGTGCAGCTCTGACACCTGTAATGTGAAAATAGTCTCAAATATTCCTGTTTTCCCTCAGAAGCATTTCATGTATTTATGGACCTTGGAGTCTAGTAGCCAATATTTCAGTGTAACATCTCTCCCAGACAACACCAAACTTACAATCTCAATATAAATTGAAACTTCAGGTTTCTGGTTTTCTGCTTTTCTGTAGTTGGAGTGATTTTAAAATGATATGTAAGCTTGATTCTAGACAAGGACAAAATGAGGAATAACTTATATGTGAGATATTTCTGCATGATCAAGTTGAAATATAGGCAGTTGCCTAACTGGAAAGCAAGCCAGCCCAAGGTGACTAAAAGCTAAATATCTCTTAGACCTTGTAGGTTGCAGTTGTATAAAGTGCATTTTTAACTTAAAAAGGGAAAAAAATGTTGGAACATATAAAAAGAAGAGTGTGACCACCAGAGGGCAGGCACAGTGTTTAATGACTCCAACTCAAAATCTTTAGAAAGGCGTCTATGCCTATAAAAATGCAGTGAGATAATGACTGAATAAATAAAACAGTAAAAAGGCACAAAATTTCATACATTGACAGAAATATAATACTGTTTAGTGTTTAAGATGAAAGTAAATGCATCTGCTTAGAAATTACCTGAGGTTTTGTATTTCTACAGTGGAAGTCAGAGTAGTTAATCAGATCATGCAGTTGACCTGTAAATATTGAGTTCTTTAACTTAAATAATTTCCCTTTATATTGAGTCCAATAATTTTAATTCGAGCATGTTTTTCATTTGAAAATGAAAAGTAGACTCCTTTCTCAATAATTTCTCCTTTGTAGTTAAAAGAATAAAGAATGTCTCTGAATTAAATGTCATGCTTTCCCAGATATACCCCAGCATTTGCATATAGTTTTATTTTATTAATAACATTTACGTCCTTTAAAGTGTGTAATTTTGCTCTTCAGAGTATTATGGAAAATATTTAATGTTACAGACATTAAATGCTTCAATAAAGTAGCCTTCTTCAGGAAAGCTGTAGTGTAGATTTTAGTGAAGATGATGTCTAGTAATTTTTATTTAGCTTACTTGATAGGAATGTAGGTGTTTAATTAAAGTTAGTCAATATTTTGGGTTTTACTGCTCATGCACTGTCTTAAGTTACAGGGATGGTGTCTTTGCTTTGAATTATTTTCCTCTAAAACCTAGACTGTGTTTGTGAGGAAAGAACAGCCTTTAGCCCATTGTTTCAAAGCCACAGTGTTTTTCACAATCATGTCTTAAAACCTCTGTTTGCTCTCTGGGGGTCTCAACTCTACCAGTTATGCTGGAGTGAAGCATCATCAAAATAGCCTTAAATGCTGCCCCAGATTTCCAATCTCCTCACTATCATTTCCAGAAGGCACAGTTCTCTTAATAGCATGTTTTCTGGAGGGATCCTTTGTAAGATGGTTTGCAGATATCATCCTCAAAACTTTATCTGGAGGAATTTCTCCAAGTTATTACTAAAGTTTTACGTAGTTCACATCCTTCTCACCCTCTTGGCATTGAAATATAGGAGTAGGTTTCTCATCACATCCAGAATTGACAGGATCAGACACTTGAAAGAGTTATGAATATACAAATCTTAATAAATCATTCACTTGAATAATGTGTCCTATCTTCCCCTCGCCCCCCATGTCTAGAAGCGTAGAAATGCCTAAAAATGAAATCAGAATTGCAGTTAATAATTGGTTGATTTTTGCACCTTTTAAAAAAAAGGCTAAAGTTATGAGACTTGATAGCTCTCTACAAGGGCTCAATTCTGTCCCTTAGATACAGTGACAGAAACACTATTGCTAAGAACATCTGCAGCATCACAATCTGTTGGAAGGTAAGTGGTTGCCAGGGCTAACGCCAAAGTTCACATTAGTAGGAAGATCAGTCTTTGTGTTCATTATGTTATACAGACATTTATGTGTGGATTTTTTCCTGAGGTAAAGCTGTCCTAAGAGTCAAACATTCCTGTGAATTCCCCTACCCGCTTAGTTTAACAGAGGTTATATTGAAAGAAAGCCCAAGAGGTACTAATCATACTCAAGACAGCAAGCTAAAGTAAATAAATACCATCATTTTTATTAATTAATTAATTTCTTTATTTATTATTATAGTTGGGAAAGTTCAGCTAATAGATAGCTTCGTTGTTTGTCTGTCAATAAAAAGGCATGTTTATTGAAATGGAAGAGAGAAGAGGAATAAAGTGCTGAAACCAGAAGAAAATGTGAAGATAAAGTGAGGGGAAACAAAGCAAAGAGAAGAAGTCTATTTAATTACATACAAATAGGTACTAACAGAATAGAGCTATGATTTCTTGTTTACTAAAACAAAACCTTGAGCTGTAGTTTTAGTGAGTGATGCTCATAACTCTGAAGTATTGTGTGAATTTGTAAAGAATTAAGTTTAAAAAAATAATTTATAAGATTCTTCTCATAAAGACTGCTCATCAGTTCCTTTACTTGCTGCTCACAAGTGGAAAAATGACCTTTCTGTGATGGTCCCTTGATCTATGCTCCAGTGATTATTCTACACACATCTGAGTAGTGACAGAACACTGGAATGAAAATTGCAAAATAGTACAAGAACATATTTCTCTGAAGATGCAGAATAGTGCTGATATCTGAAGTTGAGTGCCTGGATTATCATAGATAGTGGAGGATGGAGTGAGACTTCTGTTTCTGAAAGTATATTTAAAAATAGTTGAATATTTGCTTTCATTAGTCAAAGATAAATATCTGTGGTCACGGGAAATAATTTATAATTCACTATGGTGAGCTAGTGCACTACTTTAATTTTTGATGTTTTTCGAAAACAGAATTCAGATTAGTGGAATTAGGAATTGTTTGATCATAATTGCAGTAATTCTCCCCAGTTTTAATATTAATTTGTTTTTCGAATTAACAATGGAACATACTGAACTGATGGCCTTGAAATATGGCTTGGAATTTAAACATTTTAGTACTTTTCAATATACTGCCATTCAAATATTGCTATGGGAACTAGAGTTATTGATAATTTTTAACACTAAATATCATTGGAAAAAACAACCCATCACTTTTTGGATAGAACTGAAAATGTAACTCAACCTTTGTAATGTAATTCAATTTCTGAACACTAATCCTCTAACAAAGACTTGAGCAGAGCCCAAAATTAAACACTTGCAAGTCTTTAAGTAGGACCCAGAAGAGCAACATATTTTACTCCCTTTTCTTCTTTATCCCTTCATTGCTGTTTCTACCATCCAGTGATAGATTTTTAAACACCTGCTATTCAGGCACAGGCAAGTAATTAGTATGTAAATCTTACTTAGAGTGCAGTTGAATGCTAGTAGGCACAGAAATGTAAAATAAAACTTACAGTTGCCTTTTAAGAAGGCTTACATACTTTAATACAGTCAGACGGTCAGACTTTGAAGTATCTTAAAACCTTTGTTGTCTAATGACTCCTGAGTTTTCATATAAAATGATTTCACAAATTTGTGTGTTCTTTGAGGCTGTGGATATCTGTCTATGCATTGCCAGTCCTAATGAGATTGTAATGTATGATTACAGCTTGTAGACACAATTGACGGGTACTAGGCAATACAGTTTTTTAACACTTATGTTTTTCAAGAATATTAAAGCCTGCTCCACTAAGTAGATTCATATTGGTGACTTTTGTTACTGTTTTATTATGCCACTGTTTAGTACCAGAGTTTAAAAATTGTGTGTGAAAGGACATGGTTAGCATAAGTATTCCACTTTCAGAAGCACTTCATGTAGCATACCTTGCTCATCAAAAGTTTCCTTTGCTGTTAATGAAGCTGCATTTGAGGTGATTAATCTTACTGGTGATGTCAAAAGGAAAACTTAGATTAAACTAGTTTAATTCTGGATAGTGCTTCAGTAGCTTCAGTACTGGAAAGCTAACAACTATACTGTAAAGAAAATATAATATCCTGCAGATGGCTGAGGACAATGCCACTAATACTGAGTTTGGAGAACCAGCATGGCCAGATTATCCTCACTGACTTGAGCATGAGTGGATGATATTCTGTTGTAGTGAAGTTATTGATTAGGTACAAAGCTTGATGACAAAAGGTGATGAGTTTTCAGATTTCATTCATTCTTGTTATACTTTGAAGCAGGGGATGTGTTTGGGTGGAGCTTCCCTTGCACATCCAGCCAACTGTCCCAGGAACTGGTAGTGGTTTTAATGTTACACTGGCAAGTTGTAATCATTAGAAGTATCATCATACAGTAGTTTCAAACAAAGAGCTTTCCATTATGTGTATTCCTATTGATTCTCCAAGCTGTGATTTCTCCTAAGGTTATTTCTATTTATTTCTCAGGCTATGTATTAACTGTGCTATAAATGTAGAAGTGCTCCAAATTGACTTCTTGTGAGCAAACGTAGGTAAGAGAGCAGGAGAGTAACATTTTGTGCAGTGCTGTCTGATCTGAGGTTGGTATTAATGAAGGGATTTGTGTCCATTCATAGTCAACCGTGCAACTGACCTCCTTGACATCAGTTACACTGCTGAGTGTTCTTCTGTAACTTATTCTGTATATGCATGTGCTATCCCCATGGCTTTTTTTTAAACTTTTAATAATTACCTGATCCCTTTACTGCCTTGGATAATTGAAATAAAGCTATGCTTGTAGGGAAGGAAATGAGGGTGGGAATGACACCACCTGGGGTGATGACTGTGCTGTGCACATCAGCACCCTTTCCCAGCTGGTCTGAAGGTGTAAGCTGTATTTGAGATTACTGCTGCTCATCACTGTCGATTCAAAGCGGTCATGCTTGACCTTTAAGGAATAGGAAAACTGTTGGAATCACCTAAGAGTGTATATGAAGAAATCAAAATAAGAACAAACTTGTCTGTCGTGGCTGGGTTTTTTGAGAAGCCAGAGTTGTCAAGCTGATTGCACTTGGACTGACTGAGAACCTGTAATGCGAGTGGTAGGTGCAACCTTCACTTGGGAAATACTGTTCTGATCCTGTCTGGGTAGTAATTTAAAGTACTTGCAGGAACATTGGTGATACAGTGAATTTACTTCAGCTATTTCAGAAAAATGTGTGAGAAATGAGTGGAGTTCCATTTTTCCATCTGGTGTCATTATTTTAAAATTACATGAAAATGTCTCAGTGTTACTGCCTTTTCTGGTCTACCATCTATGTAAAATGGGAATAATGCCTCTAGGATTGATCTGAAGCTTGAATTAGGCTTTTGATCATTTGCTGTCATTTAGTTCAGTGCAACTTTGATAGAACAAGTATTTCTAGGTAATATGCCAAAAACCTAAATTTGGAAACCATTAAGGAAGTAACACAGATGCAGATGAAGTAGGCTTAATGTGTTGATAAATTTTATGAGATGACCATAGTGTTTCCTTGACAATGTAATCCCTTGTCTCCAAATAACTTTCTCAATATTGTTGCACAGTCAGACAGCTGTTTGTTTAAAGAGTGAGTGGGAAAAGTAATCGGCTGGTTTCTGTTGTGTTGAGTAATGCTCATCTGAGAAATCTAATCTCTTGGATAGGCTCTGATGGTCCTTTATCACATGGTGGTGGAAGTCTCTTAATCTGGATTAAATGAGACCACTAAATATTTTCTGCGGAGTATGCACGGTATATTTCTTTTGGTTTACCATAAACTCTGTTAGATTTTGTATTTCCTGGCTGTCTTGCATGTACACTGGAGATTGCTGTGTAGATAGGAATGGTTTCAGCTGCCTCAGGGAGTCTCTGGGAATGCTGGATTCTCTGCATCAGATGCTATTCATGCTTGCAAGCAACTCCAGTTGGCCTGTGCACAGCTGGAGCTGCTTAGGGAAACTTCAGGGACTGTCCATTATTCCCAACTGAAGAGGTCTTGTTTACCAGCTGCCTTGATATAAAGGCAGGTTGGAGTTTATTCAGTCATCAAGCTGTGCAAATTCTACAAGGGACTGATTTGAGATATTTCAGTTGAACAGTTCCTTGTCTATGCTGGAGGCGGCTGAGTAAGTGTGCTGGGTGTGCACACCGACAGAGCCCTGGTACCTGGTAACTATACGGCGTTTTGAATTTAATTTTGTTTTTCTCCACAATTTTAAATTCTGTATCTCTTGCCACAATATAAAGTATATTGGTTTAGACCAAAATTTGGTAGTAAAATCAGGATAAAGGAACTGATACACATTTTACAGACTTTCTGGAAAAATTTTGTGGTATTGTGCTGTTTTCCTGGAAGCACACTATGTCTTAAGTAGTTTCTGTGGTAGTGTTAATTGCTGACTTTACAGCCATTGCCACTAACAGCATGTAATGTTTCAAACAGCCTACTATAGCTTCTGAAATGGGATGTCTTTATTCTGATGACAAATGCTAGTACTTCATCAAGATGGTATGGCAGTAGAGTTGAGCAATGAGAAATTCCATCAGGCCTCTGAGCGTTCAGGTGATGGAGGCTGGGAGGGTATTGCCACAAATGTATCCTTTTCCCTTGGCATCTGCTTTTAGCTACTATCAGAGATGAGACCTTGTGATACTTGTTATTATGCTGAGTGTATGCCAGACTTGGTAAGACATGCAGCACTTGTATTTTCAAATTTAAAGAGACCATCAGACTAAACTATACCAGATCAGGGCTTGGAACCCCATTGAACTCTAGGATATTTTTCTGACAAATGTTACTGTAATAATTGAACATATCTGTAAACATAGTGTTCATTGTGTGTTTATGCATAATAAAGTGGAATCCTGTCTTCATAACTTAAACTCAGCTGTACCAGAATCTGAATTATTTGGTATAGGGTAGATCTGCCCAATATAACTTTGTTTTTAGCATTTTGCATCTTGTTGAAAAATAAGAACTCTCTGAAGACCAGTCCAATGAAATCCTTGTCTGTCTTTCCTTAAAAGCATTAAGGAATCATTAGGATATTGCATCTAACTTTGAATTTGTTCCTTTGCTGAACAGAGTGGGAGGCAAATGTTTAAACCAGGTGAGTTCCAGAAATCCTTTCCAGCCTTAACTACTCCAATGATTCTGATGTCTTCTGTCCATTTCAGAACAAGTTTGTCTGTTGTTCTTCTGTGGACAGATGTTTCAGAGTATTGGAAGAAAGAGCATTCTTTTTTTTTCCCCAGTGACTGAGTCACAGCAGAAGTGGGAGATGATGGTTCTGTTGAGTTTTGTTTGTTTGGGGTTTTGTTTGGTTTGGTTTTGCTTGTTTTTTGTTTTGTTGTTTGGTTTGGTTTGGGTTTGGGTGTGGTTTTTTTTGGTGTTTTTTTTTTTTTTTTTTGTTTGTTTTGTTTTTTTTGTGGTTTTTTTTTTTTTTTTTTGTTTGTTTTGTTTTTTTTGTGGTTTTTTTTTTTTTTTTTTGTTTGTTTTGTTTTTTTTGTGGTTTTTTTTTTTTTTTTTTGCACTGGGCTTTATGGGATCTCAGTCACTTGTGCTCTGGGTTCTAACTGCCAGGACCCAGAGCATGTTATGTGAAAGTTTCCATCGGCCCTGAGCCCTGTGCAACAGGGAACGAATGGCTGGCAGAGATTGTATGCCAGATTATACTCTCCAATGAGCCTGTATTCTCTAATAAACCATCAGCAGCCCTGTGAAATCAGCTCTCCTCACGTGGAGCTTGAAGTTGGATCTCCCATCATTAAGTATGTGCCCTAGCCACCTGGTTGAGGAAGAAGTGTGCAGAATTATCACTGTTTCTGCTTCTCAGGAATTGTCCCCACGACATCTGACTTCTGTAGTTCTTCAAGAGAACTCTTGTAGACTTCAGGTACTTAATCACACCTACTTAGAGAGCTGTAGAGTGTTAAACCAAAGATAAGTGTTTATCTACTCAGAATATGTGTTGTGTGCACAGCTGGGGGAATGAAGTTGACTCTCCAGGAACATCTAAACCTAAACTGGGACCTGTGCAGTGTACTTGGGTATCTGCCTACATTCTGGGACTTTTTTTATGCTACAAACTAAATTGCTGTTCAAAATTTAAGTGGGATAAGCCAAATTAGCATAAGGTTTAATATTAACTTCCTACCATAAAGTTATGATCTCTTTTATTAGTGGCAAAAGTTTGTGTTATCATCTCATCCCATGGATGTGAGTAATTCACCAAACTGGAACATTAGACTCTAGTTTAATGTCCAAGGATAAGTGATGCTAACTCTCTAATTTAATTTATATTTGTACTATAATGCTAAGCTTCGGTTTATACCACTGTGCTGTTTATGTATACCACAAATGCTACAAAGACTGTTCATAAAATAAAGAAAAAGCCCCCAACCAGGTCTACTGCGTGAGTCCTGGTTTGGATGTTGTGTTTGCGATTAGAAGACATTGATTTGATGTCACAAGTATTTTTAACAGGATTTACAAAATGCAAATAGCATTATGTAAGACAGATTACCTATGGCTTTAATACAGGATTGTTTTTAAGCCAGAGGCTACATTTTGCTGGGTTATGTATGTTTAAAACTGAGCACATTAGGATTAGGCTTGGCAGCATACCATTTTCCAAATCCTTGATATTTTCAGGTTAGATTACTTCAATTTTTTAATTTAGAATATGAGTTGAAAATCCAAATTTTTATTGTTTTTTAAGTAACTTTCAAGGTGGATAGCTTCTTGAGTCAGGATTGTTACAAACAATCTGATTTGTGTTGGTAAAATCAGAAATTGCTGTAGTCCATCATACCCCCATAAAGTTTTTTTCTATGTCGGAGAGCTACTTGGTTCTAAAACCAGCAGAAAAGACCAAATGCATTTCCTGCACAGCAGAACATATGTGGACAATATGTCACATTGCCAAGCAAGTCAGTCAAGTGTTGGCTTTGCAATGAACAATGAGGAGAATCTTACAGGCACTTGAACTCCAAGTAATTTCTCAAAGGCCTCATGTGCACAGTATCACAAGTTCTTGACCTTTAGGTGAATGAAATTTCAGGAAACTTACACAGCTGGCATGGAACAACTTCATGTGACTCTGCATTGTTGTCATTGCTTTGTGCTCTGCATGCCTGAAATATGGCACTCCCTAACAGACAGGCTAAGAAAGTCTCTTACAGTGGTAATGTTTCCTACAGGAAAGCTAAATTGTTCAATGTACTCAGCAGCCAAGGTTCCGTATTAACAGACTTAACTGGAAGGATGCCTTTTTGTCCCCCCAGAATAATTTCAATTTTTCTGTTTCACACAGCTCATGCCTGGTTTCATGCAAATATGTTGACATCTGATTTGTTCACCAGACTTTTTCCAAACCTTTATTACTCTAGTGTTTTTCCCAGGGAAACATTTGGCAGCATTTCCTGCATTACAAGGTACATTTAATATGTAGAGGCCAAGGAAGAAAGAGTAGAATCTTAAGAGGGAAAAACAAAAATATTTAAGCACTTGTGAAGTGTTAGTATTGCACATAAACATGCAAGAAAAAAACCCCAACCTGTACTTTGCATGTAGATAGCTTCTTCTTTCTATTATAAATAATAAAAGTTTCTGTATTCTGTGACATGTATTTATATCTCTTAGTACAGCTAGATGGTTTTCCCATCAGCTTAGTTGTAATTTCTGTGGAACTCTGTTTTCTGAGCACCAGTATACAGCTCCCAAATGCCATAGGCCATAAGAACTTTAAATGTTACAGAAATAATGAGAGCCTCTCCTTTTAGACGATAAATTCCTGTAGTATTCTCTGTCTGCCATTTCTAGGGGGCATTCAGATAGATGCTGATATGCTCTTCAGTGGGGGATGATGATTATTTCTGAGACCTGAAAAATGGATTCTGACTTTCAGAATTTTAGGATGGTGATAATTTCTGGTAAAAAATGTCTGGAAGGCACCTTAAGAAAAGCTCCTTTTAAGTGATTACAAACAATTTATGTTCAAAGAGATAAAAATACAATGGAGTATGAAGCTTGATGTTTCTTAAATACCAAGGCAGGAGCTGGAAAAGCCCATGGCTTCCTGCAAAGCTCAGCTTTCCCTGTACCTCTCAGTTTCAAGTAGGCAGGAGTTAGTCCTGGAGATATTGTGCTCTCAGCTCTTAGATGACAGCTTGATCAAGGACATACCGGTGTTTTGCATGACTTTTAAATCTCTGCTCTTGAATAGATGGGATTAGCGGGGCTTCTTGGATTTTAGAGTATGTACCCTGAAATATGTACGAGGGGAATGGGTGTGAAACAGCCCTGTGATGGAACAGCAGTGATTGCTTCCTGGAGTGACAGTGCTGCTGGAAGAGATGGCCCTTTTCTCTTGTGCCTGTTGAGCTACCGGTGTTGGCTTGGTTTTGTTCTCCAGTAGATTCCTTGTTACCCTCGGTGCTGCCTTTTGGTCAAGCTGAGCAGTCTGCAGAGCACATGTGCCACAGGCAAGCCTAGGATGAAGCATGATGCAAAGGGGAGGTTTGATGTCCTCCAGTCAGAAATTATTTCCTTTTTTTTGGACTGATACAGGGAAGGGGTAAACATATACATCTGTGTAACAGATACACCCTTAAGAGTGACACCTGCTAGCCTTCACCATGTTTTGACCTCACAAACTCATTTAAATGAAAAAGAGAAATGGTGACAGCTCTTCTCATGGATACAAATGAGCCAGAAATTGCCAGGGAGTTGTTAAGCAGTGAGTTAGCAGAGCTGAGGTAGATACAGCAGGTGTCTAGCAGGTTCTCTGCTATCACCATCTCACACTAGTACATAAACTGAGCTGTTTCCTCTGAAAGCAGGAGAGTGCTAGTCCACCTGGGGAGGCAGAACCACTGCTCTGGCAGCTCTACGAAGCTTACGTTCTAATGCTGAGTCTGATCCTCCTGGATGCAGTCTTTCCTTGAAGAGGCTGACACGGCACTCTGACCAAAAGGACACTGGTTTGTTTTCTGCTGCGGATGTGAGCAGGGTGATGATCTGGCCTTCTGTTTTCCAAAGCTGTATTAAACCAGTGTGGCCCAGCCTGTGTTACTGCTTGCTCAGCCTGTTCTAGGAATCCAAACAATTAACTATAGATAATATCACTTAATTCCACTGTGAAATAAAAGAGAATGGGTGGTCAAAAACCTCCTGACAAGAGCTGTTTTGCTTTGAGTAATGCAAATGAAGCATCCTAGCCCAGTGAGCAGGGAGTTTTTTGCCTGTAGCCACAGGTCTTTGTTCCCTTTTCTGACAGACTGCGTATCCATTCATCTCGCTGATTAGTAGAGCTACTGCTACAGTCAGTCAGAAATGGTAAGTGTGTGTCTAGCTGATGTTGGTCTCTCTTGCATTTAGGAAGGCTCTGCACAAGCACATTTAGCTTGTCTTTATGTTTGGACTTGTTAATGGCGACAAGCTAATATAAATTAATTTGCAGATCAATGCTCTCACTCCAGTCCCTTTGTCAGAGATGTGAGCAAAAACTGGTAACTATGCATAATAGAAGTGCTAAATGTATTGCAAGAGAGGGAACATTTAGCAGAAAATCTTTCTTTTTTTTCTTTTTTCCTGGAATGTGCTATCTTTAATGCGATCTCTCCCATAATAATTTTGAGAAAACAGAAGTTGGACTCTATTAATTCATCATGGGTTTCGGTGAGTCTTAGTGAGAAAATACTTGTATCCTAAAGCCAGTTTTTTAGACCTCTGTCTATTTAGAAAGACATCTGTTAAAATTATATGTGTTATTTCTAATTAGAGAAGTAACAATTCCTATACATGAGAGAAAGGAAACAACTGGAAGATTGTTTTCAAAACTGTTTCCCAGTATGGCTGTAGACTTTTTTCCTGAGATTTGGGGGAGAAAAGAGGTTTTTGAAGGAGGAAAAATATTACACACCAGATGCAGATGCAGCTGTATCATGGAGTTATACTGTAAATATCAGATATGCTTACAAAATACACACTTAAAAAATCCTCTTCTGTTTCTGTGTTGTTTTCCCAGTACTTGGTTTGGTTTTTTTCACACAGGGATGAGTGTTGCACTGACTTTTGTCTAATAAACTTAAACACTGAACATAAATTCAGTATTGCATTCTAGATATTTTTTGACAATGAATTCACAAGTCACTATATAGCTATTTTTTGGTTGACTTTTGGTTTTGCTATTTTATTTGTATATTATATTTTATGTATTTGTCTTCTGACTTTTTACTGCAAGGCCTTCCTTCAGTTAGTTGTAGCCAGTCCTTATCTTTACAGTCATGAGGATTTTGGAACTCTAGAAGGCTCTTTTCCAGGTCATTTCTGAATACACTGAGCAGCATAAGCCTGAGCATGGATCCCTGCAAGACTCAGGATAGCCTCCCTTCCCTCTGACATGATTAGCTAGTTAGAATTTTAAAGCTACCCCTTTCAAAATAAGCAGAATCTGTAATGAAGGCTCCAAGGTTGTACTTTTTCCTCTCCCACACTTAATGCTTGGTCTGCATTTAGCAACCAGTGTTCAGTAGCAGTGCTGTTAGGTAATTTCTCTGTCTACTGGTTGCTGTGGTTCTAACCTGCTTTGGTGTCCTAAAATACAGACTTATGCTGTGAAACACCACTAACTCTAAGCTACTGAAACTTGGAATGGGGAACAGGGAGAAGAGTGTGTAAGGGAGGGCACATTTTAGATCTATTTTATGCAGTAGCTCATTGAAAATAGTTGGGAAGAAATTCATAGCTGACTACAAATCAATGTCCTTTTTTTCAAGGCCTAGTACTATACTATGTGATAGGATTTGAAATTATTTTTAAATAAAGTAAATGAAAGTCTGATAATGGATTTTTCCATTTTTAACAGCAAAACATCTTTAATGCTCAATTCTGCTTTTGAAACAACCTTTCTATAAAATGGGAATGGATACTCAGACTGAATTACTGTAATTGTTTTAATTGCTTATGGTATAAATGCAGAATTCAAAAGCATGTGAAGCTTCTCTCTCCCAGAGATTTAATCATTTAACGATAGTCACAGTTTTGTATAATTTTTATACAAACACTTGTCCCACTTCTGTTGCTGAGTCAATATATGGTGACAGTTGAAAATGAGGTCATTCTGAGTTCAGTCCCTTATCAAATGTTACTTAACTTTGCATCATAAAAGCAGAACTAAAATGTATCAAATTTGCAAAATGGCAAGTTGTCTGTGGAGTGATGTGGTATTGTTTTGGGTGTGTGAGCAGCTGCCAGGTCACAAAACCAGGCTGTAGAGGTGGGGAAAGTGGCAGCAGAGCCTCTTGCCAGTGAAAGGGTGGTATGACTCAGTGTTCTCAATGAACATGCTTGACTTCTGAGTGCATTTCCAGCCTTTTCTTGGATCAAAATAGCTGTAACTTTGGGGCAGCCTGACAACATTGCCTTTCTGTGTAGTCATGTTGAGAAAGCTGACTGATTCAGACTTCTTTTTAAATAGTTGCGTGTGTAGTGGTTTTTCTGGTTTTGCAGTGTGTTGGTTGTTATGTGCTGAGTTGGACTAGCAGTAATTCCTTGCTATAATACACTCTTTTGCGTGTGTATTTTTTTCTTATGATTCAAGTTTCCAGTAAATTGGAAATAGCCTTCTTTGTTCTGTATTTCTCTCCTCCTTTCACTAGTCAGTGTCAGTGTAAGGGTTTATTGGGCAGGACAGTAAGAAAGAACAGACAGTTGGAGGCGACAAGAAAATGAAACCTCAGAGTTCTCAAGGGATGATAAGTGACTGGTAGTGGCAAGATAGCAAAACATTTCTTTAAAAGAATGTGGAAGAAGCAGAGAACTAAAAATGTTTTCAGCTATATTGAGAGAAGAAACAGACTGTAGACTACAAAACTAGGGAAAAAAATGGCAGGAAAACCACACAGAGAGGACTGCGTTGTCTTGATGGCAAAATTCAAGTTGAGAACAAGAAAATACCTTTACATTGTAACATCATAGAAGGCCATCAAATTTCTCAGGCAAAACTTGCTCTTGGTGAAGCCATGCTAGCTGTTGCCAATCACCCTCTTATTTTCCATGTGCCTAAGCATAGTTTCCAAGAGTATTTGCCCCATGATCTTGCCAGGCACAGCAGTGAGATTGGCCTGTATTTCTGTGGGTCTTCCTTTTTCCCCTCTTTTAAAGATAGGGGTTATACTTCCCCTTTTCCAGTCAGTGGGAACCTCATGGGACTGCCATGACTTCTCAAATATCATGGATAGCTTAGCAGTTTCCTCTGCTGGTTCACCAAGGGCCTGTAGATTGATCTCATCAGGTCCCATGGCCTTGTGCACCTTCAGGTGCCTTAGATGGACTCAAACCTGATCTCCTATAGAGGGTGATTCTTCACTCTCCCAGCCCCTGCCTTTGCCCTCTGCGGTGTGGGTGATGTGCTTGGAGCAGGGAAGATTGAGGCAAAACTGTCACCTCAGAGTTCTCCGTATCCCAGGTAACCAGGTTTCCTTCTGGAGAAGGCCCACATTTTTCCCTAATTTTCCTTTTATTGTGGATGTACTTGTAGAAGCTTTTTTGTTGCCCTGGACAGATGTAGCTCTATCTGGGCTTTAACTTTTCTAACCTGGTCCCTGGTTGCTTGCACAATCGCTCTGTATTCCTCGGAGGCTACCTGTCCCTGCTTCCACCATCTGTAGACTTCCTTTTTGAGTGTTTTGAGTGTGTCCAGGAGCTCCTTATTCATCCATGAACACCTCCTGGTGGTTTTGCTCTGTTTGTTGGGATAAATTATTGGTGAGCTGGGAGGAAGAAATCTTTGAATATTAACCAGCCTTCTTAGGCCCCTCTTCCCTCCAAGGCTTTATCCCATGGTACTCTACCAAGCAGATCCCTGAAGAGGCCAAAATCTGCTCTCCTGAAGTTCAGGGCAGTGAGCTTGCTGTGTGCACCCCTCGTTGCCCCAAGGATCTTGAACTCAGGGTAATCTGAAGTGGCTGGTGTTGCCCCTGTGGCATCTTTCACTCCCTGGTGCACTGTTGCTCTCAGGCTCATTTTTATATACTTTGAAAGAGTCCACATTGCCTCTAGGGCAGTAGCCTCATGTGCAAGAGGTTTTCACTCAGTCTCTTTCTTATCAAAGAAATATGCAATTAAAACACAACAGAAAGTCCTCCTATATTCTTTTCCTGGGCTGGATTCATTAAATAAATAACAGGCTGTTGTAGCACCGTCTCTGATCACAGACATGCTAGTACAGAATCAAGCTGACAGATGAAGGCAGCACAAGGCACTGCTGAAGAGAAGTCTGTCCCAGCTCTTTTTCCCCAGAGTCCCTGAGGCAGTTCATCTCAGCACAGTAACCTATTTCAGTCTTACTGGGCTGTGCTGCAAATTTCATTAAAATCCAAGTAAAATGATATAGAGCAAAACTTATACGACAAACTTGATTAGAAGGTGAACTGTTAAATTCATATTACCCCTAGGTGTTACTTGATCATTATAATTTTTATTTGAATTTGAGAGCAATTATCTGTTCTAACTAAATCTTGATATCTAAAAAAAAAAAGGATTAAAAAATTGTATATTTTAGTAGATCTAAAAATCTTAATTTTTGTAGTTGATTTGTGTCTGTTAGAGCCAGGGTTTTTACTTTTTTTTTTTTTTTTTTTAAGTCAGACTGTGTGTAATGTTCATATTCTGAATTGAGATGTCTTGGGTACAGTTAGAAATAATGTTGAATCTTCAGTTTATCCTTAAGGTCAGTCTTATGCACTTGCAATGATAGTAAATTTTTTGTGTTGATTGACTGAAATGGGCTGGTGAGTTCATTGAAAGGGATTAAATGATTGTACCCCTTGGTTTCTGAAAAAGCATAAATGTATAAGATGGCTGTGAAACTCCTGTGTTTATATGGGATATGTTCTAGGAAGCATCTGTGAACAGAGAGAACTCAGGCTGTCTTGCCTGGAGATGCTGAAGTTCAGGCATGAGGAAATGGTGCTTTGTTTTGGTTCTGCCCCAGAAAAACAGGCTTGTGGCCTTTCTCCTTTACTTCTTTCTCACACTTTGTGGGTTCTCACCTATGTCGTGTGTTACATCACAAATTTAGGTTACGCAAGACCTTTTTTGTCAGACAGAGCCCTAATTCACCATCTGGGAGCAGAGACTTGGCCTGTGCAAGGGCAGCAGAGCTCGTGTGAGTCTGAAATGGGCAAAGAGCCACCCAGACTCCAGTGGGCAAACATTAAACACTTTTCTTGTGTAGATCTAGTGGTTAACCCTGTGAGGCTCCATTGCTTTTCTGGTGAGATACCTACCTGTTTTCATGGATTTCGGTTTTTAGCAAATCTTGGAGTTCACAAAAGGGGAAGATGATACTTATTTTAAACTGATTTTAATCATTCTCACAAATTCCGTTATATTTCAGTCAGTTCTTCTTTCCATATACACTTACTCACCAGCGCCATGATTTTTATGTACATTCCTAGGTGTTTGCATGTAAAGACACTTCCATTCATACTTAGTCCATTACCTGTCTTAATGCTTGTTCAGTTTGACTGGAATAAAGTCACCTGACAATCATACTGTGATCTATACCTGCCTGTGATCCACTGCATTATGGAACTCTGAGAAAACTTGCTCACAGATTTTTGGATGTGCATGTGTTAGAGGTCATAGTGTTATCCACACTATGTGGCAATTTACTTACTGTCCACTTCACCAAAACATTTATTTGTTTGCTACTGAAAACACTGCTTATCGGTGTATACTCTTACCAGTTTTGTTCTGGCTTGACCTTTAATACAGAAATTTTCTATGCCCCAGTGCTGGTGATTTCAGAGTAAGAAAGCAATTCAATGACTCATGAACATGCTTCCATAAGCATTCATGGCTTATTAAATAAGGCTGCATTTTCGTGATACTCAATTTTGGTATTTAATACTGTGTTTCAGAATAAACCTAAATGGTTATTTTTCAGCTTTCTTTTTGTTTGTTTATTTTTCTTGTTTTTTTTTTCTTTTTGTTTGCTTAATTAATCTTTAATCTAGGAAAAACATGAAGGTTTTTATCTAGGAAAGTGCTAATCACTGGGAAATAATTTTATTGCTCCTAGTATTATACTGGGAAAACCTGTTCACTGTCATTCACAGTGTAAAACTAAATTATGTCTATTCTTGTATGGTTAAATCTTTACATCACATAATGATCAAAGGTTTCTACTCTCTAAAAATTCTGCACACCTTGGCATTTTTTGTTTGTAAGATCATAGCAGCTGCTCCTGGAGTGGACAAGTGTTAGTCTGGACAGTGGAGAGGCTGAAGTACCCACCTGAAGTGGAAGGCTGGATAAGCTTGGTCAGGGAGGCACAAAAAGTTTCCACTCAGTGTTCAGCACTGGCCCTGCCTGGGCTTGGGCTGTCTCCTGCTGTCTCCAAGTAGGGTGTTTTTGCTCTGCCATCCTCAGCAGGTGCCAGGAGTTTGGCTTAGGTTCAGTATTAGATCTAAGCCAGCCTTATATATTCATGCATTAAATGGGAAGCTGACAAGCTCTCTTGGAGTTCAAGGTGCTGGGAGTGTCTAAACTCTCTCCAGTAAGCAGCCTGAGATCCCAGCGTGAGGTTGGGAGCCCCGGTCTGACTGCTCACAGCCTTCCCAAGCTTGGCCGGATTTACTAGCCCAAGGCCAGGGGCTAGTAAAGAGCCTGCGTGTGCTGGTCCTCACAGGGTGTCTGAAGCTGGTTATATGCAAATTTTCATACAGAGCTGCTTTACATGGCTGTGCTGTTGCTGAGCCCACCTGTAGCACGCTGCCTCTGGTACTGTGACCAGTAGCACAGACCTCAGAAGAGGCCAGCTAATCTGTCACCACCGTGGGAGTCAGTGCTGGGTCCCACACTGCCCCGCAGATGGAGCTTTGTAGCACCTGAGCTGTGCCATGGTGTCTGTGGAGACACACGGGCAGAGATAAAGCTGTTATTTGAGACAGTCTGAGACTGTCTCAGTTTTAATGTTAAGGAGGAAAATAAGTATGGATAGCTTGTAATGAGTGGGGGTGGAGGATAAAAATGAGAGATAAGAAAAGAGTGTGTCAAAAGTGCATCTTCACTTATGAGAGAGGGAAATTTCTCTTGTGAAGGAGGAGAGGATGTTAATAGTGAGGTTTCCCAGTTTTGAAACCTGGACTGTTTCTTGCGTGTTTCCTGTTGATAGTGGTTTGATAGAAATGATTCAGGGTCTAAACTGTGTGGTCTCTCCTTCAAGACAAATATCTTAGCCCTGCCTGATGTCCTAGGACCTGGACCTGCTGAGTGCCCTAAGGAGGAATATCTGACTCCTCCTGTAATAGCAGCTGTGTGCTGGAGCATGCAGTGACCCACCTACAGCAAGAGGAGTTGACACTTCTCTCATACTGGCTTCATGTGGCTGAGATCAGTGCCCTGAGAACAGGAACAGGGTGGGTTATGTTTTGTCAGGGAGGACTGGGTGTTGAACCAGGAATGCAGTGGTTTTAACATGCATAAGATAATTGTGGTTTCCACAAGATTTGGATCCCTGCTATCCCATTGTCCAGCACCAACTCAAATAAAGTGATAATAAAGTGCTACTCTACTGGGCATATGAAGTAGGAAGACCCTTCCCCTCCTATGAAGTATTTACCTGAAATCTAGGGCAGAGGTTTTTTGTCTGGTCTGCTTCTGGGAATTGGAGTTTTAAATTTCAATCACATAGAAGTGGTTAAACACTTGGTTGCCTAAACGAAACAGGGAAAGATCCCAATGAACAGAGAAAAGTCCCGGTTGGTTTTTGCAGTTCACACCAAAGGCTAAGTTTGTCTAGACTTTGCCATTCTACTTAGCTTTAAGAGGAGGAGTTGCAATGTAATTTTTTGTTTGTTTGTTTTGGGCTTTTTTTTGTTGTTGTTTCATTATTGTTCATGCAGCTACGTCTAAGAAGCTATAAGCTCCAAAAAGAAAAGAGTTTTTAGATGGAGAAAAGTGATAAAATATGCATTTTAAAATATTTTTAAAAGCTCTAAAGCATGCATTTGTAGTTAAAGGTGAACAGTAGAATACTTTTTATGGTATGAGAGAAAGGTGTGGTGTTTCGGGGTGGGCTTTTTTGCCATACAGAAATGTAAAAATTTCATTTCATGTTTATTGAAGTATGGAAAGATATGGAAAACAGAACTTGGGTGTCAGGCTCAAAAGGGATTCCTGTGACTTCTTTTCATGTTTCCCTCCTGATTAATCTCTTGTAAATCAAGAGAATATTTTATATAATGTCGTAATTTTCAGGCATGATTACTGTGCTTGATAGGCATTCTTATTTCTTAAGTAATTAATAATGAGGGTGTGAAAATTGTTGGTTTTTTTCCTCTGCTGCATTTCATATGCTGCTTGTTAGGGAAAGCTAAATGTCTTCAGTGCTTTTGGCCTGTTTCAGTTGTCATCATTGTTCTGTACTGAATTCTAGGATGCAATGTTGTCATTAATTTAAATTCTTTCTCTTCTCTGTGAAGACAGCCAAAGATGCCTGTGTATCAGAACCACCTTTGTTGAAACAATCAATGAGGTTCAAGATGATTTATAGAAAACAGTGGGAGATCCCCCTTTGTTGGAGCGTCCTTTGTAATCCTAAGGATGGCACGTCAGTGTGGTATGGCAGTGAGTGGGCTCTAAAGAGCAAGGGTGCATATGGGGTGATTCATGGAGAACTGAAACACGATGATTTCAAGTGAGGCGTTTCTAAATTCAAATGCAAAATGCAGAGAAACATTTTCTACAAGTACAAACACTGTTTGGGAATATGTGAAATATTCATTATTTTGCATTTCATTTAAAGTATTAAACCAGCCTGAGACAGTTCTTGAGTTTGTCTCTGCTTTCCCTCCTGTTGGTAAGTGTACTGCCTCATTAACTTCCTGGCCTAACAATAAAGACCTTGGAAAGACTTTTGTGTATTGCCAGACAGATGATGCATAAATATTTTGGGCTGACCATCTTTAGTGTCTTTCTTAGTGAAACCTGAACATAAAGGTTGGTATTTTTAACTGGCAGGATTTCAGTAGACTTGCATCACTGTTGGAGCCTAAGTAATTTTTTTTTTTTTTTTGCTGTACTCTTCAAAGTGATGTAATGGGGAAAAAAAAAAATTACAGCATTTCACAAGGCAAGAAAGAAAATCCCCCATGGCATCTGGGTGCTGGTTTTGTCACTTTTTACTATGAAGGAGACTGATGACAATAACCTCCAGTTCAGATAATGGTTCCCAGTTAATCATTATTTGTAAGAATGTGCTGTATTAAGAATTCTATGATTTTCTGACATAATTTTCAATTGACTTAAGAACAGTTAAGTTTGACTTGATCTCTCTATGCCCTGCTAAGCATGTCTTGCTTTGGAAGGCCTTGTTTTCCTCATTAGCTGTCTGTATCCTCAATTATATTCTTTCTGCCTTCAGCAGGATTGTAATTTAGTTTATTAGATGTTCTAGCATAGAGTGATACCTAGTCAATTGTCAGATGTTGTTTGACAAATTTAGCACTATTTCCCCAGATGACCTCTGGGGAAACTATGGAGGAACTATGAAGCTGTGCTGCCTTCTAGCATTGGACCCATAAACTATTTTTCAAGCAGAGTGAAAAGAAGTGTGTAAGAAGAAGCATACCCAGTTTCCTTTTTACACAAAATACTTGCAGGGTTTTTACTGGAGAAAATATTTTGCTTTTTCTCCATTTATATAGCATGAATTTACACTGGGTAGTACCAGTGTTATTCAGATATCACTAGAAAATGATAACCCAGAAAAGTGAAAAATGCAAGAAATTATATGCCAGGCAAAATTTATTTATTTTTTTAACTTGAAGGCTATCTTCCTGTTAGACCACTGATTCTTACTGAAGATGTTTTTGCTCAAATGAGCATTGTGTTAAATACAAGATTTAGTTACACTGCTGAAGGTGCACATCCTGAAGGAAAGCAAACTACTGTTGTCTGTTTTCCTTATTTCTATGGAATGCGGAACATTCTATGGAATATTCTATGGAATGTAGATATTCTATGGAGCTTCTGTGGAACTGTTTTTCAGTTGGGTTTTTTAAGTGTCATTAAAAGAATGTTTTGCAGTTTTTAATTATTTAACATTTTTTAAGTCAGTATCTTTATGTCAGCAGATAAGCTGGGAAACTTAGTCATTTAGTGTTCTCTGTCAGGAGGTTAATATTTTAAAATGGAAAAGTAGATTGAAATGCTTGTTTTCTAGGGCACATTGTTAGCTTTCACTTTGGAAATTTCCTATTGAGACAGCGGTGGTGGTAGGGAAATTAGCAACGTTTATTTAAAATACAGATCTCCACCCACCATGCTTAAACCATCAGATATTCAAGTGCCCTTTTTAAAGGCTTATTCCATAATTGAAGCAGTTATATACTTTTGTTTCTAATAATTGATATATTTCATTTATTGCAAAATGAGCTCACACAGAATGTGCACAGCTGTCTGGCTTGTATGGTTGTGTTGATCAGTGTGTATTGCAGTGTTCCTTGTGCTTAAAAATATTGTATTGTAGGTATGTGGTGTAGGTTTGCTTTTGTTAAGGTCAGCCACTTGGGAGTTCTTCATTTGGTGAATCATGTAGGATGGTGCAGTGATTAGATGCCAAGTCACGATCCAGTGCTTTGAGCTAATTTTACTTCCAGTGTGCTGCTTTTGAATTAAAAGCTCTTCCTACTGGCACTGTTATGTTTCAGGCAGGAAAAGGAGCTGTCCTTTAGCTGCTCCTTGGTGCGGGGTTCCTGTCAAGGGGATGTGCCTCACAGTGTAGGCTGCTGGCTCTAAGTTCAGGCTCTAAGGATCCCAGCTGCTCTCCCACTTCTTTTAGGGGATGGCATGTATGTATATAGGAGGATGCTTCTGCATCTGCAGTCCTGAATACACAGTAGGCTTCTAAGACTGTGGGAACACAGAGCCAAGAGTCAAGCGTTGCTCTGAGCAGAGCAGACATTGCTGAGCCATCTGAGTAAGCTGTGTGCTGCACCAGATCTGGATGCATCTTTTCCTGCAGTTGCTTTTAAAAGTGGTTGAGAACAACTTCCTACTTTAAATGGTTGGAAGGAAATGATACCTGAGAAAACTGTTACACAATACTGAGCTAATATTAGAGCTCTGTTCAAATCTGGAGATTAGTTTTGGTTATGTATTCGTTCCTGTTTTGAGTCATTTTAGTTCATACATATGGGTACAGTGCTACCAAATTGCATGAAATAAATATAACTTGTAACAGCTGATCATGTCTCACCCTTTATCACTAAGGGAGGGATTGTTAGTGCTATCTGGTTTTTAAGCTGTCTGACACTAGTGTTTGCTGCAAGCTAGTTTTGTTTGAAAAACTTCAGCCAAAGTAATTGTCACTTCTGAAGATGATGACAGATTAGAAGCTATTAAAATAAAAAAGCCAGAGTTTTTACTTAGAAACCTTTCCCTTCCTGTACAGGATTGGTACTTTGTCATTACTCTGACTAATTACTGGCTGAATTAAAGAACCTTCGATAAGTTTCAGCTTCTCTGTTTTCAGTAGCACAGCATAAGCTGTAACAAATACTGTAACTATACTGAGTGCATCTCAGATCATACCTGCAGGTGTCTGACAAGGCTTTGTATTTATAGTAATAAGCTATTGGAGCTGGCCAAGTTTGGGGCTTGGCAAAAGAACCAGTGGCTTCGGGGGAAACGGAAGTTTTCCCTTTGGTTAATAATATTGCTTGTCAGTAATTTTGAGGAATGAATAGCTGGTGATGTGGAAGAGCAAGGAGAGTCAGCAAGAGGGTGAATGGTTAGGCCTGGATTCTGTGAGAAGTTGTGAAGCTGGGACTGGGAATTGCTAGGCAAGAAACAGATCCTTCCCTGTTAAGCAACTGGGATAAGGTGTCTGTCTTGACACTGTAAGTACTTTATCCCTCTAATGGCCTGGACACTTTCACACTGTGTGCTGTCTCCTTCAAGTCCTACATGGTAATCCTGTGCCTTTAATCAAACGATGTTTTTGGAAGGTTCAGTTCAGTGTCTGGTATAATGCCAAGACTGCTGCAGCTCAGCAGGATCTTCTCTTTCATAGCATGGCCTTGGTTTTGTATGTTGTGTGTCCTGGGGAACACTAGAGCGTACAAGAGCCAGGAGCTGCCTAGGATGGTTTTGGAGTACTGTTGGCTGAAATAGAAGTGATGCTGTCCATTGCCAACAGCCCCCAAGTGAGGTGATAATTTAAAAAGCCAGCTGAGGGAACCAAACGCTATGGATGGTCAAGCAGATCAGTGCTTTAGCTCCTGCACAGACCTTTTTTGTAGTCATGTGTTGACATGATGAATGTGGCAGAGATTAGGCCTCTGAAGTTGGGAGAAACAGATTGACCTAAAGGACTGGAAGCTTGTTTATGTGCATGCATTTGGAGGACAGAAAGGATGAGTGCAGTAGTAAGAGTCACAGCTGGGAAGTGAGGAGATACCAGGAAAAACCCGAAGGAAAAGCTGAAGCTTGGATAGCAGAGTCATGAGATGAGGTCAAGGTGTAGCAGTATAAGGAGAGGTAGGATACAAATGTACAAAAAGTTCCTCTAGGCTGAACTGTGCTTGAGAACAGCATCCATTGCATAGCTTCAAAGGTGGACTCCAAAATTTTGGGGTCATCTTTCTGTTGCTGTGTATTCCCCTGCAAAAGCCTAAGTTGTCTCCTCTGCTGGTGGCATTTTGCGAAGAAAAGTTTCCTTTTTTATTTTTCTTTAGATCACTTGGGAAGAGGTAAAGGTCAGAGTTTAGATCACTTGGAACAGATCTAAAGTTCCAGTTCTGCTTTTAAGCTATGTCATTATTTATAATGAGAAATAGATAGAATTTATATTCCCAAAAATCTCTCTGAAGATCTAGTATGAAAGATTTGCTGAGAGAAATCAAAAAACCTCAAAAATAAAGCACTCAATAGAAACATTAGAATAAATTTGCAAATGTGGTAAGAACTTTAGTCTCATAGTACATGTGCATTATAATCATTACATGATAAGGCATGCTGAAATTGATATAAAAAATCATCTGCCTATATAAGGCTGAAAGTGTTGCTGGAAAATTTGGTTTAATTATTGTTATGGTTATAGAGATCAGTGTAAAGATAACAGTTCATCCTACCATGTACTGTTTATGAAATATACATGAAGTTGGATGGGGGAAGCACACACAGAATTAACAGGCACTCCCAGAGTGTTGAGTATCAAAATTTTCTGGAAAAACACTTTGCAGAAGCTCCCCTGCTTCCTAGGACTGAATTCCCAATTACTTCTAGCATGGAAGGCTTGTCTATTTTCAGATACCTACTGATAGCCTTATGGGTCTTTTTCTCACTTTCTCCTCCTGGAGTTGGTGTTTGCAGCATGGCTGAAGCCCCAGCTTCCAGGCTTGGTGACAGTGCTGTCTTTGTGGTGCTGGCAGGTGATCTGTCAGCTCTTTTCCTGCCAGGCAGTGGGGGTTTGCAGCACACAAAACCCCAGTTCCCGCTGCCTGTTGGGAGAGCACAGAACTTGGCGGCTTTAATCATTTGCCAGCTCCCAAAAATATGTTGGGTTTTCCAACCTTGTAGTTAAGATCAAAATAATCTCTAGTGGAAGTCCAGTTTTTTTAGTGTTCCTAGCCTCTCCTCTTGGGGCAAAATGAATTCCTAGGTATTGTAAGGAAAGAGATATGGGGTTTATTTTCTTCATTATCTTAGTTTTGCTGCTTATTACAGGAGTCAGGTGGTTTATGTGGATTGCTCACTTTCTCAGCAGGTGGTGAAAATCAATTTGATGCCCTGTAGTTTTGACAGGTGTTACCAATATATGTACTGGATGCAAAATGAAAATATCTTGCTATCATTCTACACTGGCTTGTCTACTCCAGACTGTGTTGTTACCAGTTTGTCACTGTAGTTCTGTTTCCAATGTTTCAATACCCAGGTGCCTGAACTAGCTTCCTAAATACAGATGCACTTTTCACTTGCATCTGATATATAAAAGGGGTAAGGACATATTCCACAGTGATTTCAGGGAATGAAGCAGAGCTTAGTTTAATGGGAGGCTGATTTACACTGTCAGTTACATTTAGCATTGGAAACATACCAGTAACACAGGCACATTACAGTGTTTGCTAAAAAAGGGGGCATGAATTGTATGTGAAGATTCTGGCCACTGCTGACACTTACTTGAACACTGCAGTTTGAATTGGATTGGGAGCTGGGGTCAGGAGGTTTGAGCTGGGGAGAGGTTGCAGGGTCCTGGTAGCTGCCAAGTGAGAAGGAGACAAAAAGCAGAACCAGGTAAGTCTGGGAGGCCCATACAGAGCACAGTGAAGAACTAATATCTCTTACCGTGATCTTGTCATTACCAAAGTTTTTTATCTTCTGAAGCTTGTGTGATTGTCATACTGGTGCATATCATCTGCTCTGCAGCCCTGAGTCATTTCAGCTCTCAATAGAGAGCAGCCAACTTGACTGTGCCATGTTGTGATTTGCAGCTTGTAGAATTCTCTGTAGAACAGTCTTACATTTAAATCTGTATTAAAAAGATTTTTTTAAGCTTTCATTTTACAAAAAAGTAAAGGTTCTTGTACTTCACTTTATTTGTGGACATCTGAATTTTATGGGCTTCCATATTAACACAGAAAGGATGAGGGACTCTTTTCTTCAACTGACAGTTGCTGTTACTCTGCTGTTGGCCACCTAATTAATCCAAGTTCAACATAATTTATCAGGTTACATGGAGGATGTCATGTCTTTGTAAGGCAGGCAGAAAAGTGAACTCTTTTAACAGAACTGCCCTTAGCATGAGGCTTCAGTGTGTTTAGTTCTTGTTCAGTTTAAACATAAAACCAGAATGACATTTTTAAAGTATCAAAAGCCAATGTTATTTTATCAAGATTTTTTTTTTTGTCAAAATAGGTTTTCATTTTATTTTTAAAATTTTATTTTTTTTTTAATGCAGATACCATCATTGAGTGGGTAGTGTTGTAATTGGCATGAAGACACAATTCTTCAAATGTCCTGAGGAACTGAGAAAGCTGAAAGTTTTTGCACTCCATGCTTTAAACCCTCAAAAGAGTTCTTTAATGAATTTTTTATTTTGGTAAAATAGACATCTTGTCAGTGTTTAAAGTCAAAACAACATTAAATGTTAATAATGCCACAGCTTTAACTTGCTGTGTGTTTTAAAATTACCTTAGTGCTTCAAAGTCAGTTGGTGGCACTCAGTGTTAACCTCAATCAATATATGCCTGTAAATCCTTTTAAAGAACCTGCAGTGCCTATTTTTTTTCTTATACTATTTGTTTGCTTGTTTTTTTCTTCCTTTAACCTGTTTGAATTCCAGTTCCCATCTTGAATTTGGCTTTGTCAATAGTATACACTTATTCTCTTGCTATTCGTAGTGTTTGGAGAGTAAAACTATGTTTTTAAAGTTGCTTGTTGCTTGTGGTCCTTGCCCAAGTACTTTTCCTTTTCTGATAAGGGAGAACTGTACACATATACCATCACTGGCTATTCTGATGGATTATCCTAGACAGACTATGACTGTGGCAATTGCAGAAAATAAAAGCAGTCTGATTTGCAATTGGAAAACAGTTCTACAGCAACAGCAGAAAAAAATATACTTTTTATTTTATTTCCTGGTTTACTTAATATGTCTTCAAGGCTCCAGTCTTTGTTTTTCCATAATCATCCTTTAGGTATTCATTGGTTTTTATATACATCCCAATAAACTTTACTGTTCTTTAAAGGAAAATGAAATACTAGCTAAAATAATTGATATGTTAACTGGTTAATTTTAGGTTTAAGTATCTTTTCAAACAAACCCCCCGAAGCTTAGCAAAGTGAAAGATTTTTGTTTTGTGCTTGTAGAAAAGAATTGCTAAAAGCTTATTTACCAAGTCAAGAGGCTTGCTTGAATAATCTCTTATTTAAGATGAAAAAACAAATGTTTTCAGTGTTTTGAAGCTATATCAGCATTTTTAATAGGCTGTGGTTGCTAAGGTAATTTCCAAATACGTTTTGCAGAATTTCAGTAAGACTTGGGTTTATCATAAGTTGGGATTTCACCCATCACAGATCCTGAGCCAAAATATTCCTAGTTTAAAAATGAGGTAACATCTCTATCATCATGCTTTCAGGAAAGACTAATAATATATATTGATATCTGCAGACCATAATACTATAACTAAAATAATCAGGTAAGATTAAAGCTACAAGTCTGATTTTTCCAGTAAATAGTGAAGTTAGAGAAATACTTGAAGATTGCTGGGAAGAAGTGTAACTCATTGGAACTGGAGATTTTCTTAATATAGAGAGGTAGTGCTGAGAGAGAAATAAATTAGGAGACCATGTGGTGAGTGGATGTTCAGGCTTTAATGGGGTATTCACGGATCCCTTCTATATCATGATTTTTCTTTGTGTGTCAAAATAATGACTAATTAGTGTACTGAATAAAACAGCATCAATTTTAGTCATGGCCTTAGAAGCCCCTCAAAGACAAACCCTTTACTTTCTGAGTTCACATTTGATTACTATGTATGTTGTAAGCTCATCACTCTTTGAGACATGAGGCTGCATTTGTTTGGTGCATGTGCTGTCTATACTTTTGGAGGAGAACACAGCACATTTACCTCAAGCACCTGATGGAAGTGCATTGGTTTCCTGGGTATAGCAATTTGGAAAACAGAGCTGCAGGCTCTTGTGTAAGTAAAACCTGTCCTACGGATGGAGATTTCCACTGAGTTTGTAAAACAGCTAGCTGTTTTGCAATTCTATATATGACATACTATTTGGTAAGCAAAAAAGTGCTTTAAATGGATTATATTTAAATACAGAAATTATATGTAAATGATATTCCTCCTTCTACAATTGAAAAGTAAAATAATTTGATACCTTTAGACTTGTGTCATACACTCACTTCTAATGAAAGGAGGAGACCGTACCTGCTGGTGTCACAGCTGCTACAGTTGCAGCTGTGCCGGTTTTGCAACTGCTCCAGTTGTGTCTGTGCATCAGTTCTGGCTGCTACAAACCAGCTCTGCTGTACAAAAGGCAGTTAGTAAATAACTGAACTGGATGGCTGGCAACTCCAGCAGCCTCTTATGTGCAGAAATTATTCCAAACACCTTTGCTATCTAAGCTGCTAATAAAGGAGAGGTGCATCTGCTGCTCATCAGGTTGCAAAACAGACTTCTGCAAAGTTCAGGTTCTAGTAGAGATTTCTAGCTATTTTTTTTTAAATCCTGCAGGAAGTCATTTGACAAATGTGTGAAGTAAGGAAAGACTATAAAGGGCACAACTTCTTTGGGGTTTTTAAGCAGTGATAAAGCCAGTTTCTATATGTGTATGAATATTTAAACTCTTACTGCAGAGAAGGCAAAGTCATGCAATGCATGCAAATCAAAACCTGGACCTGCTGTGAGTTTGGATGTGTGGTAATTTGGCTCTAGTGAATATGATGTTAATTATTTTAATCAAAATTCCATATTATAATATTTAATAATGACTTTATTTCTACATGAATCCTACCCTTCTTTTTTGGTCTTTTTGGATACTGTATGCAAGCTGCTACTTTTTTCCTCCACTGCTAGTATTTACATAGTGTATTTTCTTGCTGAAACTATCTTTTGAATGTGTGACTTTGTTGCTTAGTTCACCTCTGTTGCCATATAGTTTTACTGTCTTTAAAGGAAATAGAAATAGTTCAATTTTTTGTTGTTGCAGAGGTGAAAAAGCTATTATGCTTGTGTGGCTCCTGCTTAATGTTCCAGCAGTGGCTACTATAAAAATGAAATATTTATTCTATTCATGCAGAACAAATTCAGCAGTTAGTTGCTACACTAAAGCATTTGACAACTTACAGAATATTAATGACACATAGTCTTTGAGAAGACGTGATTGGCACATCTAGAGCCAATACTTTGAAATCACAAGTATAATTACAAAGAAAAATATCAAATGTCCTATTTCCATAAGTAATGCCAAATTATTCAAATGTATTTAAAATCAAATGTAGTTCTGACTGGACTGCAGAAAGGAATGGTTTAAAGCCTTTGAGTATTTTTTTTTTTTTCTTTTAATATCTGGGTCAATAGTCAAAATTTGTTCTAGTCATGGAAATTAATTTCCCTATCAGAAGATTGACAAAAAAATCTTTTTAAAATTGAGACCTTGAAATTTTAATTGTATAGCATGAAAGGGCTCTGCCATAGTGAAAAACTTGTAATTTTTAAGAAGTTAAACCTGCAAGCAGTTTAGTATGTGTTTTGGGGATAGATATTCATGGTTTAGTCTCAGAAATAGAAACCAGGTTTAAAGTCGAAGTTTGTGGAAAATGAAGCCCAGAAATGCACTTATGTGCAGCTTTTCCCTTTAGAAAATGGTCAAATTTATCAAAAGGGGGGCTTCCACACCACAGCAGCTGTGCCCAGTGTGGGTGTGCATGTTCACTCAGGTATCGTGTGTAGCTGCTCAGATTTTAACATCCCCTTCCCTTCCCCACTTTGTGCTGCTCCAGCTGTGCACGGTGGTGGTGCCTCGAGGGCTCCGCTCTGGAGCCAGCAGTGGGCACTGGGAAGAGCTGGGACACAGCAAGACTGGCACAGAATCAGGACATCAGGAGGTGTCTCTGTCTGGTTTTAGACTGCTTTACTGCTGAGTGCTGGTTTTTTGAATCAAGATCTTATATTTGAAACTTACTGGAAGAATAATTACGGATTTGTGCCTTTTCCAACGAACAGCCTTGACTGTAATACTTGCTGGAGATAAAATGTACCTTTTTGCTAAGTAAATGCAAGCCCCCATGGTTTGTCTCTGAGGAAAATCCCTATTCTTTGTGGTTTAGGATCTTTGGATAGCAAGGACAAAGGGGTAGAAAATAGGGGGTTTTTTACCTCAGTATGAGGTAAAAAAATGTGATCTGCAAGGGGGAGAGATTGTCTTCCCTGTCTCTCCAAACAAGCTGTGCCACTGAAGCAAAGTGCTGAAGACTGGGTAAGCCACAGCCAGTGCTGCTTAGTATAAAGGAGAAAGCACTGCCACACACCATGCTCCTCTTGCTCTTATTTAAAAGAAAATCACAGTTTTCTGTGCCAGTGCTTTGGGGAGCCCAGTTCTTTTGTATGCTTGGCATGCTCTGTGTGTATGTACAGCCCTTAAGGAGTTTCAGGTGGCTAAACTTAGTTTCAAGTTGTCAATCAAGTTATTGACAATTCAAGCAGACAGCTTCTAAATTCTATCAAAATGATAGAAAGAATGGTAGATAGCTAGAGAGCATTCAAGTAATGTTTTAGGCACTGATAATTTGAATGATGGTTGTATGAGGGTGGACAGAAGAACATCAGCAGCTGAATGTGGCCTCCATTCCAGTCAGATTCTCTTTGGGTAGTGTAGGCTCAGGTATAGAATGTATAGCACATGCAGAAGTTCAAATAACATGTGCCTAACCAAGAAAAAGAAAACTCTTGGGCAGCTGAAGCATCCCAAAAAGATTTCTGAATCCAGAGAAAACTGAATTTCATTAATTTTTTTCCTTCCCTTGAGACCGGACAGAATCTTCATTCTGTCTTTTGTTTGCCTGTTTGAATGATCTTTTGAATGGTGCTTTTTGTTTTGTGTTCCTGTTTGGTTGGTATGGGTTTTTTTACAGAATCATGATTGTAACCTCACTTTGTAGCTGCCATCTTCTTCCTTTTAATCCTCTTCCCTTTCTTGCCCAGGCTTGATTCTGTTTAAATTTGTGTGTGTGTGTGTGTGTGTAGTTGATGCAAATTCATTTTGGCTATGCACTTGACATCTTTAGTTTCAGTAGCTTCTAGTTAGCTACAGGCACTGCAGCACCAGCAGATCTGTTTTGTTCCTGAAGCTACAATTGGTTTTCTAGCTGCTGATAAATCTCCTCATCCTGAGGTTGGGAAGTGCACATTTGTCTACACTTACACTGTGTTTCTGTATATTTAAATGGCTTTAGGCATCCAGTAGTCAAGGACACTCATTGTGCACAAAGAGGAAGGGCAAAGCATTTGTTCCACTATGAAAAGGGATGGATAACAGTACTAGAGAAAATCTTAGTATAATTAAAGTTAATGCCGTGAATCTTATTACGGAGCTTCCTCATTAAAAAGTAACATGAAAACATAAAGAAAGCCCGTGTACAACACTTAACTGCATGTGCTGGTAAACTAATAAAGTGAATGAACCTTGAGTTATTTGAAGAGGACTCTTCTCAGTCAGCTGTGCTGGAATCACTTCGGGGAAATCTCGCACTCCTTGGCAACTTCTCTGTGTGATAAACAGCTTATGCGCCTTACGTGCGCGAACAAAGGCTCTCCCTCTAAAGGATTAAGAGAAATGGAACCTGTAGGAGTGCATCCCCAGAGTGAGTGAGAAGGGATTTTCTGTAGCTGGCAGATAGTCTGCTTTGGCTGGTACAATGAACTTCAGGAAAATGTAGAGGGGAGACAAAAGTCTAAGAATTGTGATCATGACATGCATGCTACAATTATTTTGGAACAAAGAACAGTTATTCAGGTCTAATTAAAAATTACTTAACCTGATTTCCCCACCATAATGTGTTGGTGACTGGTCAGAAGTAACTGGCTATGTTCTTGTATAGAGCATCCTGTTGCTTGGAGGGAAAAAACACAAAAGGAATAAATGATTACTGAGAGAGCAATAGCAATGGGTTTAATTAAAGTCTGTCCATGAAATTTCAGTGGTAACAGCTTAAAACCAGTAAAAGTGGTTATGATGAAGTTTTAAAGTAAATAAATAAATTCTATAATCCTTAGAGGATCCTGCTCTTCACAATTTTTGCTTTGTAATATCACTTGACTTCTTAGATACTCTTTAAAATTCACCTCCTAACCCAAGTACCTGGGCTCACTTTTTGGGATAAGGATACGCAGGTGACAGTGAATAATCATCTTGCATATCTTGTTATCCCTGTGAAACTGTCTTTTTGAATGTCATCTCCACTTTAAAGTATTTTCAGACTCCACAATCATAAAGGCATTTTTCATAAAGAAACACGAAATTTTTGCACACAAAATTATGATTGCTGTAAACTTTACTGGTAAAGTAAAGGAAATTGAAGCTGGAAAATGAAAAATTAAAAAAAATCATCAAGTTTGTATATACAAAAACATGGCAAAGAAGATGAATCTATCAAAACATACCAGGAGCAAAGCTAAAGCAAGGCTATGCATTTCTTTAAGTCTCATGTCAGAAATGGAAACATTTTGTCTCTTGCTTTTCAAACAAACAGTAGTAGTAGTAGTAGTATGATCCAGCATGCCTAATCTTGGTCCTGATGTGATCATCAAATTGAAATACCATCTTGGTCATGTGGACATGCCAGAAGACTTAATGGTGTACATTTCAATACTTACGTTTGTACTCTAAAAATTATAATATTGACATGACTTCAGTTGTAACTGTTAGGCACACAGAAACTTTTAAAACATTGTGTGCAAAGTAACAGGTAAAAGAAGCAGCCCGTTTTATTATCATGCTGTGGATTGTGAGCCATCGATCTTCTTCATTGCCCTAACCTAACTGCATGAGCAGCTTTTATTTTGGGTCTTCCTTTGCCACATTCCTGGGTGATTGTGTCCTATGCTGCATTTCTAGAGTTACAGATCCCACCTTTTTTTTGTTTGCCCTTGTTTGCCCAGTCCCACCTACTAGAGTCCAAAGCCTGTCTCTGGGGTTAAACTCCACCATGAGGTTAGCTCCACCTTCAGCTGCTTGAAGGTCTCAGATGAGTATTGCACTACCTGAATTTTGATGGGAATATGACTTCGACCTCAGAAAGCATAAATCATTTGTTACTTTTCCTAGGTATTATTATATGTCTGGAAAGGGTTGAGGACATTTGGAAAGGAAAGCAAAAATTGTGTGAAGAAAAGATGGATGAATAATTAGTGTCATCTGACAGTTCTTACACATTTCTCAGAATCTGTTTTTTATCTTTTCTAACAAGCAGATCTCAAAGTAAGGAATTGTGTGCTGTATGTGCACATCAGTTTTTTCTGCTTAAGCAGTTCAAGAGGTCAAAAAGTAGTTTTGTTAATATGTAAATTGTGCACTAAGTCATTCCTAATGGTTATATTAGTTTGTTAGTTTAAAGCTTCCTGAGGCTAAAATGGTACTAAGATTTAAAAAAAAAAAAAAGAAAAAAAAAGCCAAGGGTAATATTATGATTACAAAAGATAAAAGGTGCCTAACTCAGTGAACATTTCCAGAGGCAGACATGATTATTTCTGTTGAAGAAAAAAAAGCTATTGTGACTGAAAACCTTCTCCCAATAAAAATGTATTGGGAAGTAAGGGAACCTTATCAAAGGCTTCTTTTTAAGTCTTCACCACAAAGAGCCTGTTTTATTATGGTAGCTGCTGTCCTAGCATTCAAGTGACAGATTTTGCTATGGGTTTTGAGCTTTCCATTAAATATAGCACCTCCATTTTTTGAATGTTTTGAGTAGCCCACAGAGTAGCTACTGTCTGAAAAGTGGTAGTCTCAGTGGGAAGCTGAAGGGGAATGGGCCTCTGGAGCATTTAGTGTTTAATGGATCTACAGCTGTAGTGAAGCAGTGTGCAGAAATAATTCTGATTAGACTTGGTCAATGAGATGACAAAATGAGCCCTGCCCCTCCATCATTCACCTCTAAAATTGAGAGGACAGTTTCTGCTTAAACCCAGTTAAGCACAAAAACTCTGGTCAATCAGTTATATATGAGCTGATTTCTTGATATAATATGCTGTTGAAGGCAGAGGGGAGCAAATAGTTAAGCTACTGCTTACCCAAATTGTTTTCTTCTGGGACTTCATTTTGGAAGGAATGACTGAAACCATGAAAATAGCTATTTTGAGAATTGAGCTTTTCCAATAATTAAATGTTACTAAGTAAAAAATAACAGATTAATACTGTGCCACGTTTGTGGCATGGTAAGTAGCTTCTTATTTACAGTTTCATGTCTGCTGTTATTGTTTGAATGTACAGCTGTAAATGTGTAGTTAAATATTAGAAACAGAATGGCAGAGGTCTTGCCTAATCAACACTATATTATTTGAGGATAAAATTCCACATAAAAAAATTAATGACTTGTAGTAATAATTAACCTCTGTTTTTTTATCCTTCCTAGCAAAGTGTTTGCAGCTCTAGAATCAAGACACATATGTAAAGTGAAAGCTCGAATTAGGATACTCTGGTTCTATTTTGGCAAGTTGAAGAGATCAGGTGCATGCAGTCATTACTGAACCTCACTGGCAATCTGCTTTGAAGTAGATTCCTAAGTCTAGCTCATGCTTTTTGCGAGGAAAAACATTGTTCTAAGAAGCCTTGAAAATGGAATAGGTTTCAAAAGAACCAGATGAAGTTATTGTTCTGAACTGGTTTTGGTGCTAATAGAGGCTGACAGAATTCATCCTGCTACCTATAAAATGATGCAAACCCCTTAAAGTTAGAAATGTTTCAACTGGACTTAAAAAACCCCAAACAAACAAAAACCCCAAACAAACAACCCCCCTCAAACAAACAAAAAACAAAAAAAGCCCAAACCAAAACAAACAAAAAAATCAAACAAGCAAAAAACCCCAAAACACCAAACCAACCAACCAACCAAAAAATCAACCAACCAAAAAAAAAAAACCCCAAAGAGAAAATCCTGAGTTTGTAACAGAACAAAACTGAAAGTTTTTAAGCAGGGTTTCTTTCTTTAGGAGTTGAAAAAAGTGTTATTTTTCTGTATCAGTGTTACTTCAAGATAGTTCCTTGGAAAGGAAGGGTAGTCCTGAGGCTCATGTGCATGAAATCCGTGTCTGTAGGACTGTGGGCAAGCGCATTTGACTCTTTAAAATGTTTTCCTTTATTTCTTGGTACATTTTAATTTTCTTCCTTACACTGGAATTTCACCACTGAGTACAGATTGTAGTTTTTGCAGTGATCTATCTCTTAAACACACTGTTGGAGATAGGGGATTGTCCCACTGGCAAGTCATCAAGTAGCAGAAGTGTAAAGGAGAAATGAAACTATATATCTATGTAAATAGGCAGGTCAGACATAGCTGCTTGGAAGGAAATTGTGGATAATATAAGATCTGGATAAAAATCTTAATGTTGATTGCATTTTCTATGCACTACATATAATGAAAAAACCTATATATTAAAAATTTTTTTTTTCATTTTTAATTACTCTTAAAAAAACCAAACAAATGGAAAAATGCCCTAATAGCATGAGTGTAATTTTATTAAAGGTTCATGCAACTAAGCAGATTTAGCTCTGCTTTTCTGTAAATACAGGGAAATGTTTAACCCCTATTGTATGGCCACAAAGCCTGTGCTGATCACACAGAAGCTTGGGAGGGCCGAGGACAAAGCGACGGGCGGCTGGAAACGGCTCCTCTTGAACGTGCCCCTGCACACAGGCCAGCAACCTGGGCTTAGCACCAGAGTTTTGTCAAGTTTGCAACATGAAGGGGAGCATGGTACAAATTCTTACCACTTACTAACAGGAAGAAAGGAAAAAGTAACCCACCAAAAAAGGAAGAGGACCAAGACAGCTGTATAGCTACATGCACAAGGTAATGGCCGAGTTCCCTTTTCTATCCTGGCACTTCCCAATCACTCAAATAGTTGGGATTTATGTACCTTAGTATTAGTTAGTTTGATTTATTGGAATGAAGTATCATGAAAAAATACAGGTTATAACTTTGAACAGGAGAATAAACCTATGCTATGTAACTTACTGAAACATTCATCTTTGATTAGTAGTCTAGGAATTGAAAGAATGAGTTTATAATTTGTATCCCTGGATGAAGGGCATGACTTTGCAACATATGATCAGATGAAATCTATATTCTGTTTTGATTAGTATAATATGTGTAAAATTTGAGCATTGTTCTTATGGATGTTAATATAATCTAGGGTGGACTACCCACTCTAGGAAGTGTCTTCATTGAGGGTGCATGTATCGGAAATGAAAAAAACCAAAAAGCTACTTCTGTTGTAATTCCAGTGTATTTTTTTCCATTATTACTTTGGCAGAGTTATCTGGGGTTGGGCACAGCCAGAAATAAGATAGATATGACAGCAAGATGGATCACTGCCCTCATCAATGAGCCAGGGTGGTTTCTCCTTTTCTGAAAGCTCCTCATTAATCCTTAGCTCTGAAAGAAGAAACTACACAAGGCTGAACAATGGAGCTCTGCAGTACTGGATTGCATAAAACTGTGCTTAAATACATTAAATATCACAAAGCAAATATTTTATATTAAAGAACTTTGCACAGTATTGTAAAGTAAACAGAAACTGAATTATATCTAGATATATAGATACATTATTAATTTTACGAGAAAGCAGCATATTATCTCACTATTGCTTTTTAAGGTTGCATTAAAAATACTAAAGTGTCTTGACATTTTAAAGAATATTTTTGAGTACATTTTATGTAAGACCATTTAGCCAATCAGATTATGAAATAAAAAACAGATTTTTCATATTTTGGATTTTTTACATGTGAACTTTTTGCATAGTTGCCTATTGGAATCTATGTATTTCTCTTTCTAAATTTAGCTTCCCCAAAGTCTATCAACACTTTTACAAGAAAAGCATTAGTACTATGTAAATTATAGTTATTTCATGAATATCTGAACAAATATGTATGCAGTAAGCATAATGCCAGGTGCAGAAAATTAAAAAGCGTGCTTTACATTTCCACAATATGCTAGTGACCAAACAAATTATATGACCCCAAATATATCCCATACATTTTTAAAACGTATTTCATCTAATCTATGGACTTGTTTTAGAAGCATCATTTTTACCCTCCTCCTTTATTTTTATTTCCTAGTCAGTTTTCCCCCTTCTTTTAGTGAATTTTAGAAGTCTTGAAAAGATTACCTGCAGTGTCAGCAGAGCTGTGGTTTTCTGCTGTATGTGAGGTCTTATACAAGTCATCCCCGGGTTTCAGAACATGCCTAACTTTTAAACAATGTCATTCAGGCTACAGATGTTCTTAAATGGCAAAACCAAGAAGACAGGGACAAATACCTGTCATCAAGGCAGGCTGATTGGTAAGGGCTGGGCTGCATTTTAATGCTTTAGAAAATGAGTCTACTAAAGAAGAAGGCTGGCCATAATGTGAGTGTGGTCTGGGTGCTGTGGTGTTCCTGCAGCCCGGATAAGTAGCTGGTGTCTTTTAGTTCAGAGTGCCTGGGATGGTGGGAGCTGTGTTGCAGCCCACCAAAGTCATGATGTTACAGGCTAATACTGTAAGTCCTGGGATCTGCTTCAGCCGGTCCCATGGAGGCAGGCGGAGGCTGCAAATGAGGGTGCAGTGCCTGGAACATGAGAATTGCAGGGCTGTCCAGAGTGGAGAATCAAAACTAAGGCAGTCTTGCCCATGCTGTTGTTTGGAAGGATTCTTCAGGCTGGAATGTTCCCTAAAGCACACTCAGGTTTTGTCTTGGAGACAGTTTGTTGGGGGACAAAACCAGGCAGGAAGCAGCCTGAATGGCAGGGTGGATGTAGGGGGTACCTTGGTGAAATGGGATCTGTGTGATCAATGTCAGGCTGCCAATTAGGAGCTGCATGCAAGTTCTGTGTTGACTTTGGCTCATCCAGGTCCTGCTGGTTTGCAGGCAGCTTTTCCAGCTGAATATAGAGACAGGGGGTTGGAAGTGATTTGAGTGCCTGAATAAAGATTAAGGCAATGACGTGAATCTCCTAAGAGATGTCACCCCAGTGAAATAAATTATGTATGTATGCCAAAACTCATGATGTTACAAAGATAATGTATTGTTTCCAATGTTTTATTATGGAAGAGCAACAAGTTGTTTTGGAAGAGCGTGATAAAAAGCAATTTATGAGAAGTGTTGCTTATTACTGAAAGAAATAGCTACAAGAGAGTTCTAGTCAACAGTTAGGGTTTGGCCAACTGGCAGGCCAATCTAACAATAAAAAGGCTTTTAAAAGTATATGGAAAGAAATTGTATGGTTGAATTGTCAATTTGATGTGAAATTAAACTGATCTTCCTATATCACTATTGTAAGCTGAGATGTTGCAGTCTTTCCTGGCTTACTTTACAAAACAGCACCAAAGTGCAATTAAGACTAAACAAGGACCTTTAATTTCTTTCCTAAAAATAAAATGTATATACGTTTATGTATGGGACACAAAATAACAGGTGCTGCAGGATGCTAATTTGTTGCTGTTCGCTGCAGTTCATCACCAGTTCACTGAAATAAGGACTGCATATTGTGGCAAGCATAGCTGAGTTTTCAAATGAGCAACATGTTAAAGGTAAAAGACTATAAGGGCAGTCCTCAGAAAGTTTTTGAAGCTCACTTTCAAAATTCCTTGTCCTTCTTGAACCTTGCTTACTTGAAAGTTTGACTCCCCATGTGCAGTACCATGGAAAGATAGGAAACTTGTTCTCAACAAAACATTAAATGTGTTTAAAATAGGTTAAAGTAACAAAAAGCAAGAGATGAGAGGAACTGGCTGCAGATTTCTTGTCAATAAATGAAGAAGGTAGCAGCTGAATTCAAAACAAACCTCTCCTGCTATCTTTTCTTTTTTTGCTTCATGCTTTTAAATTGGGGGAGGAGGGGAGTGGGGGATGTGAGTCCCATCCTTCCACTGGAATTTAGGATATTCTCCTAGAAAGTGGGAGTTAAGACAAATTACAAACTTCCCATAAGTCACAGCCCTCTCTTTCTGGGCAAGTGTGTTTGTAACCAAACATTTCCATTTTCCATCCATCTCTTCCAGTGGATGTCTTTAGAATTTTGGGCACGTGTAGCACAAAGAACACTGAAGTGTTTAGTCCTGAGGTATCCAGTGTGCCTTAAGTTGGGTTACTGAACGCTGGAAAGAAGTGGTTAGGCTTCCTGATTGTCTTGCTCAAGCTTTGTGAAGCACTGACAGTTTATCACTAATGGTGCAGTGAACCTGGATAAACCATGGTTGCTCTAGTTTGATCTGATGTAAATGGCTATTTTGGAGAGCTAAATGCAAAACACAACTTTGAAACCTGGGGAGCTGCTTTTCTTTCTAATGCTTCTTGTTTTTTCTTTGGCCCAATGTATATTAATTAGTTACTATTAAAATACCATTTAATTTGACTTAACTGAATTTAGTATTGCAGCTTTATCAAGACATATATGAAGTATTTCTTGTAATTTAAGAGTGAATGTAATTATTTACCTCTATAAATATTTCAGGTTGTATGTTCTTTTTTCAGGCAAGGCAGTAACATAAAGACCTGTCATACAGGAGATAAGAAAAGGAGGATAAGTAAAGAGAGAAACTGACTTTATCAGAAGTTATTTGTACAAAGGTAAGATAATTTTTCCCTCTAAATTTCATTTTCCCATACTAAGTGGGGGAAAAACCCCCAAACTACTGACATTGATTTTCTATCTCTTAAGTTTCTATCTTTCAATTTAGCTCCTATTTAGTACTATCCAGAATAGTCATATAACATGTTATGCATTTATCTGCATTTTCATGTTTGTTTAACAGTCTGTGGTTTACGTTGTTCTTTTTTTTTTATTTCAGCTCAGATTTTAACTGAAGGGCATATCAAAATATGTTAACTAGAAAAACAGCTAAAAATATTTCATAGTTTCACATAATTGTAGGTAGCCTTAATCATGTCTGATGTTCCTTACTGGAGAGAACAGGTGTCAGGGCAAGTCAACTAGTGAAACAGTGAGTCTGGAAAAATGGACTTAGAAGGAACATGAAATATTGTACCAAAAAATTGGCAGTTCTTACTTCTAGCATAGATCACAGATTTAGTGATGGGAACATTCTGAAATCTTTGCTCAAATGGTTTAAAAGTCCAATTTTTTTCCAATCCCCCTTGAGCTCCTCCCTGCTCTTGTGTTTGCTTTGCATAACTCTCTCAGCGTAAGAAGAGAGGATAGCTTTACTTGAAGTGAGTAGTAGCTGCTTAATATTTATCTGTGGTTTAGTATCTGATTTTTTTTTAAACAAAAAATCTGATTTGGGGATCTTGAATATGGCATTGTATGTAGTTTAGTAGAACAGAATTTTTTATCTTTTACAGTACATAGGCGTGGGTGGTTGTAAAGTGTTTTATCCCTCATTTATGTGGTCAAGCAGACAGAGCATCTGAAAACATCAATAATATGCTTAAAACAGAGAAGGGAGGTCAGGGATGGTCACTGAAGCGTTTTGACTTCTGAATTACTTGCTGGCAGTGTTACTGAAAGTAATATTTAGTGCATCTCTCCCTGCAATGAAGATATTTTGTTTGCTTGTTTGTTTTTTACCTCTTCTGAAATGGTTCTTGTGTTAGTCACTCAGGAGTTAAATGCATCATTGGATAAAGAGAACTGTTACTGTAAGGGTTTTAAACTAGACTGCTCTGAAAAAAATGACCATTGAAATGACCATTGACCACTCTGAAAGGCTTTTTGGATGGTAAACAAGTTAAGGAAACTCTGAAGTTCTTTGGCTTTGCTACTGGCTGCTCTCACTCACCAGGATCCTGGCACCCTATCATTGTGCCTTCATTGCCTCCGTTGCTCCAGTTCTCCTGTCAGGGAATGCCACCATACAATACATCCCCTGGGGCTAATTGGATGAGTGACAACCAGCCAGCTCCAAAGTGACAAGTGTTTGAATGCCTAATTGGGTCAGTGCACAGGTGCCTGCTCTTCATGAATGGGATGTTCTAGCTTTTCTCTGTGACGTTCTCTTGGTTCCTCTCATTTTTCCTACAGTTGTGAAACAAAACTGTCAATACTTTAATGTGAGAGAAGAGGCTTTATCAAAGGAGAAGGATGATTTCTCATTGCCCTGCTTTGGTTAAACTAGCTTTACTGCTTGTGTACTGGCTGGAGGAGACACACAGAAATTCATTAAAGTGACAGAAGTTTGCTAATACAAATGGACATTTCAGTAGACAACAAGGTGAATTATTTGACTGGTAAAAACAAATACATTGCCTTAATCTCTATGTTAGGTGGTTCTCACACTGTTTAGGTCTGCGGGCTTGGGCATCAGAAAAAGCGTGGGAGAGAAAAAGAAGTTTTTTTGTCGTATCTGCACAATGAGGCTTTTCCTAAGTCAAATAAACAACTTGCCTTCATATAATGAAGTCAGACACAGGCAACTGTGTTGTCTTATTGAAGGCTTGGTGTGTGCATAGAAAACAGCTGACATTCATACTCTATATGACTCTGATGAATTTGCCTTCCTTTTGTCTCTTCCACAAAGAACCATAGGATATCTGGTTAGAAAGGGTGTCTGGAGATTGTCTAGTCCAAGACCTGCCCTGATCAAGTAAAGCAGCTTGCTGCTTGGAACAACCATAGAGTAGAAAAGGACTTCCTTTTGTTTAGGTGGAATTTCATCTGTTCTATTTTGTGCCTATTGCTTTTTACCCTGTTGCTGAGCACCACTGAGATGTGTTGTTTACCCTGTCACCCTCAGGTATTTATGAACATTGATAAGATCTCTTGGAGCCTTCTCCAGGCTAGAGTCTCAGTGCTTTCAGGCTCACCACGTCAGATGCTCCAATCCCTTAATCATCTTGGCAGTCCTACACTGGACTGCATTCTGGGATGCTTATGTTTGCTCGTACTGGGCTGCCCATGAGTGGACACAACCCTTCAGGCATGTTTCAGCGTGCTGAGTGGAGCAGAATGATCTTGATCTTGACCTGCTGACAACATAATTTCCTAATGCAGCACAAGATGCTTTTGGCCTTCCCTGCTGCAAGGGAGCAAGCTTCCCTGCAGCTGCTACTGCTGGCTTATGGTCTTGCTTGGAGCCCATGAGGACCCCACGAGGTGTTTTTCTGCAAAGCCTCTTTCCAGCTGATCATCCCTCATCCTGTTCTGGTGCTTGGGGTTATTCCTCCCTAGGTGCAGGACTTTGTATTTCCCTTTGTTGGATTTCATAAAATTCCTGTTGGTTTATGGCTGAGCTTTTCTGAAAGGTCCCTGTGAATGCCAGTGCAACTGGCTGGTCTGTGAGCTGCTCCTCCCAGTTGGTGTCATCAGGAAACTTGCTGAGAGTGCACTGTATCCCTTCATCCTCTCATTAATGAACTACTTAAATGGAACTGGCCCTAGTACTGATCCCTGGAGTACACCAGCAGACTTGTCTCTAGCTAGACTTCATGCTGATCACAACCCTTTGATCCCAGCAGTTCAGCCAGATTTCAGTCGATCTCACTGTCCATTTCTGTAGTCTGTACTTTATCAGTTTGTCTGTCGGGCATTTATGGGAGACAATGTCAAAAGCCTTGCAAAAGTCAATATAAACAACATCTGCTGCTCTCCTGTCACTCACTGAGCCTGCCATTAGCTGGTCTGTTCTGCCCAGAGTGTCTCAGGTGCTGCTGGCAGGGTGGCTCCAGGAAATCAGTGTGTCCCCCCTTCAAGGTTTGTTTAAAACAGTATTCTTGTTTTTGCTTTGGCTGACTTGAATGTGTATTTCTAAAATAATGCTTTTTCATTGGTGTATATTTGAAAGTGTGAAGAGAGATATTTAAACATAGTCAAGTTGGAAAATATTCTAAGTGGTGTGAAGCCAGCTAGGTAGCTGCTGTCAACACTGTTTATACAGCAACTGTTTATGTTCCTCACTGTCCTTAGTAATAAAAATACCTGCTGACGGAAGTGGAAAATAAAGAAAAGAAAAGGCTTGACATGATGTCTCACAGCTGTTTAAGATAAACAGACTGAAGAGAGTGTCCTTTTAATTGGTAGGACTCAGAGGAATTGTTTATAATAACAGAAGTACAATTTTTCAGGTTTACATTATTCCTGGTAAAATTTTATTGTGAATAATGCCCTCATTCTTACAAGGCTTCAACATCTAGTTAAATTTAAGCTTTTTTCTCACTTCATAATCTCTGATTTCCTCATGTAGATTAAATTAAGTGGACCTCTTTAATCACTTTTTCCTTTTTCAGATGTCTTGCTGTGTGTTTTTCCAATATGTTAAAAAAGGACAGCATGTAAGGAAAATACATAATCCTGAGTTTCTGAGCTACTGATGCATGCTCATTTTACAAGAACTTTGGGTGATGAATTATGTGGGATAAAAGTGATACTCCTACATGACTGCAAATTTGAGTCTGTTCCTGTGGTAACTGCGCATGCAACCACCGATGCCATAAAGAAATATTTTATAACTTTTTTTTTTAAAATAGAATGTTAAAAGGGGAGAGATGGTAAAGGAAAGAAAAGAAACATTAAACCAAGTTTTATTCATATGAAACTTTCTGGATCACTAACAGCAGCAATTAGAAGCACTTTAAATGTTTATGAAGTCTGTTACATGCTTCTAAATATACAATCAAACATATTCTGAGTGTGTCACTAGTTAGAAAGTGAGCCAAAAGCAAGTTGCAAATTTCCCAAGTTGACAGTTCTCTCTGTAGCTGATTCTACTTTAATTACAGGACAACTCCTAGATTACATCTAGTTCTTTCTTAGTTAATACTTCAATAGCTTGGGCATATCTTTGTTTTATAAAGAAGCATAGAGGGAAAATAGAGGGAAGAGGTATTGAAACAGTTAAGTTTATAAATCTGACACAATTTTTAAGCTTCTGTTGGAGAATTTCTTTTTATGTGAGTGCATATAAATTTCACTTGTGGCTTAAATCCTCCTGAAGTTTGGAAAACAGTGAGGTTTATATAGTTTAGTCAATAACCTTTCCCCCCATAAAATAATAATGCTTCAAGTAAAGCTTAGGTGCAACTTACACACATGCATTTACTTAATGCAGCTAGTCTGTAAGGCAAATATATAACCTGATCTTTAAAGACTCTTCAGGCTATATAATTAGTAGAAAAATACAATAACTTAGTTTTTGAGGTCTTCTGGTAGAACTGGAAGTCATCCAGTACAGCCTTCTGTTCAAAGCAAGGGAAACTGTAGAGTCAGAGCAGATTATTCAGGGTTTGGCCCCAGTCAAAAATCTCCAAAGGTGGAGGTTAGGTTCTACAGTCTCCTTTGGCAACGTAGTGTGTCCTTAGCAGCTCTACTTGGGAAATTTCTTATTTATGTCTGATTGAACTTTTTTGCTGTAGTTTGACTACTGCATCTTGGCTTTTTGTGGTGCACCTTGAAGTCCAGCTGTGTATTTTCTGACATCTCCCTTCTTCTGTTTCCTTAGGGATTGGTATTAGGGATATACAAAAACCTGAACACCACCCTGACTCAATACTTTTTAAAATACTTAGATACTTTTGGGAAGCATTTTACTTACTTGCCTTACATCCAAGTTTACGAAATATTTTTTGCAGTATGTTAACATGAGAAATGGGCAATAAAACATAGTCCTGAAAAAGACTGCAGCATGGTGCCAAGCCTTTCTGTATTGAAATCCCAGAATGCATAATTTTTACTGGGTCTGTCATGGAAGGCTTGGAAATGCTGAATTTTATATAGAATTCTTTGCCAACTTGTAAGCTCATGTTCACAATTTTAGTAGTGTGTAGTAAATAAGAAGCTGAAACAAAGGACATAATTGAATTTTCAGAAGAATTTGTGATACTGTATGACACAAAAGATGAGCTTACAAAATAATTTGGGAAGAGACCACTGGAAAGGATTACAGCAAAATGTAAAGGACAAAGGGTAACAGTTCAACATGGAGAGGGATAATTGTTTTTTAAATCACTATTTTTATTACTGTCTATAATAAAGGAAAAAAAGAGACAGTTTCTCTTTTTTTATCGTAAATTTATAGAAGAGTTAGTAAATAAAATCAGCATACGTAATATTATGGGATAATCTGGATAGATTTATGCATCAGAAAAATGTAATGGATGTAATGAAGGTGGCAAATGTTGTGCATTTTAATATCTGGAGGGCTTCATCCTTTGCTGAAGGCTGATGTTTTGCAGAGGAGTCTAAATGACCCTTTAATTATCTGAATATTTTTCTAGTGTTTTGCAGCAGGACGGTATTATGTCTAAATGTATGTGAATATTTAAGTGATTGATACAATGTAGCTGTTCATTTTAATTTTGTACTATTTCTCTCAAGGAATTCATATTCTAAAAGTGTTAAAACAGCAGAGTCATTTGTGTCTTATTAATTTAGCTACATGTTCCTCTCTGCAACAAGATGTTCATGTTGTTTGTGTTACAGATTGGTAGTACATGGAGAGGTATCTAGAATGTGTGGATTTATTTCTAAAAATGTAATATGCTAGTAAATCTAGATCTATGCTTTAGATAGAATGAGTAAAAGCAAGTAGTGTATTGCAACTAACTTCTCCCTTCTCTTAATTTCCCAATAAATATCTATGTCAGTTAGTTCTCCTCTATCAGAACCATAAAGTAGCACCAGGGGAAGGCACAGAATGGATAGAAAGTAGTTTACTGCTGAAAATAATAGTAATTGCTCCACTGAATGGGCTTTAATCATGATTTTGCTGCAGTCTTCAAATTCCGAACTATGTTTTGTTGATCTATCTCTAGGAAAAAATACCAGTCCCTTCTCTGGGGTTGGAATTGCTTGTGATTTCAGAGCCTCAGTTTCTTCTGAGTAAACTGAAACTTAACCTTCTTAAACTTGCAGAATTGTTCAGAGTAGCCAGGTAGAAGCTGCATTTATTCTTTATGCCCTGCACTGCTCCCAGCATGACATGGTGTGTATTTCACCCAGAATTAATTCCTCAGTGACCCCTGTTGTCTTCAGAGGAGGATGAGGCTGGTGCCTGACCTCAGGACAGTTTTCCATGAGGCTCTTTGCTTCTTCAGTAGAGGAATTTGGCCTATTTGCAATTCAGAGGCTCAGCAGGGACAGGGGAGAAGCACCTCTAGTATCTCTGGCTTGTTTTTGTGAACAGAGGGAGCACTGTTGGCACACTCCAAATAGGCATCCCATGTGCTTCTGCAAGCAGGTCAGACCAAGCTTATAATAACAATTTAGCTTCACTACGATTCTTAAACCTTATTTTTAATTAAAAATTAAATAATGCCATTAAAGTTAATCTTTCATGATAATGTATTCCAACACCATTAGCAGGCCTGAGTATCTCTTGTGTACAAGTCTTGATTTTTCCAAATTGGAAATTTAAAGAATATTCACTAAAATATTAATAATAAAATGTGTCATGAGTGATTAACAGCCTTTACCCTTTTTTTTTTTTTTTGTAGAGGACTTGTTTCCAAACAACAAACCCCAAATGGATCAATTATTCTCTGCTAGGCATTATGACACCTCAGTGTTACCTCAGTATACATTTTCCTGACAGAGTTTCCAGAACTGCATGAGTTATATAGTTTACAGTATTGCAAAATGAAGTCAGCACTTTTAGGATTTTTGCTGAAGTTATTTGGCATTTTCTTTAAAAATAAATGATTCTGGTTTAACTTCATATTTTCAGTCTTGTGAGAATTTTGAGTCTTTTTGTTTCATCATTGACAATTACATATTTTGAGAAGGGTTGAATGTGAGACTCTGAAATTGTTTGTTACTAAAAAAAAAAATTACTAACTTCATGTTCCTCTCCACTGTATTTCTTATGTTGTGTCACCATTTGAACCTTGCTGATCTGAAATGTATGGTACATAGTCAATTTGGAGGACCTGCCAAGAATGGAAGAACTGTGTAAGGGGGCTGAATAACTGCAGAAGTTTAAATTTCTAAGATGACACATTTTCAAGCAGGAATCATTTCAGTTGTATTGCCAATGTAGTTAGACACTTTTTATCCCAGTTCTCAAAAGTTGTTTTGTTCCAGTGGAGTGTCAGATTCCACTGAGAATGGTGAGAGCTTCTACTTCCTGTATATGGCTGTATTTAGCTCAGTAAATTTCATCCAGTCAAATATTGATTTTTATGACTGAAGGGCAACTCTGCCCTCCTCGCTGACTGTGGAAGGATGAATTAGAGGCTGTTTCCCCTGGAGTCTCTCAGGACTGATCTACGCCTTGGAAGTTTTGCTGGCAGTTTACTGGGCAATTAAATTCCCAGGAAGTACTTCAAAGGAAAACGGATCTTTGGCTGGCCTGAGTGGATGTTTTCCAGCCAAAGTAAAGAGCAAAATCTTTCAGGAAGATTTAAACCCTGTAGGTAAATATTAAATAACCTACCACTAACTGACAGGTCTTTCTACTAGCTCTGTGTTCAGATAAATTTCTCCAGTCCACCACGTGAAATGGCAGCTCTCAGGCCACACAGGTTTGGAAGGTATTGAATCCTTCACATCTAGAGCAGCAGGCTGCAGGAGGATGATATGCTTCCACCCATTAATGTCTTTCAAGTAGTGGTAAAGGTTGTTGAGTAGAACCATATAATGAATGATGGTGTGGAATACCATAAAGCAACCATTCATCCAAACAGTATTAGTTGCCTTGGACTGCTTGCAGAGCCGTGAAGAATCTGGCAACTTCAGTTCGTGCAAATTAAATGAATTAAGTTTCTTACCATATATTTTAACTTTTTTTTTTCACGATGCTTCTCCGTGTCTCATTGATTCAGATAGTAGAGTGTTTGCTGTTGAAAGAGTTGACAGTAGTTTGTGGGTTTTGGGCCTTTGGGATCCTTTCTGGAACAATGAGGTGGTTCAGGAGTGTGGAAAAGTGATATATTCATGAATTATATTAGTTGATATAAAACACTGGAAAGAAACAAAATATTCATGCAGCCTGCAGATATTAAAATGGTTGTGAGATTTAATGGGAACTAAAAAAGAGTTATTTTTCTACATTAACATTTGAATCTTGTTTCTTTCCTTACACAATTTACACAAAACACTACCTGGTGTAAAATACGATTGGGATTCTCATCATTTTCACATGAATGCTGCTGTCAGCTTTTAACTTAGTTTATCTTTTGATCTGAAGGTTTCGTAAAACCAATTTGCTCAGTACGGAAGTATCATTTGTTTAGGCAGTTGAAAATTAACACAAGTCAAGAAAAGCTGATGGAACATTTTTTGACTCCTTTTTGGAATTGATGCAGAAAAGTGATGAATAAATAAACTATAAGGAAACTGGATCCACGCCTGTTCTTTTTAAAACCAAAGTAGTCCTTCCAAGGTGTTTGATGCTTATTTACTGCTATCAAAGAAGTTATGAAGAGGATTTTGAGAGCTGATTCATCATACTGCTGTTCCAAAAATCATGCATATAACCTGTATGAAGTTGCAGGAGGATTTGTAATTGTTGCAAGGTAATTTTCATTGATGTAAATGTTTCACTTAATGGTCCAAGAAGAATTCTTAGTTTTATTCTTCTCACAAGCACCTTGTAACATGGTCTGCTCTTTAGAAAGTGGGAAAGAGCACTCATAAGGACCACGAACAGCTTCCACAAAACAGAAACTGACATATCAGAGGTTCCTATTAGAGGGCAGCCCTACACAAGATGATACCTGGAGTTTGACACAGTGTACTCCTTATTACTAATACTTCGTTTCTGTACTTGATACAAGCAGTTAGGTTTTCTTGAGTGCTGAGAGTCCCAGCTTATGAAGTAATAGAAACTCCTGAGGGTCTCATGATTAGGGCCTTTTGCTAGCTTAAACATGAAATGCTAAAGGCCTACTATACAGGTTTCCTCCTATTCTGTAGCTATATGAGCACTGGAACAAGCTCCTTAGGGAGGTGGTCACAGCACCAGTCTGTCAGAGCACCAGCATTTAAACAACACTTCCAGGCACATTTTGGGATTCTTGGGACTGTCCTGTGCGAGGCCAGGAGTTGGACTTGATGATCCTAATGGGTCCCAACTCAGCGTATTCTATGATTCTGTGATTCTACCACACTAATGTGCAAAGTGTTGCTGCATCCATTTTCCATATTCAAAGTCATTTTATGATGTCATCACTGCACAAAAGGTTTGAAGCTCTCTTTTCTGGTTCTATGCTGATATAATAGTATTTTAAACTCAGGAGAAAGAATTTAAGAACTTCATTAGTTTCTGTTGTCTAGGTAGGTATTTCCTCACTGAGATAACTAGCTGTTTGAATACTATGCAAAAATGTGTCTTTTTGTGTTCAATATAATAGAGGACATAGATGTCCAAACCAACAATGTGAATTACTCTTCTTATGGTGTTCAGTGCTTGAAAACCTGTGTCTGTTGTTTCTGGGTTTGGTCCAAGGTGTTCAAGTACGATCTTGTGTCTCGTGTATACAGTATTTCATCTTCTCAGCTTGTTCATTGTCAAGTTATTACATATTCCTGAGCTCCATAGGGTCCAGCATTGAATGACCTAACCAGTCAAGAACAAGGTTTTCTTCCCTGCAAAAGTACAAATAAACAAATAAATGAACACTGAGTTGCAGATTGTAGCAGCAAATGTTTCTGCACCGGTGATTGTTCTGGCAGCTGTAGCAGCACATCTTCTCTTGTGAAGCTTCAGCTCTTCTCCTACACCTGTTGTTCAGTGGAGGGCTCTGCTGTAGGTCTTGCCTTCAGGAGAGCTTCAAAAAGAAGTAGTGTACAAGAGCTGAGCCTGTGAGAGACAGGTTACAAAGTACACAGGCTTAGGACCCAAGCAGACTGCAGGGCAATATGTCGTGTGTGCATTGTACCTTGACAGGTGTCGGCACTTATCTCTGTTATGCGTGCAGTTACCATCCTTGTCTGTTTGGTACGCTGACTACCTGTGACCTGTTGTGTCTGACATGGCTTCTCTGTGAAGCCTGTGAGATATGGTTGGCAAAACACCTTTGCTCTCAGAAATTCTGTTGCACTCTGCTTTCTTCTCACAGACCTCAGGAAAGCTGATTACTTGACCTGTATTCCACTCCCAAATTTAAATCACATTAGTTCAGCACATCTTTCATTTTGTCTCCAGGAGGAACCCATTTTGTACCAGGTTATGTAGCTCCGTTGTTACTTGTACTCATCTAGGTGATAACCTTATTTGTTTTGGATGCATTCATGTCTAATTGAACTTAGCAGCAGAATTTCTATTGACATTACTAAGTTAGGATGTAATTCATTACCTTTGGGTGTCTCTGGTGAGGTTGCATTCCTGGTGATATATGAAAACTGATGGAATTAGGTTCAGAATATTTAATTTACTTCTCTTGTTGATTTTGTGAAGCTCTTTTCATCTGTACTAGTCTACACAAGTAGGAAGATCCATACAAAGTTGACTATGATTTTTTCAGCGTAATTTGAAAGGAGAGTGGCCATGACAGGATACAGAAAACTTTCTGTGACACACTGTGTTCTGATTTTGGCTTGGATAGAGTTCATTTTCTTCACAGAGACAGTATGGGGCTGTCTTTTGGATTTGTGCTGAATGCACTGCTGATAGTATAGAGATGTTTTTGTTATTGTTAAGCAGGGCTTACACAGACCCAAGGCCTCTTCCGCTAACACTGCCAGGAAGCTGGAACTGCATTGGAAGTTGGGAGGAGACACAGCCAGGACAGGTGACCCCAACTGACCAAAGGGAGATTCCATATGACATCATGCTCAGTATATGCAGAGCGGGGAAGAAGGAGGAAGGGGGGGATATTTGGAATGATGATGTTTGTTTTCTCCAGTAACCATTACACGTGATGGGGCCCTGCTCTCCTGGGGATGGCTGAACATCGCCTTTTTGTGCTTTGCATGACTTTTGCTTTTCCTATTAAACAGTCATATCACGTGTGCATCTGAGGATAGAAAACTAAAAGTTCTGGCCCTAAGCTTGTTAGGCAGAGGCAGGAAGAAGGACCTCAGCTTTCAACAGAACTGAGGTAAAATCTCACTATCCCAATAAAGTAGCTTTGTGGGCACTATCATCAGAGGGGAAAAGTGCTTACAGTATCACTTTGCATTCACTTGGGATCAGTATTAGAATAGTACAAAGTAGTCGGTGATTTCAGACTTCTAATTAAACACCACAGATTGCATTCCCTCTGTTGCAAAAGGTGAAGTCTAATATTTGTGATATGAAAATTCTCCAGTTATGCCTTTTTCTGCAACCCTTGTAAGTCTTTTGTGAAATAGAAAAGCTATTACACAGCAAAAGCATCTGTGGAGCATCTACATTTTCAGGCTTTTATTAAATGGTTAATCTATATGGGATTTGTCGAATCCAAAGCAGAAACATTGTTCAATAATGCATGCTGAGGAAAACATAATCTCATGTATTCCACAGAGGCTTTTGGTTTTGTTTTGGGATTCATAAACTCTTGTGGGCCTTCTAAAAATTAGCAGATCTGAGTACTGTAACAGCTCAATAATATAATCTGTCTGGCATCAGGAACTCTCTTTTGCAGAAGCTAAGTGTCTTTTGATATGTGATGTGGTCCGATAATGTTATAAAGCTCTCTGGCTTCACCAGAGAGTAAATGACTGAGTATCAGCAGTTTGTAAAGCCTTTTAATACTGCTGAAAGAATAGATAATGACAGTGTACAGTACTAGAACAAAACAATGAAGACTGGGATATACAAAAGTTGATGGCCACTTAGTTTCTAAAATAATTACAGTTCATGTGGTTTTGGCTTTTACAGCTTTTGAGTATAAATTCTTTTTGTTGAATTTCTATGAAGTGTTATTCAGGAAACACATTTGTGCAAGAAAATTGTCAAATGTTTAGCCACAGAAAGCAAAAACAGTTCTTTGAAATCTGTCATCTAGTCATCTGTCTGTATATTCATTAGTTTTTGAAATGCTACCAAAGCAGACATGAATTAAAAAGGAAAAAATTGTTTTGAAAGATGATATATCCTTCTCATGTTAAAATTTATACTAAAGTTTTGTAAGGAAATTACTGTCCTAATCTAGTGGCAAGATGACAGAAGAAATTGAATAATTCTGCCTGGAAAAATACAAAAAAAAAAAAATTTGAATCTATGAATTACTTATGAAATGCTTTTTTCTGTAATTAAAAGAAATCATGATAGAGTAGAAAAAAGGATGGGCAGACTCTCTGGGAACAGTAGAAAGTCTCTTTTGTGTCTACCTACTGCAGTGCACTCTGTCAAATGGCAAAAGGAAAGACTGTACCTACTGTCACTGCCAGTACCTCTGTAAAAAAATGTGCTTTCTTTCATCAAGAAAAGTTAACGTGCTTTTCATTGCATTCTATAGTCAGTAAGATCATGTGTAAATTAATTTTGTATTTCTGAGTACAGCACCTTTAGACCTTCAACTAGCGTAGTGGAAAACTTCCTGCAAAAGTTCCTGTGCCCATTGACATCCTTATATTATTGTTAGTAATACATGTGGTACTTCTTTCATGTTTAAAGTACCTGTCTAACTTTAGAGAACAAAATAAATGGTTATTTATTGTTATGAGATAAGGCTTCCTAATGCTGATAGACTGACTTAGCTACTGCAGTTTGTCTTGACAGACCTCAACTGAGCTAAATGCTTTTCCGCTCAGAAACATTTCTCCACAGAGAAACTTCCAAACAAATAAAGGATTCCTACAGATTTGAAAAGATGACAAGCTGGCATGTGTGTTCTCACTGACAATGCTGAAAGAGAGGGAGAAGCTTAAACAGGACCTGAAAAGTGTCAGTGGCCTGGGCAAAGTGGAGGCAGTGAGCTGCTCCACCAGGGTGCTGCCTGAAAAGACCATGAAGCTTTGAGCACAACAATAGCACTGGATTAATTTTTGAAAGAATGTTGCATTGGACTCTCGTAGATGAATTAAATGTGTTTTTAAAAATCTGCTTTTTGGAATAACCTACACAGTGGGATGCCTCTTGGCCAGCATTCATGTCAAAAGTATTTCTCTTCTTTCACTGTATTGACAGTGTTTTGAAAGTTCCTTTTTTCTTTTTTTTTCTTCCTAAGAGGATACCAACAGTTGAAGTGAAATTGGTAACCAGAACCTTTTGCAAATCTTTATTCTCTTTTGAGCTTTTCTTTAACATGGCACACAGTTTGGCAAAAATAGATTTAAAATTCTGATCTTAGCTCGATGAGTTCTAATGGAGAATCTTGGGTTAATTCTCTTTGTCACATTCCAGAATATTATATTAACCTAACAAATTTTCTGTCAATGATCCATCTTTTTTTGCACCCCATTTCCATAAATACCTTAAATATAATTTTTCATATTCCTTTTTTATAGCTGATTTGACATTTGGGTAACAATGATATAATTTGCAAACTAGTGTGCAAATGGAAAAGCTCTGTTGTGCCAGAAGTATTTAAGATTCAGTGAGCACAGGAATTGCAATCAGGGTGGTTTTTTAAAGTGTACTCATCAGAGCAACAAATTCTCATTATGTTGAGAAATATAGCTCTAATTTGTTACAGGACAGACTAAATATTATTTTCATATGTGTATGTGTGTATATGTATATATACACACACATATATTATTCATTCTATAAGTATATAACGTTAGTAACTTTATCACTTACACCATAATTTTTATAGAAAAAGAGAATGGTTTGGCTTGGAAAGGACCATGGGCAGGGACACTTTACACTAGACCAGGTTGCTCAAAGCCCCATCCAGCCTCTCCCTGAACATTTAAGGGATGGGACATCCACACCTTCTCTGGGCAACCTGTTCCAGTGCCTCACCATCTTCACAGTAAAGAATAGCTTCCTAATATCCAATGTAAACCTACCTTCTTTCAGTTTAAAGTCACTCCCCCTTGTCTTGTCAATACTTGCCCTTGTAGAATCCCTCTCCAGCTTTCTTTTAGGCCCCTTTAGGGGCACTTGTAAGTCTCCCTAGAGCCTCCACTTCTTCAGGTTGAACAGCCCCAATTCTCTCAGCCTGTCTTCATAGGAGAGGTGCTCCAGCCCTCTGATCATCTTTGTGACTCTCCTCTGGACTTGTTCCAAAAGGTACACATCTTTCTTGTGTTGGGGACCCCAGACCTGGATGCAGCAGTCCAGGTGGGGTCTCTTGAGGGCAGAGTAATCAGTTCTCTTGCCCTGCTGCCCACGCTGCTTTCATGCAGCCCAGGACACCTTTGGCTTTCTGAATGTGACCACCCAGCCAATTCCTTATCCACTGAGTGGTCCATCCATCAAATCCATTTATCTCCAGTTTAGGGACAAGGATGTCATGCAGGACAGTGTCAAATGCTTCACACAAATCCAGGGAGATGATGTGAGTTGCTCTTCCCTTATCCATTGATGCTGTCATCCTCTTGCTTGTCAGGCACAGTTTGCTCTTAGTGAAACCATGCTGACTGTCACCAATCACCTCCTTACCATCCATGTGTCTTAGTATTGTTTCCTGGAGATTCTGCTCTCCATGATCTTGCCAAGCACTGAGGTGAGACTGACTGGCCTGTGGTTCTCTGGGTTTTCCTTTGTTTCCTTTTGTAAAAATGAGGGTTGTATTTCCTCCTTTCCAGTCAGTGGGAACTTAACTGGGCTGCCACAGCCTCTCAGATATGATCGAGAGTGTCTTAGTCATAATTTTCCTATCTTTAGAAATAAAAGCCTTCAGATACAAAATTTATGCTATTTATAAAATACATCCTGTTAAATATATGTGAAGGATGACATTATGTTAGAATTATTTTGCAGGAAACTGCATACATTGGTGTATGGTAGTTGCCTACAGTTTCTTGAATTATTTTATTCCCAATAAACCCAATACAGTAACTTATTCAAGTATGATTTAAAATGTTAGTGGATATGAAACTCAGGGAAATCCAATAAAGGCTTGACATTCCTTTTTACATGACTTACGGAGTCTGCAGAATATATTGCTTTTCTTCAGAATTAAAAATTCACATATTTAACAGCCTACACTAGAAGCAATGCTGCAACTCATTAGAAAGAAATATAAGGACATGCTTTGAATGATAAAGATGGGGAAAACAAAATGTCAACGTTTTTTAATAAAAGTGTACAATGAAATTTATGAATGCATCTGGCATCTTATGAAATGTGTCTGAGACATGGTGAGAGAAAACCAGCATGGACTTTACATGTTGCTCTGCTCTTGTGATACAGACATGTCACAGGAAGTATGTGAGGGCAGGCTATCCAATTCTGTTCTCTTCTTCCCTGTGTGTTTTAGAAGAAATTCTGCTGAGGACAGTACAATTGTGTGCATGTGAAACAATATAAATAAAGTGGAACACAGTCCAAGTTAGTGTTCTTTTTAGCTGGATTGTTATATCTGAAGTCAATTTTCTATGAGGTAGTGAAATTTTAGTGCAGGATTTTTAATGTTTGGAGTACTGTAGGATCATTTATGGCATCCAGTAGTTGAATGTCTTTAAACCTGAAAGTTTTACAATCTGGAAGGAAATGGGATGCTATAGTGAAAAGTAGTTTAAAAAAGTATGGCTGTGAATCCCAGACACATGGAGAAACTGTGTCCTTGCTGAAGGTCATGGAAAAGAATGTCTGAATGAAAGTCATTCAGAATAATTAGCTGTTCAAAATACTGGATGGCTGATTAGTCTGAATGAAAAAGCCAAGCATAAACAAAACTTGAAGACTGTGACAGAATTCCTTGGGAAAAGCAGTAAGTCTGCAATTCTGAGAAGTTCTTGCCATAGCAAAGTGGTGAAAAGAAGGCCTATTTGGGAGGGTGTCTTTGAGGAAAATATTTTAACTTTTATGTACTTGGTAGTGATTTGAAAAGTCAGTGGATGTTCATTGAGTTAAATGGATTAAGTCAGAGATACTAGGATCTTTATTTGATTGTTTTTATTAATATTACATACCTATTTTCAGATGTTTGACTCTACTTCAGAAGGAATTGTCCTTGGCTTTGCAGAGTATTACTTGCCAATCCTTCAGTATGGAGGAACAGAGTCAGCGTAGAGTGATGGGAATACTTCAGTATTACATTCACCTCACTCAGATCCATGAGGACTTAGGCTGGGGATATAGTTTCACATGCTGATTTACCTCGTTTAATTTCAGGCTGCCATCCAAAAGAGGTAGTTCCTTTGAGGAAATCTGTCATGTCAAAACCTAATCTTTTCTTGCAGAGGTTTGTTTTCTCTTGGATCAATGAACTGTTGTAGCTCACTGGGGATGCTACAATTCTTAAATGTGAGGGGAGAGAGCAGGAGCTTGCAGTGAGGAACAGAAGAGCTCAGGACCTCTCCATATCTTCTTGACAGCTACTTCTCTTTAGATCAGAGCAAGTCTAGTGGGAAAATCCACCCTTAAATAGAGTACCAACTTTTTCATTTAAGTAAAAGGGAATACTGGAGGGAATACTAAGGTCGGTTCTTGCAAAATGAAGGGAGTATAGCCAGTGGCCAGGATGGATGGAATAGCCAGCCAGGGAGTGGATGGCCCTAATTCCACCCCTGCACACACACACACACACACACACAGAGGTTCTATTTTAATTAGTGGAAATAATTTCCCTACATAATTCTGTGACTCCACCCAGCAAACCAAAGAAGAAAAGTCATTATTCTAGTCTCTGCGAATCTCCCTTTTTTAATACCTGCAGTTGTTTGGGGTATAGGGAAGATGTAATACTGAAAGTACTTTTTAATAAAGTACTTCAGTGATCAAAAGATTAAAGTGATTGCTGGCAAATAAAGGGGAAACTACTTTTCTAACTTGGCCCTTAGTGCTTTTATAGTAGCAGAACCAGTTGTATAGATAAGTTCATTTATCGACCCAGCAGTCAAGTTCATTCAGGTTTAATTTTATTTGTTTTCTGAACTCAGATTTTACTGGGGGCTTTTTTTGGTGCAGGTATCTTGACTCAAATACATTGAAGTAGTTCATTTTGTTAAAACAATAGTTTAACTACACTTCTGTCTATTTTAAATATTTGAGTCTTTCCTGCCTCTTTCTGTTTACCCCATGACATTCAATATCTCTTCCAAACCAGCATAATGACTTAGGTAAACTTTCTCTAATTAAATGTGTGAGAAAGCTTATGTGTGAACTTCAGAGAGTCTTGGTCATGCCAATCTTGATTTTATGTCTGGAAATACTGGTTTTTGACATTAAACAAAAGTTATATCATACTTTTCCCAGGATATACTGATGTGAATACATCTTGCAGCATTGAAAATAGCCAAGATTATCAGCTGTTGTGGAAAAAAAGGAATGTGGTTTAATTAGGCAGAAATTTATTATCTTACCTGGCACCTACCCAGCAGCAAGTATTATATGTGAAAATCCATTTAATCTGTTGGACCCAGCCTTAGGCTGGGAATTCACTGTCAAGATTAAACAAGAATGAGAAATTATCTTATTTGATAGTCATTTTCACCTTCTGCACGATTTCGTGGATGATGCTTCCAGGTGACTCCTTTTTAAAGAAACCAGCTCCTGTTAGAGAATGAGTTATGAAGTTAAAAATGAGACATGAGTATGAATGCAGAGATCCCTGTGATACACTGTGAAAACTTGTACACATTTTTAAATCAATGATAAGGAGTACAAAAAGCCTAGTTGCCTTTGTGTTCCACTCGCATTTCAAATGTGAGAAAACCAAAACTCTTTAAGATATGAATCTTAAAGGAGACACAGATTTTTTTCCTTTTTCTGCTGTTCAGGTTTATAGGAAAAGTATTCACATGTCCTGCTGAAAATCCCTAAATATGTTGATGCCTGTTTTCTGCTTTTTCCTCTGGGAAGAGGAATCTTGCAGTGGTTTCTTTGCTCATTGCTGTCAAGTGACTGCTGCACAGGCAACCAACATGATATAACCCCTTTCATAAATTTGATCCAATTTTGTATAAAACTCAGTGCAAAACCCCAACAAAACAAAGAAAACCCCAACCAAACCCACAAATGTAGAAAACCTCAACACATTCCCCACACCCCCATCCTTAGAACATTTTATATGTCTTGAGTGTGATACATTGTTTTCATGCATTTAGAGATGAAAGTTGATTTGCAACCTTAAATTTTACTCTGATGGGAAGTGAAACTTTTAATTTCAAGTTAAATGTTGCCTGGAAAATTTGAACCTAACTGAATTGTAGAATATAGTTACGAATTTAACTTGTTGTTTAGGCTGGAAACTGGTGAACTACTTATCAGATGATTGCAGTGAAAAAGCTTGAGTCAAGGAAAGAAGGAGGACTAGGAGAGGGGCTGCCCTAATTTTGCAGCCTGGATTTGCCAGCCAGTCTTAGCTATTGTAACTGACTTCTGTGCAAGGGTATTATTGATTTATTATTTTAGTGTTCTGACAGTAAGAAAAGCCATGTCTCAAACCTTCTTCTTCAATATGAGTTTTTATTCAAGGTCTGATTAAGGTTTTTTCCCACGATGGGCTTTATTTCCCATCACCCTTTCTCTTCCTAGATGGCTGCACTCTGCAGTATGGAGAAAAGCTTTTCTATCAGTCTGGGGGTGCTGGCCAGCTTACAGGTTTTGTGAAGGAAGGAAAGGCAGCTCCTTTCTGTCTTCTAGAAGGAATGGTTCTTAGGAAGAATCAGGGTTAGGGAGGGACGGATGCAGTACATTCACAACTGCTTGTCTGAGGAAGGTCTTGTCTCGATTTCTTGTTCCTTTTTGGAAGGAGGCCCTCCAGTTCTGTAGTGTGGTGGCACCTTCATAAACATCAGGAACCTACCTGGTGGGTAGAGTTGCCTTTTTGTTTGTACTATGTCCATGTGGTCTGTGAAGCATTTCCCAGGAGCCCTACCTTAGGTTTCAACTTCTTCCCATAGATCATATGGAAAATTTGGTAAGATATCCCCATTTCCATATGTCTTGATTTCCAGAAGTACTGCTTTGAGATACATTATTCTTTTGAGCAAATCTGAACTGGGAATTGAAGCTGTGGAACCCTAGGGAATAATGCCTGAAGGGAGGTTAAAGGTGAGACTGCAAACCAGGCTGGTTTCAGAGATGTAAGAACAGAAGATGAAAAATTACTTTCTTCCCTATGGTGCAGTGGTTTCTACATGTCCTTACAGACCCAATTAAAATAACATTTGATTAAAACAAATACAACAAAGCACAGTTTTTGGTGGTACTGTATCTCTGGATAAATTGAAAAACCACCAAAATTTAATTATATATTAAAGATTAAACAGTACTTTCTGGTTTTAGTTATATTACAGTTTCTCTGGTGTATAAGCAATAAGGTAATTTAATGTAAAATTAAAAATCCTGGGACAACAGCATCTCTCTTAATTTAAATTAGCATGTCTGAGAAAATAATTTTGGTCTTTAATGTTGATTTAAAGCAATTTTTCGTTCTTTATGTGCTGAAGTCCAAAACAATGTTATGCTAATGTGGCCGTATCACCTGCAGGTGTTGCTTGAGAGTTGAGTGAACAGTCCTTTGTATTTTCTTTGAAGGATTAATATTTCAAGATGTGTGAAGGAGAAGGGTCTAACTGACAAGCTGCCTTGCTACACTGTTATTCTATGGCTGGATTGACTGAAAATTGCCTCAAAAAGTAAGGTAATTTATAAAAGCTATAAAGCGTGGCCAAGTGTTTGAAGTAATCAAAGCTAATGAGAAATGATTTATTTTCACTTTTTAAGTGTCTTGCCTTCACTGTTATAGTTTCTTAAGTTTTCCTTTCTGAAATGTTCATATTTGATACTGCATTTGCATGAAAAAGGTGCATTAGATGTTATAACTGCAAAAAAATTAGAGCTGGCAAAATTGAATGAAATATTTTTTAATAGTTGTGCTGTGAGAAATTCCTCTTAGTGTACCCATGTAATTGGAGAGAAATTTAGTTTTCATTTTTTGTGTATGTCTAGAACTGGAGCAAATAACCTGGCTTAGGAAAAAATGGTGGTTTGGAAAGAAGATGGATACATACATAGAAACCAGTGCCTTTACATGAAATAGGAATTAAATTAATTTCAGTGCTACCTCGTTTCTCTGCCTAGACATATTAAGCAGGTATTACTTTGGGAGCCTCATGGTGTAATACAAATATTACATATGTATATATGTAAATAAGCTCTTTTTATTTTTGAATCATTAAATGTAGTCATTCTCCAGTGTGGATAAAATAATATGCTTATCAGTCTTCTAGTACCAATTTACAGTCTGGTTTACAAGTTGTGAAGTGCTTTTGCAGTACTAAAGAGAATTTCAGGATATTTTTTTTGTTGTTGTTATTTTGGGATTTTGTATTGTGTTTTTTCTTGCAATGCTCTTTTTCGTTCACCTTGAAGAATCTTTCTTTAATTCAATATTTAGTATTTTGTGGGAGGATATCATATATGCTTAGAATAGTATTCATATAATGAGAGAGAGAGTATTTCTAATGGAAAAAAGCTTTTCGTCATCCATTGGTGTGACTGTGCAGAACTGTGATGAGCTTAATTTACACAGAAAAAAATATTATTCTTGTAATGTGTGCTGTTTGTATTTGATATTTTGATGTAAAGTATAAATTAGTTTTATAAAATCAAAGAATATAGTAGAGAACACAGCAATATGAAAGAAATTTCTTTTATCTCCTCAGTGGTTATATGAATGTGAAATTCAAATGATTCTGTGAACAATGTAAATTTTTGCATCAAAGCGTAATGTTTACTTACATAATAGATCTGAAGTCCTGGGTAAAATTTTTTTGTTTCATTAATGAATAGTGTAGACATACAAAAAAATGAAAAAAAATGTTCCTAAGTAGGGAACAAACTGGATTAACTTCTGGATTAATAAATGAGCTTTTTTTTACCCTTAAGGTTTAAATTAATGACTTTACAAAAGGGCATACACAGGCTCTAGTTATTTGCTTTGTTCTATTCTTCATGCTTAAATTGCACCTGAAATTATGTTATTTCAGTGGTGTTGAATGCCTTCTCTGATTCTTTTAAGTGGGAAATTGAAAATATTCTTAACATATAAAATATATTTCAAATGGAAGAGCAACAACATGGAAATGTAGGTTACACATCCAATTTAGGTTTCAGTCTTTTAATGATGTTTTAAAACTCTATTAGAAATGAAAGATTTATTGTGAGAATTAAGCCACTGGGTTTTATTTTTGATACATTAAATTAAAAAATACATTCATTTAAAAGCCATACTTATCTTTTAACATCATAATAGCAGAGAAATTGTTCACATTTACATAAATGTGAAATGCATAAAAGTAGACATTAATTTATATTTTGAAATAAATCCTCTTTTCTTGGCCTTTGATAACGAAGATACAAGAAAATGGCTGGAGAACAGAAAGTTAAGAGAATCAGCTGCAGTAAAGATAGAACACATCTTAATCAAACCAAGATTTAATTAAGCCAGATGAAGCCAGTCACAGATTTGATTGAATAACACTGGCAAAATGAAGGATAAATACTAAAAATATGAATTTTAGTAAATTATATCTGTTATTTGAAGTCTTCCCACTAAAATAACGTAACAACATGTGTCTGTCCATTTGGACAGATGTGGTTTAATAGTCAGTGTCAGTAAAACTGGCTAAAATCACATAGTTTCTTTTAAAGAAGAGGAAAAATATAGTAATCAATGGAAAGAATTCTGGATAACAGTAGACTCCGGGGGGGAGTAATAACAGGTGCAATGCTGGTTCATCCAAAATGGCATCTATGCTTCCAAAGTTTTGATCTAAGGTACTTACCCTGCTCTGAACTGAAAATGTTCATTTCTACAGAATAATAGTATCACAGAATGGGTTAGGTTGGAAAAGACCTCTAAGATCATCCAGCCATGAACACAGCACTGTCAAGTCTGCCACTAAACTATGTCCCAAAGTACCACATTTACGTGTATCTTCTAAATACCTCCAGGCACGGTGACTAAGCCACTTCTCTGGGCAGTCTGTTCCAGTGCTTGACTGCCCTTTCAGTGAAGAAATTATTTCTAATATCCAATCTAAACCTCCCCTGGCACAACTTGAGACAATTTCTTCTTGTCCTATCTCATGTTACTTGGGAGAAGAGGCCAACCTCCACCTTGTTAAAACCTCCTTTCATAAAGTCCCACTTCAGCCTGCTTTTCTCCAGGCTAAACAGCCCCAGCTCCCTCAGCTGCTCCTCATCAGATCTGTGCTCCAGACCCTTCACCAGCCTCATTGTCCTTCTCTGGATACGCTCCAGCCCCTCAATGTCTTGCCCATTGTGAGGGGCCCAAAACTGTGCTCTTCACCAGTGCTGAGTACAGGGGAGCAATCACTGCCCTGGTCCTGCTGGCCACACTTTTTCAGATAGAGGTCAGGACGTCACTGGCCTTCTTGGCCACCTGGGCACGTGCTGGCTCATGTTTAGATGGCTGCTGGCCAAAACTGCTAGATCCTTTTCCACCAGGCCACTTTCCAGCTACTCTTCCCCCAGCCTGTAGCACTGCCTGGGGTTGTTGTGACCCAAGGGCAGGACCTGGCACTTGGCCTTGTTGAATTTTATGTGATTGGTTCGGCGCGTTGATCCAGTCTGTCCAGATGCTTCTGCAGGGCCTTCCTTCCTTCCTTCCTTCCTTCCTTCCTTCCTTCCTTCCTTCCTTCCTTCCTTCCTTCCTTCC